>CAUYUJ010021537.1:700123-712071 GCA_963575745.1 Prorocentrum cordatum | reverse complement strand
GTAGTAGTAGTAGTAGTAATAGTAGTAGTAGTAGTAGTAGTAGTAGTAGTAGTAGTAGTAGTAGTAGTAGGTCGTAGTAGTAGTAGTAGTAGTAGTAGTAGTAGTAGTAGTAGTAGTAGTAGTAGAAGTAGTAGTAGAAGTAGTAGTTAGTGGTAGTAGTAGTAGTAGTAGTAGTAGTAGTAGTAGTAGTAGTAGTAGTAGTAGTAGTAGTAGTAGTAGTAGTAGTAGTAGAGTAGTAGTAGTAGTAGTAGTAGTAGTAGTAGGTAGTAGTAGTAGTAGTAGTAGTAGTAGTAGTAGTAGTAGTAGTAGTAGTAGTAGTAGTAGTAGTAGTAGTAGTAGTAGTAGTACTACTACTACTACTACTAGTAGTCGTAGTCGTAGTACTAGTTGGTCGTAGCCGTAGCCGTAGTCGTAGTAATCGTCGTCGTTATCGTAGTCGTACTTGTAGTCGTAGGAGGAGGAGGAGGAGGAGAAGGAGGAGGAGGAGGAGGAGGACGGGGATGAGGAAGATGAGGAGGTACAACAAGAACGACATAGAAACAAAAAATGGGAGGAACAAAAGGGAGAACCAGCCACCAAGGAAGAGGAGGAGGAGGAAGAGGAGGAGGAGGTGAAGGCCTCGTGGCAACCCGTCAAGGGGCCATCGCGTGAATTGATGGGGCGAGTGAGCGAGGCTGTGGCGACCAGGATGTGCGAATCGCACCCGCGGTGCTGCAAGGGCCAGCTGCGTATGTGCCGACCTCCGCGATTAAGGTTGTGGAGTTGTGGCGTTCGCGTCTGTAATTATAAGTGTGGAAGAGGAGGAGGAGGAAGAGACGATTTATTGCCTCGTCGCACAACTTTGCTGGGCGGTATCCGGACGTGACGAGAGAGATTTCGTGATGAGAGAGAGCGTGATCCACCGCCGCTTTACTGTGGAAAATTGCCAACCTTTTCCTCCGGAGCCCGGGGGTCGCCCCCCCCCCCCCCTCCGAAAATCCCCCCCCCCCTGCTGGAACCCCTCCCCCCCCCCCCCCCCCTGGCAAAACCCACCCTCCCTCCGCACCCCGCCCTCTCCCCTTCCCCTAGCCCCCCCCTCGAAAACCGGGGGGGTCCACTACCTGGTTCGAACCCCTCCCCCCCCCCACCCCCCCTCCGGATCCGGAAAACCGGGGGGGGTCCACTACCGGTTCGAAACCCCCCCCCCCCCCCCCCCCCCCCCCCCCCCCCTACTCACCGCCAGCAAACGACTCCCGGTCCCCACCACCGTCCGCATCACATCCCCCACTGGTGTTCCCAGCACCACTGTCCTCACCACCGCTGTCCCCACTGGTTCCACCACCGCCCCTACTGTCCCCACCAGTGGCCCCACCACTGTCGCACTGTCCCCGCTGTCCCCAGAACTGTTCCCACCACGGTTCCACTCTCCCCACTGTCTCCACGGCCCCAACCACTGCCCGACTATCCCCACTGTCCCCACTGTCCCACTGACTCCTCCGCTGTCCCACTGAGCTGTCCCACTGTTCCCACCACTGTCCCCACTGTCCCCACCACTGTCCCCACTGTACCTCTGTCCCATTGTCCCACCGCCGTCCTCGCCACCGCCTTCACCACTGTCCCCACCACCATTGTACCCTCCACTGTCCCACTGTTTCCACCTCATTCCCATTGTCCCCACACCACTGTCCCCACCACCACCGTCACCACCACTGTCCACTGTCCCCCCCTGTTCCCACCATTGTCCCCACCACTGTCCCCAGCACTACCGTCCCCACCACTGTCCCACTGTCCCACTGTCCCCACCACTGTCCCGCTATCCCCTCACCACTGTCCCCACCAACTCCGTCCCCACCACTGTCCGCACCCCCACTCGGTTTTCGAGGGGGGGGGCGGTTCGAACCGGTAGTGACCCCCCCCGGTTTTCCGGATCCGGAGGGGGGGGGGGGGGAGGGGTTCGAACCGGTAGTGACCCCCCCTCCTTTTCATGATGGCTGGGGGGGGGGGAGGGGTTCGAACCGGTATGGAGGGGGGGGGGGGGGGGGGGTGGGGTTCGAACCGGTAGTGACCCCCCCCGGTTTTCCGCCAGCAGCGGTAGAACACGCTCTTTCCGTGATGAGGGGATCTGGTCCAAGCAGTGTCACTAGCTTCCCAAGTGTGCCTCAGTGACGCTCGTGTGCTTGGCTGCTCTGCTGTTCAGGGTAAGTGAGGAGTCAAGGCTGCGTGTCCACTCGGAGTATGTCTAATGTGGTCCACGCGCCTAGGTTTGTCCTGATTGCTGCGCTCTGTACTGCCTGCGTGAAGCGGGCGAGCCATTCTTTCAACCAAGGCCACGCCGACGTCATGTGTACAGAACGGAACTCTGTCTCGGGGATAAATTTGGCGAGTCTGTTGAGGAGAATCGGGGCGAGGACGTCAGGGAAGAGAGAAAGGAGCATGCAACGGGACAGGAGGCGCTGCGTGCGGATGTGGGCGGCAGGCCCTCCCTTATTCGTTGCAATGCGCGCTGCACGGCGCGCGGTGCCCAGGGTAACATGGCCCTCGAATCGATGGGGTTCGGCTTCTCATTGGCAGGGAAAGCGGTGCTCGCGCTCTCCAGGTGACAGGCAGTCGTCGCGGAGTTCCAGAGCGGCGGCGAGCCGTCCTGGATGGATGCGGGCAGTGCGCCCATACCTCCTTCATGTGCAGCGGTCTCGCGAAGTGTATGGTGCCACTGCGGTGCCGTGCCCATTGCCATTCTCATCGACGCCGAATCAGCTTCGTTGGGGGCGTTTTCATGTGTGAGGAGGTCGCCGGCCCGAGGAAGCCCGCGCGCGATCCGTGGTTCCCAGGAAGATGTAGGATCTTGTGGATGGCCCAGTGCTCGACGTCCCTGAAGACTTTGTCACTGATGTCCACGAATTGGGCGACGTAGCTCATTATTGAGATGGTGTAGCGGTGCATATTGATGGAAGTCAAGGTCGGCGTACCGGTGTTGGCGAGCTCTGCATCTCTGCGTTTGAACTTGGTAAGCGGTAGCGCCCAGAACTCATTGGTCACGGGCGGGCCCATGATCATGTCCAACTACTTTGCGTTGTTGGCGACCCTGGTGGCGTCCGAGTCGGGTTGGTAGGAACCAAGCCATGACTTGAAATCCGCCATCATTGTCGTCGAGAACTTGCCGCGATGCGGAACGGCGATGCACTTTATGAAATCGAGGTCCAGTCCTGCTAATCATTCAGCTCCGCGGACTGTTGCCCCCACCTTATCCAGGATAATGCCACCGGAAAAGAGGGGGGGGGATCGCAAATGACCGCGTGGCATACCTGGTGCAAACTTTCGTGTCCCAGCCGCGTGGCCGATGGTGTCCGCCCCGGACTCGGGTGCAACGTTTGCCTGCCCCCCCTCGGGAATGCTCTCGGCGGGGTGCGGCTGTCCCCGGGACCCTCGGTTTGCCTGTCCTGGGGGGTGCACGTTTCGTCCGCCCCTGGGGGCGCAACAAACTGGTACCAGAGCGTGTGCGTGCGCACTCGTTATTCCCCCGTGGGATACCAAGTGCGCAGGGCCTACTCAGTTCGGAGTCGAAACTGTGTATGCCGTTTTTGTGTTTTGCCCCCCCCGCCCCCCCCCTGTCTGGGATGCCCGCCAGAAGACCAAGGCACATCGCGGGCGGCGTCGTCGCTACGCTCTACCCGTACCTTTTCCCCCTCCCCTCGGCGAGGACCGTCATTAGGCCTCGCCAGTGGGGACCGGAAATAGGCCTCACACTCCTCGCAGCTTCCATCAGTGGGGCTGCTTGGGTTCCCGCCCTCAGCAATCAACCTTCAATTCTGCTGTCAATTTGCACTGGAGGGGGCCGAGGACCCCCCTACGGTCCCTCGGCCAACGAAAACGGCCTTAGGGTGGGGGTGGCCCGTACCTCCACCTCAAGGCACATGCGCCACCGCCTGCAACTGGAGACGCCAATTGCCACTCACCACTTCTATCGTCCTCCTACCCTCCTGCCCCCTCTCTTCTTTTACGTTGGACACACGTAGGCTGGCGTGAACCGTCGCGTCGATGTGAACAACAAGCAACACATGATCTGCTTAGGCGCTGTGGCCAACAAATTGGATTTGGGTGAGCGTAGCGAAAAGATAAACAAAAACGAAAACCCGCCGGCCCCTTGCGGGGCCACCAAGCTGCGTGGTGGACGTTTCCTGCACCCTGCGCTAGCTCTAGCTTCCAGTTTCCAATGTTGTAGTGCTAACTTTTGCTTCCTACTGCAAACTGTTCCTGTCCGTGCGAAAGAAGGAACCCGACACCACCCTGGCCACCGTCCCCGAAGCGCGTTGCCTGAATCTCTGGTGGGCCTTGGGCCCTGTAGAGATGCTGGAGACTCGCGCCCCCGAGGCTTCAGGAATCCGTCGCAGATTATGCCAGGTTCGTGCCCCCGAGGACCAATCCTTCGTAACTTACACCAGAGTCTGAAGGGGCCCTTGGACACACAAATAAATACACACAAATAAAGGGATTCCCCATATTTTTTCATATTTTCTGGGTTCTTGCCTTCCCCCACACATCCTGTATTTTCCAATCTTTTCCTGGGAGTCGACGATTCATTGTGTCTGTTTTTTTCCCCCTCCTGAGAGTCGTGCTCCCGACGTCGAAATCTTCTGTGAGTTACTCCAACTTCGCGCTCCCGAAGCCAAAATCCTCTGTACATTCTACCAGACTCTGTCCTACTCCAGATTCGCGCCCCCGAAACAAGGCCCCCTCGTCAGCAACGCCAAGTTCGAATTCCCGAAACCAGAAGCCGTCGTGAATGACACAGAATTCGCGTTCCGATGCCAGAATCCTTCGTAACTCATGCCAGATTCGCGATTACGCCAGCTTCGCGCTCTGAGAAGGAAACAAAACGTTCAAAAATCAACTTCAAGATCTCAAAGTGCTTGCTGAATGCCAATCGTCAACGCATGATGCCCCCAGAAATTTTCAAAACAGCGCCGACACGTCCCGGCATAGTTTTGGCATCTCCCATTGCAGTACAGAGGGGGCCGGCTGGCGGCAGAGGGCGAAGCCCTTGCGGATAACACTAAGCCCACGAGAGCGTAGAGCAACTTCTGCACTCGCCCGGTCGGGGTGGTGGTGGTGGATGTGAGGGATACCTGCAAGGACGCAAACCGAGATCCTCCCTCCTCCCTCCTCTCCCCTCCTCCTCCTCCTCCTCCTCCTCCTCCTCCCTATCCCCCCCCCTTTCCTCCCTCCCTCCTCCCTCCTCGTCGCCCTCCCTCTTCGTCGCACTCGCACGAGCCACGGTCCGGCCGGGACGGGCCGAGGGCGCGGCTCGTCCAGCATCAGCCGCAGGTCGCTGGGCCGCGTGCGGTAGTGGGCGAGGCCTGGGAGCGTGCCCTCTGCCGCCGTCGCGGCCCGCTGCGCTGCGGCAGCGGGCTGCGCCCTCCTGCCAGACTCTGCCCTCGACCCCGCTCTCCGTGCTCCCTGCTTCCTTCCTTGCTTCCTTCCTTCCGTCCTGCTTGCTTCCTTCCTGCTTCCTTCCTGCTTCCTTCCTTCCTTGCTTCCTTCCTTGCTTCCTTCCTTCCCTGCTTCCTTCCCTGCCTTCCTTCCGTCCTTCGCGCCGCGGGCGGTCGCAGGCCGCCGCGGGCCGTGCGCCCCCCCCCCCCCCCCCCCCCCCTCCCCGCCAGGCCGCCCGATGGGGGGACGCGGGGGAGGCCCAACAGCATCGCCTGCGGCTCATACTTCGCCGCCTGCGGGCTGCTCCTCATGCCCTCCTCCTCCTCCTCCTCCTCCTCCTCCTCCTCGTCCTTTTCCTCCTCGTCCTCCTCGTCCTCCTCGTCCTCCTCCTCGTCCTCCTCCTCGTCCTCCTCCTCCTCCTCCTCCTCCTCTCCTCCCCTCCTCCCTCCCCCTCCTCCTCCTCCTCCTCCTCCTCCTCCTCCTCCTCCTCCTCCTCCTCCTCCCCCTCCTCCTCATCGAGGGTCGAAGAGACTGCACGAACACAAAACAGGTCCTGAGGGAAACAGGTCCTGGACCTGGCCGCTTTCCCCGAGATCACCTTTCCATCCCGAGCCGTTTCCTGACGGTCCTGGGGCCCTGCGAGGGCCCTGGGTGCCAGAAAGCATCGAAAAACATCAAGACGCGTTTCCCTCGGAACCCGTTTGCTTCACTGCGAACGGGGGGACACTTCTAGCTGTTTCGGGACGTCGCCGCCGAGGGCTGAGGGGTCTTCCTGGGGCGTCCGAGGACCCTCGGAGGCCCAGAAGACCTCCTCCTTCCTCTCCTCCTGCCTTTGCTGCTGCTCCTCCTCCATGGCCATTTCCATGTCCAAGGCGTGCTCCCCCTCCTCCTCCTCCTCCTCCTCCTCCCCCTCCCCTTCTCCTGCTGCTGCAACTCTCCTCCCCCTTCCCCGTCTGCCTCCTCCCGTTCACCTTTCTCCTCTTCCGCCTCGTCCCCTCCGTCTCCTCCTTCTGCAACTGCTGCTTCTCTTGATTATCATTCTGCTGCTCCTGCTGCTGCTGCTGCTGCCCTTCCTCTTACCTCTCCCCTCCTCATCTGTGTGCTCGCGCTCCAACTACCTTAGCTTTTCCTCCAAATCGCTACCGTTCCACACCTCCTGCTCCGACGAAAGCGTGAGCGTTGACGTTTTCAGCGCCGCCACGGCTTCTCCTCTTCGGGTCAGTGGGAAGATGGCGGAGGAGGAGGAGGAGGAGGAGGAGGAGGAGGAGGAGGAGGAGGAGGAGGAGGAGGAGGAGGAGGAGGAGGAGGAGGGGGAGAAGAGAAGGGGATGGCTACGAACGACGTTTTTTTCCAGCCACCAGGAATCAGAAATCAGGCGGAGGAGGAGGGGCGGCAAACCCGATGTAGGCCTGGGCGGTTTCAGCGTTTTCACACCTTCAAGCCTAAAACGCGCGAGGACAACACAACACATACTAATCACACCAAACCAGCCAAACAACCCCAAACAACAAGGATTCTGGATACACTCAGGGGGATGAACCAGGAATGCCTGTTCGATGTTTGGTCGTGATTTGTTTTTGTTGGAGGGGGTTTGGGTCGGTTGCGGAGGATGATGATGAGGAGGAGGAACATAATAACTCAGGAGGATAATGCGCGCAGAGGGCGCGCGCGAGTAAGCATACAATCTCTCTACAGCTGGATCGAACTCAAATGCAATCCCCCTACAGCTGGATCCAATTCTGATAGAGCCCCGCTACAGCTGGATCCAGCTTGAACGGGATCCCGATCCCTCTACATCTGAGTCCATATCCCGTAGGACCTTAACATAACTGGATCCACCTCTACCAAACTTCAACTACAGCAGGATAGCAGATCTCTCACGGAGAGTTCCGGGTTCCTTCGTAAAGAACTCCGATTCGATGTTCACTCCTGAAGATCCCTCACACATGGTTCCCTGTGGAGGATTCCTCACTAGGCAGTCCCTATGAAGGATTCCCCAATAAGGATTTCATAATTAAAAAACGGCTCCTTCAATGGGATTCCCTACAGAGGACTCCCGAATAAGAATTCCTTGCTAAGGAATCCCTCACTAAAGATTCCCTACTACATGGTCCGTATTCGGAATTCCATACGAAGGATGGCCAGCGAAGCATCCCGCACCAAGGAACCCTAACTGAAGACCCCTTACGAAGGATTCTCCCCTGAGGACCCACTACCAGGGAACCCTTACGCAGGATCCCTCACAGAGGAATTTGAAGGCTCCTTGCTGAAGCTACTTTCCTAAATCTTCCCTAGTAAGGGTTACTTACACATGATTTCCGACTAAAGGTTCCGAGCGAAAGATTCCCCACTGAGAATTCCGTACGAAATATTCCTTCTTAAGGGTTGATTGCTAAGGATTTTGGAGAATTCCGGACTAAGGATTCCTTGCGGTGAATACAATATGAAGGATTCCGTAGGAAAGAGCTTCTGTAATAATGATTCCCTGCTGAGGACTCCTACGGGCTCATTACTTCGAATTCTTTGATAAGGCTTCCATACTAAGGATTCCTGACTAAGCACTCCTTGCAGAGGATTCTTGACACTTAACGTAGGATTATGTACACTGGTTGTTGCTATTCGGGCTTCCTCACCATGAACTCCCTGCTAAGGATTATGATCCAATATTCATTGCTACTGGTTCCGACTGGAGAGTCCCTAGTGAGGATCCTTTACTCAAGGTTCCTTACAACAAGGTTTCTTATCAATGATTCCCTAATACGGATTTCCCGCTAAGGATTTCGTAATGAGGATACCCCGTTCAGGTCTTCTTGTTAAGACATCCGTAATACATATTCCCTGCTGCGGATTCCTCGCGAAAGAACATTGCGAAAGGACCCCTGCGAATGATTTTGCTAATGCAGAATCTCTCATACGGATTGCGTACGAAGGGTTCCTGCATACGGATTCCCAACGGGGGGTTCCTTACTTAGGATTTCTTTTTTAAAGGGTCCCCCTAATAAGGATTCTTACTCAAGACTCCTTACTAAGGACTCCCTGCTCAAAACTCCTCGTTTTGAAAGCAGAAACAATGTTCTTTCGTAAAGATCCCCCTGGTAAGAAGTCCTTGCAAACAATTCCTTGCCAACGCCTCGTTTTCGATTAAAACAGAAAGCGCCCAACACGCCCAGGCATACGTCGGGCCTGCTTCTGGAAGAGGAGGAGGAGGAGGAGGAGGAGGAGGAGGAGGAGGAGGAGGAGGAGGAGGAGGAGGAGGAGGATATATAATGACGGAGGAGGATAAGGATGAGGATGGGGATGCGGATGAGGAGGAGGAGTGGGAGGAGGAAAAGGAGGATAATTAGCACGGACTCTCTGTTGGGCTCACGTATGGGCTACCATTGGCAGAACTCCTGGGCTGAGCTAAGCAGATTGGGGGGCCCGAGTCATGACCCAATGCTGGGGAGGGCACGGGCCCACGGGCCGGGCAAGGCAAGCACTGGCGCAGGGGCTGGACCCCTTCCCAGCCCTTACAGTCAGATGTGCCACTGGCCCGATTGCTGGACACTCTTGCCCTCCCTCCCCACCGGATTGTCCGTCTTACTGATCCCTGGGTCTGGGCCCCTGGGAGGTGGCATCGCGTAGGGAAGTGACCTTGCGGGGGCAAAGGTTCACTTTGTCGGATCTGCGGGAAGCATGCAAGCAGACGGGGGGCAATATTCGGTGTGCGTCTTCAAACGCGTGCGGGGCCGCTGCGGGCGCATGTCTGGCTGTTGGGCCTGACTTGGGCTGCCTTCTCGGGGTCTCCGGACCCCAGCGGGGCTCTCGGGTCCCGTTGCGCTTGCCCCAAGAGACGCGCGGGCATTTTGTCACGGAGTGGCGTGCTGTGGCAAAATGAAGTCGTGGACCAGGGTCTGAAACAGGCACTTCCTAGGGTCCCTCGGCGTCCACTGGATGCAGTTGGCGCGCCGCCAAGGGCGCTGCCCTGGCTTGTCGGGCCTGACGCGGGTCACCCCATGACCGGGTCGCAGGCCCCCACGTAGCCGACAGGGCTCGCTGCGCACCCTTCCTACTCCCCACAGAAGCGTTGGGGTTAGGCGTGGCCCGTCGCTCGCTCCTGAAGCTCGGCGCAGGCGTCTTATCCTAGACTGGCGATCGATCAATTGGCTTGGGACATGCAGCACCTGCAGGGTTCTCCTCCGGTGAACCGACGACGCCGATGACCACGATATTAACGATGCCGTGTATGCACCGCAGCCACAGGAGGTAGCCGATTCAAGGTCCCCTCTGTTTACTGGGTTTTGCTGTGGGCTGCAATGCGTTCTATGTAAATTGGATGGGGCTTTGCCATGTTGGCCTTTGTCTCTGTCTTTTCCTTTGCACTGGTCCTTCCCCTTGCCCTGCCACCGCCTGAAAGGCTCCCATACTGGCTCAGCGACGCTTCGCGTGGGTGCGTCCACCCTCCCGTCGAGGGCATCGGCATGAAGGCATGACCCCGATGCTCTGGGGCCGCTGGGTGGCCGCTCAGGCACCGGGCTGTTGGTGGGAAGCCCGGCGGAACCTGCGCGCGGCGAGTGGCGGCACCCCGCGCGTCTCCTGTGCGCGGCTTCTGCGCGTCCGCTCGCGCGCGGAGGTCCGCCCTTCCGCCGGGGGAGGAGGGGAGGGCGCAGGAGGAGGAGGCGGAGGAGGAGGCGGAGGAGGAGGGGGAGGAGGCGGAGGAGGAGGGGGAGGAGGAGAAGGAGGCGGAGGAGGAGGGGGAGGAGGAGGAGAAGGAGGCGGAGGAGGAGGGGGAGGAGGAGGGGGAGGAGGAGGAGGAGGAGGAGGAGGGAACCGCAGCCAGCCCCGTGGGCGGCCGGTGCTGCGGTGGCGGCGGCGGCGGGGCCGCTGCGGCGAAGGCGCGCGGCGGCTCGACCCCGGGTGCGAGGCTTCACCTCGCAGCGCGGCGCTGCGGGGCCAACGCTGCCCGCGGGGCGCTCGCGCCTGGGGCCCACGCCTCCCCCGGGCCCCGTGGGCGACGGGGCGCACGTAGGATACTCCAGATTTCGTAATAAAAGGGAGGGGGTCTGGAGCCTCCAAGACAAGCCATTTCAGACCTCCCCCGCGGGAGAACCCTCCAAAACATCGTCCCCAGACCCCCCAGGCCCTCCAAGATAGCCTGGAAGAGACCCCCCCCCCGAAATGAGACCCCCCTCCCTTTATTACGAAATCTGGAGTAGAGGCCGCCCTTGGGCAGAGCCGCTCTGGCAAGGTACGCCATGCTGGGGCTGCTCAGAGCTGGCTGAGTTGCGCGAGTGAGCGGCACGCCTCCTGGAGCCAAGGTGCCTCTTGGGGTGAGGGAGGGGAGGCGGTGGCGCAAGGCGGAGTGCAGAGACCTCATCAATGAACCCTGCCCTGCTCGGACGGACGGACAGCTGTTGGCGTGGCGCTGCCAATACTCCCAGAGACGTTGCGTCCTGGGCTGGGGTCGGGTGCCCACCTCTGAAGAGGATGGGGTCGAGAGCCCGCCTGCCCAAGTGGTGGGCGCGATAGTCCACCATTTAAGGTTATCGAGAGTCCGCCCCTCAGGGTGTTTAGGTCCAAGGCCCGCCTCTCCAAATGACGGGGTCGTCAGCCCATCCCTCCCGGCGATGGGGTCGAGAGCCCACCTACCCCCACCACAGCCCCCTACGTGGCCAGGAGAGTCGTCACGCCTCGTGGAGCGACGGTCACGGGCCCTCTGGCGAGCTCAAAACCGCTTTCCCAAGCTTCGGACGAGGGGGGTCAGGGCCCCGAGCCCTCGCTGAGTGCACTTCAACCCTGCGTTGGACGCTGGCACGTGATAAATGCAACGCAACAAGGTTATGGGCGCACCAACAAGCCAGAACTCCCACCTACGAATCCCCCCATGGATGACCAGCCCCTCCGGCGAAACTAGGTTGGGGCCTGCGACACCCGAACCAGTGCGCAGCCCCTAATCACTAGCACACTCCTGTGGGGCCCAGACGCTCTTTAACGCGACTGCATGGGGGATCGCTTGGGCCTGGCTGCCTCCCCTCATTGTACTACTAAGGGCCTCTAGAACATACCCAGATCCTCGATCGCATACTACTGGATCGCGCTTCCTTTTGGTTAACTCCAGTCGTGCAGCAATCCTGGTTTTTGCGCCATTCCTGCAGGGCCGAATTATGCTTTTGCGCACCGTCCCCCGCTGAGGGATCATGGTCCTGGCTAAAGCCAGTCGTGCAGCAGTCCTGGCTAACGCCATTCGTGCGAGCGCCTGCCGAATCAGGCCTTTGTCGCCCTGACCCCACTCTGTCTCTCGTGGTCGGGGTGCTCGTCGGGCCCAGGATGGGCCGTTAAAGGCAGCCCCGTGCGTCCCCGACCTTTTCGAGTACAAGGGAGGCTGGGGGGTCTTCGGCACGGGGCCGAGAAGGAGGAGGAGGAGGAGGAGGAGGAGGAGGAGGAGGAGGAGGAGGAGGAGGAGAGGAGGAGGAGGAGGAGGAGGAGGAGGAGGAGGAGGAGGAGGAGGAGGAGGAGGTGGAGGAGGAGGAGGAGGAGAGGGAGGAGGGGAAGGAGGAGGATTG
>CAUYUJ010021537.1:680123-697623 GCA_963575745.1 Prorocentrum cordatum | reverse complement strand
TTTTCAGTCTTGGGGGCGTCTCGGCCTCACAGTTTTCAGCGTCTGCGGGAAGACTGCGGCGTGCGACCCCAGATGGCTTGTGGGTGGGTGGTGTTTCCTCAGTGAGAAAGGGAAACGTAACCTAAAGTGAACTCAGGAGGGGCGGTACCCGCATCCAGGGGGCCCGCCCCGTTTCGTTCTCGACGCCGAGCTCGCCCGCCTCGAGCAGCCTCAGCCCGTGCTGACCACGCAGGACAGCCGCGGGGAGGGCGGGGGCGGGGCGTCGGCGTCGTCGAGTCGTTTCGGTTGATGATCGTTGTCTCGACTTCTGCTGTCGCTCATGCTTGAGTCCTCTTGAGTCCCCTCCTCCTCCTTTCCGCCCACCTCCAGCTCCCCCTTCACCTCCTGGCTCTTCGCTTGAGGCTTTCAACCCCGTGAAAGGGGGAACCAATAGTAGGATGAACAGTATGGCAAGGAGGCGCATGAGGAGGAGGAGAAGGAGGAGGAGGAGGAGGGCTTCGTCCACAATGATTTTGACGACGCGCGGCAAGGCCGCCGCGCCGACAGCAAGAGAGCATGCCAAGAAGCAACAGACCCCAGGCTGACGCAACGGAGCCCAGGAGAATCTGCCCCCGCACACTCCTGCGGAAATAGTACAGCTGTCGCGGTCGGTCCGCCCTCCCCGGGCCCAAAAAACCTCAGACCTGATGCGGGAACATGGCAATCTGCGAATTTGCCTGTCACCGTCCGGCACGCAATCCTGAACCTCGCGGCCGTGGATGCGTCGTCCACCTGCGCAAACATGATCTGCTGAGTCTCCGCCCCCGGGTGCTCGCCTTCCACGACGGTCTGACTCAGCAAGCTCGCCTCCGTCCTGCGATGCCATGCGCTGGCTGAGCCCTCGACGCTCCTCCACCCGCTGCCGAAGGGCTGCCGGCGGGAGCCACGGCGGCAGGGGCAGCGCCTGCTCTTGCTCGCCCCAAGCGGCACCCCCGACGGCCGGCGGGAAGCGGCTGTGCGCGGCCTCGGTCGATTCCTGGAGCTCGGCCTGGCGGATCGCCAGGTCGACGAGAGCGCCGTCCTCGAGCACGGGCATCCCCGCAGTCGTTGCTGCCGCGGGCTGGGTCCCCATGGCCTCGTCTTGAGCTTCCGTCTCCTCAGATCCTGCGACGCAAGGCTTCCCGCTTGCCCGCAACTCCGCGGACCCGCGTGCGCCTGGGAGCCCTCGGGGTCGATGAGACTTCGAGCACCTGCTTGCGGAGCTCGCGGGGCTTGGCCTCCTCCGCCAACATATCTCCCCATTAACTCTCAATGGTCTGGCGGTGCCCCATAAGGATCTTCCGCTGCTCATCGTCAAGCTCCTCGAGCCCGTCGGTGAAGATGGTGAGGTCGGCTGCGTACATGATATTCTTACCGTCGGACGTGTAGCTCCCGTGGAGGCCTGTGAGGCCCCATCAGACCTTGAGAGCGCGAGGGCTTCCTTCTCATGAGCAGACTTGCCCAAGATGGCCTCCTGCGTCGCATTCATGTGCAGCTTTCTCGCCCCGATGAGCTGTGCCTCCGCCCGGAGTGCTGCCCCTGCCGCGCGCACTGAAACTGCCTGCTCGCGCTCGAGGGTCTTCGCGGTGGACTAGGCCTGCCTGGACACCGATGTCTCCCGTCGCGGGGGCTGGGCATGCTCCGCGATCTTGACCCTGAGAGCTTCCAGCTCGCCAGACGTACCAGGACACTGGAACAGTAGGAGCTGCAACGCCAGGTCGATCTCCTTGGTTGTCGCCGGCGGCAGCTCGCTGTCCCTGCGCCACAGAGGGTCGCTCTTTCCAGTTCCTCAACGGCGCCCCTTTGGCTTGGAGCCCTTCGAGGTGGATTGCTTGTGCAACGCCACCTGGTTTTCGCACTTGATGCACTTCCCGTCGTTGCGTTCGATGCGGAAGTTGAATGCCCGCTTCTGACAGTGCCCCAGAAGAGTGACAATACGTCGAGAGAAGTGGCCTGTACCGTCGTAGCCTGGGCGACGAGGTCCTGATCCCGTGAAATCAACGTAAGCTTCCGCGGAACAGCGGTGCTCAATCTGTCTGGGAGCTGCTCGGCCCCCAGGAAAGCATCTTGAACCAAACGGGCGACGGAGGGGGAAGAGGAGGATGAGGATGATGAGGGGGAAATGATGATGAGGAGGGAGGGGGGAGGGGGAGGAGGAGGAGGAGCTGGAAGCGCCGCCACAGCCTGGTGCCTGTGGGCGTTCGCCTGGCGTCGTCCTTATCCCGCGCAGGAGCGAGCGACGAAGACGACGACCACGACGACCATCCGGCGCCTCTCTCAGCAGCGCCTCGTCCTCGAGCAGGTCCCCACGGCGCAGCTTGACGAGCTCTGCGCTCTCGGCGCCTGCGCGGCGGCGGCCCCCCCACCCCATCTCGCGCAGCCGCGCAGGTCTCTGGCTCTCTGGCTCGACCAGCAAGGCGAATACGCCGATCCTGTCTTTCTCCGGGGGGGTGGGGGACGCGACTCGCCGATCAGCAACGCTTGACACGTGACACGCACACTCTGCAGCTACAGGCGCACAGTGCGCATGCTGAACTAGAGCTGCAGCTCAACGCCAGCTGGCATCTACGCCGTCCCTGGGCCGAAGACTGGCAGAGCAGCAGCAGCAGCGACAGTAGCATGCTGTTGCCAGCGAGGGGCCCCAAGCAGTCAGTCTTTGCATCCTCGCTGTGCGGCTTTTGTGGCCTCTCTGCCTGTGATGCAATCTGCGTGTTGCGACACGTATGGCGCAATCTTTATCTTCCCATGCTTTTGCGAGCCCAGGGGACCCCCCCCCCCCAAAACCGGACCCCCGGATCTATGGCCCTGGGGGTCCCCTGGGCGCCCTTGCAAGAGGCCCCCCAAGCTCCCGGAGCTCCTGGAAGCCCCTGCTGGGCCTAGGCATCGGGCCCAATTGGCCAGGAGGGCGGCCGAACGGCCCCCCGAGGGCCCAAAAAGCCAGCAAGCGTCCGAAGACGACCCAAGGAAGACCCCCAAGAAGCTTTCGAAACGCAGAGAAACATTGATTTCACATTGTTTTTGTATGATTTTGGGAATGCTCTGTTCTTCGGTCTCCCGGCAGCCCAAGGGGCCCGAAAATCGATCCAAAACTAGCCGGAAGGGCTTTCAGGCAGTCCAGGAAAACCCCAAGACGGCACAACATGGTTCCAAGATGGCCCGAAGAGAGCCCCATGACTGCCCGAGATGGCCCCAAACGCCCCCCGAAGCAATCGAAATCGTGACCTTGTCGTTCAGGGACGCCGCGGGTGGAAGCAGGATGGATCGAGAAAGCCCCCAGAGGCCCCTAGAAAGTGCCCAAGAGGCCGCCAGAAAACCCCAAGAAATCCTTCAAAACTTTCGTGAAGTCTCCGAACGGTTTTCCAAAGAGGAGCCTCCGCAAACAAAAACAGAAAAGGATGGGGCGAGAAGAGGGGGAGGAGGAGGAGGAAAGATCAGCATACTGACGACGACGAGGAAGACACGTCTCAGTCTGTGAACAATAGCAATCAACGCGACTTTCAGCCGACATTGAAGCGGTCCCGCCAGCGGCTCCATCGCTTTCGTGCGCGCGCGCGAAGCGGCCTCATCCACGCAGGGCCGGGAAGGGAGACAGGGGAGGGGGAGAGCAGGGGGATCAGGAACAGGAGGTTGGCGAGGAGGAGTGGAGAGATGAGGTGGGAGGAGGAGGAGGCGGAGGAGAATAAGGAGGAGAAGAAGGACGAGGAGGAGGAGGAGGAGGAGGAGGAAGAGAATGAGGATGAGAAGCAAGAAGAGGAGGGGGGCGAGGAGGGATAATAAAGAACACGCCGAGGGAGAGGGGAATGAGGATGAGGATGAGGAGGTGGATGATGAGGAGGAGGAGGATGAGGAGGAGAAGGAGGAGGAGGAGGGGGAGGAGGACCAGTGTAAACCCAAGGCCCATCAACGATGAGCAGGAGGAAGAGGAAGACCATAAGGAGGGAGGAGGAATAACTTTATCTACCACAGGGCTGGGAAAACGTACCAGGAGGAGGAGGAGGAGGAGGAGGAGGAGGAGGAGGCGGAGGAGGAGGAGGAGGAGGGAACGATGATCCTGATGATGATGAGGAGGCGGAGGAGGATGAGGAGGAGGAGGAGGAAGAGGATGAGGAGGAGGAAGCGGAGGAGGATGAGGAGGAACAGGAGGGGGAGGAGGAGGTCGCTCGGGCCCCGATGCCGCTGCAGACTTCATGCGCTTCGGCGAACGAGCCACGCGCCGCGCACCGCGCGGGAACGCCACCTCCGAGCGAAGTGCGCACGGAGCTCGGGCGATGGCGACGTGTCGCCCGCCTGCGCGGGGGCCGTGCCGAGGCGGGAGCGCCACCTTCACGCGAGATCTGCGCCGCGCCGAGGCGAGAGCGACGTTCTCGTCCGCCCGCGCGCCGACGAAGGTCGCGCGCGAAGAGTGTGCGCCGCGCCCCCGCGGGGGCTCGGTTCTCGGGAGCAGAAGCGGGCGCGGCGCCGAGGCGAGAGCTGCATGGCGGCCCTTTTCGCGCGGGAGGTGCGCCCCGTCCCTATCCCTGCCGCGCATTTTGCAACTTGGACGACGCTATTGAAGGGGCCCTGGGACACACAAATAAATACACACAAATAAACAGCTTCCCTATATTTTCCCATATTTTTAGAGCTTCTGTCTTCCCCCCCACTTCCCATATTTTCCCATATTTCCTGGGGATCGTCGATTCATTGTGTCTGTGTGTTTCTTTCCCTCCTGAACTATGTCCATGTTGAACACACATGCGAGCACTGCACTGTTTTTTGCAAGTCGGACGGGAGGGTCCCAGATTGGCCGGCGATCGGCCAGCTAGGTGTCGGAGTGGGAGTGTACATCAACGAGGAATGTTAGCCAGCGTGGGCCACAAACAGTACGTTTCTAGCATCAAGATCGTGCCATCGAGGTGCTGCAACCTTTTTTGCAAGGAGAGGACGTGTGGGATCGGACACCGCAGCACGATGACAGCCTCGGCGACTCAGGCAATAAACCACGAAGCTACCGCCCACGCCATGCCCTCGAGAAGCACTGAAGCGTCGAGCCGCGATCCGTGGGGTGCAAGCTACTTTTTGTGCAGTCGGTGCTGTGCGGGCTCCATGGTGCGCAGCCTGCGTGGCCGTGCAGCCAGTGCATGCTGTGCAGTGCGTGTCGGGAGCGGCCAAGAGAGGGGTGTCCAAGAGGGGGGGGTGCAAATCATGACCGGCGGCATGTGCGCGGCCCAGGGGGGGGCCAGGGACGTAATGAAATAAGAAGGGGCGCCATGAAATCTGGGGAAATATCATGGGCCCCGCCATGATAGTCATCACCCCCCTCTTTTCCGCCCCCGAGCGTGTGGTGCCGTCCGTGCCGTGGGCGCTCCGAGCGCGCGCCGCAGGCGCGGTGTGCTGCCGTGCCGTCTGCCCCGGGCGCAGCCGTGCCGTCCGCAGACGGCGACGGGGCGGCCGCGCAGGGGCGGCGGGCGGAAACGCAGCCGCCGGGCCGCCCACGCGGGCTCCGACGGCGGGCGGCGACGAGGCGGCGACGGGGCGCCGACGGCGAGAACAGACGGCAGCCAGAGCGCCCACACGGCCGCGTGCCCCGGGCCGGAGGTGGAAGCATCCCCGGGTGCAGGCGCTGCCCAGGGGGAGTGCAGAGCATGGGAGGGAGCGCCACACACCTGTTTGATCCGCGGGTCGAGAGCGCACCTCTTCCGGTCGAAGCTAAGCGGGCCGCGCACAGCTTGAATTCACGGAGGGAGTGCCACACACGACAGCGAGGATGAGGAGACCCATGGGGGAGGACGATGACACGCATGCTGATCAGACATCGGATGGAGCAGCTGACAGGTACGGGGCTAAGGGGAGAACAAAGAGAAGTCCTTCAGTCCCCCATGATAATACACTAATGAAGTGATGGCGAAGAAGCGCGATGATGAGCATAACGAGACAAATCGCGAGGAAAGAGGAGGAACATGGGGAAAAATAGAGGCGGGGGGATTGTGGAATCGCACGTTGTTTTGACATGGTTTTTATCAAGTGGAACGCTCCTTCATCTTTATAAACTTTTATTCTTATTTGCCATTTGTCTGTTCGCCGTGATCCCCTTATAATCTGCTTATCTCGTTATATCGTTATCTCGTGTTCTCTCTCTCTCTCTTTGTCTCTCTCTGTCTATCTCCTGCACCAGGCCAATGCGTGCCGATGCGATACCACTCCATTGCCAAACAATGCCAATGTCAATGCAATGTAGATGGGGGAATCCTTTTCGCTCGGTGGATTTTAATCAGAATCCTTTGTGGACGGTGTCATTACAAATCCTGCTTCGGAGGATTTCAATAGGAATGCCTCTGTGGAGGGTTTCGATAGGGATCCTCCCGTGGAGGGTTTCACTAGGAATCCTTCTTGTGGGGGGTTCAGTAGGAGTCCTTCTGCGGAGGGAGCCATAGGACTCGCCAACGCAATGCCGAAGCAATGCCATCACACTGCCAAACCAATGCCGCGGCGATCCCAATCCAGTGCCAATGCAATGCCAATTGGGGGAGCCTTTGTGGTAGATGCTGAAAGAAATCCTATGTCTGGAGGGTTTCAATAGGAATCGTTGTGCGGCGGGAGACACAAGGACTCGCTAGCGCAATGCCAGCGCAATGCCAAAGCAATGCCTAATCCAATGCCAATGGGGGAATCCTTTTGCTCGGTGGATTTCAATCAGAATCCTTTGTGGACAATGTCATTACGAATTCTTCTTCCGAGGATTTCAACAGGAATGCCTCTGTGGAGGGTTTCGATAGGGATCCTCCTGTGGAGGGTTTCACTAGGAATCCTTCTGCCATTGAGACTCGCCAGCGCAATGCCAACGCAATGCCATCGTACTGCCAAACCAATGTCAAGGCGGTCCCAATCCAATGCCAATGCAATGCCAATTGGGGGGAACCCTTTGTTATGTATTCCAAATGGGACCTTTCTTGTGGAGGGTTTCAATAGGAACCGCTCTTCGAAGGGGGGCATTAGGACTCGCCAGCGCAATGCCAACGCAATGCCAACGGAATGCCAAACCAACGCCAAGGCGATCCACATTTAATGCCAATGCAACGCCACTGGGGGTGGATTGCTTGTGGTAGCGTTCAATCACAATCCTTCTAAGAACCCTTATGTGGATGATGTCGGCAACCAAGGGATCCTTCGAAGGACCCTTCTTCGGAGGATTTCAAGAGGCATTCTTCTGTGGGGGGGTTCGCATGGAACCCTTCTGGGGAGGATTGCAATGTGAATCCTTATTGTAGGGGGTCCGTGGGCATCATTCTTGTGGACGTATTCAATCGGGAACCGTCTGTGGAGCGCTTGGTTGGGACTCGCCAGCGCAATGTCATCGCAATGCCAACGCACTGCCATCGCGATGCCAACGCAATACCACTGCGATGCCAAACCGTCACCAAACCAATGCCAATGTAATGCCGATGACATGATTCCAATTTTTCAGCAGATGCCAACAGAAATCCTTATGTGGATGAGTTGGTTACGGATCCTTCTTCGGAGGATGTCGATCGGAATCTTCCTGTGGAGGGTTTCGGCAGGAATCCTTCTGTGGAGGGTTTGGCCATTAACCCTTCATGTGGGGGCTTTCAAAAGGAACCCTTCGTGTGGAAGGTCTCAGTAGGAATCCTTAGATGGTGGGAGCCATTAAAGCTCGCCAGCGCAAGGCCAAATCAGTGCCAACGTCATGCCTAACCAATGCCATGGCAATCCCAATCCAATCCCAATGAAATGTCTGGGGGAAATCGCTTATGGTCGGCTTCAATCGGATTCCTTCGATGGAGGGCTTCGAGTGGGTTCAATATGAACCCTCCTTGTGGAATTCTTCAGTCGGAATCCTTCTTGAGTGGGGTTCAATAGGAACCATTATGCGAAGGGGGCTATTGGAACTCGCCAGCGCAATGCCAACGCAATGCCCAAGCAGTGCCAACTTAATGCCAAGGCGATCTGAACCCGATGTCAATGCAATGCCAATGGGGAAAAAAGCATGCGTGATAGATTTCAGTAGGCATCCTTCGATGGAGGCTTCGCATGGAATCCTTCTATGTAGGGTTTCAAAATGAATGAAACCTTCTTTTGTGGATGGCTTCAACCGGAGTCCTTTTGGTAGAGGGTTTCAATCTGAGTCCTTGCGTGGAGGGTTCCATTAGGGCCCGCCAGCGCAATGCTTGCGACATGCACGCGCAATGCCAACGCACTGCCAAGCGCCATGCCAACGGGGGAAGGATGAGGATTTTTTTGTTCGGCCCCCTGGCGCCCTGCCGGCAGGCTAAACCAGGTGCCGTCTGCGCGGCTGTCAGTCCGCGCCACCGTCGCCGAAGGGCGACTCCCTGCCCGCCGCCGCTCGGGCCCTCGCCCAGCGGGCCGCTGAGGCGGGCGAGGCGAAGCCGTGGAGCTCCGCCGCCTGCCAGGCGTCCGCCACGACTGGCCGCAGCCCCCAGCGCGGCGGCCTCCCTGCTCCAGCGGGAGCGCCCGCGCCTGCCGCGCCGTCTGCGCCGTCGCGGAGCACCGCCACGAGCCGCGCCTGCTCCTCCAGCGTGGGCGGCTGCGGGGCCGAGAGCCTGGCCTTGCTCTTGGGCTCCTGGAGGCGCATCAGGAGCCGCCGCGCCTCCGCCGCCCTTTCGCCAGGGGCTGGCCGCCCCTTGCAGCTGCCCAGCAGGCCTGTCCCAGCAGGAGGGGGCCGCTTCCAGAATCGGCAACCGCACTTCATGCACCAGGCCACGGCCCCATCGCCATTCTCGAGGCGCGAGACGACGATGCAGTGCCCACGAACCTCCCGCGCCACACCAGCTCCTGCAATCGCGGCCTTCAGCCCAGGAGCGGCCACAGCCGCCTCCGCCAGCTCGGCCGCCGCGGCAGCGGCGGGCGCCTGGCCATGCGCCTCTCCAGCAGCAGCCCCAGCAGCAGCGCCAGGCGCCTGGCCGTGCTCGAGGTCGGCCTCGAGCGCCAGCGCCGCCACCTCCGCGTCGGCCTGCTCCGCCGCGTCCAGCGCCTCCTGCGGGATGTCGTAGGCGAGGCCGGCCGTGCCCACGACCCCGTCTGAGTCCAGCTGCTCGCGGTCCACCATGGTGGCGGCCAGCTCGCCAACCCAGCGCCCAAGCTCCTCCACGCGCCAGGCGCACGCCTGGAGGAACCACACCTGCTCCTCGTCGATCGGCCACAGCGCCGCGCCTCGCTTGGCCCACAGGTCGGCTGCCCTGTTGCCCCTGATCATGAGCTCCTCCATCCAGGTGGCAGCTGCCGAGAGCTCCTTGTGCGCCTTGACCGTCCGCACCGTGGCCGTCGGGCCTGGCCCAGCCCACCGCTCCTGCCAGAGGTGGCGGCGCGCCTGCAGTGGCGCGAGGGCCTTGCCCTGCGAGAGCGCCAAGCCGACCGTGCCCGCGCAGTCGCAGAAGACCTCGAGGCCCGAGCCATCGGCCGACGGCCACCAGAACTGGGCCAGCACGTGGAACGCGTAGTCCTCGCCGTCCCTGGCCTCCTGCTTGGGCCCGTACGCCCGCGGGGCGATGCCGTGCATCCCGCCAATGACCTCCCCGCTGAGGCCGAGCTGCACGACCGCCCAGCCTGCGCGGCGGGCCCCGCGCAGCGCAGGAAACCTGGCGCTGCCGTCCACGAAGACCCTGCCCTCGAACTTCGAGCCAAGCGGCACTCCAAACCATCGCGGGGCCGCGAGCGCGGCGTCGGCCGTCGCAGGGAAGGCCAGGGCGGGGTCGGGGCACCGCGTCCGCGCGAAGAGCTCCGCCGCAGCGTCCCCGCGCTGCGCCACCAGCCGCGCCCCTCCAGCAGCTCCCGCGAGCACGCATCCCGCCTCAGCAGCTGCCAGGCCTCGCACTCGAAGGCCCTGTGCCGCAGCGTGCCACGGCCACCGCAGAGGCGGCGCAGGCCGTCACGCGCCTTGCCCTCCTTCCAGAGGCGCTCCTGCGGCCAGTGGGAGCCACCGGGGACGGCTGCGAGCGCTCGCCTGTGGCGGGCCTGCCAGTGCGGCAGCGGCGGCGCAGGCTCCTGGCCGCCTGCGCCCTCAGCGGCCTCGGCGTCGACCTGCCCCTCGGGGCGGCGGCGCGCGTGGAGGAGGCGCTCCAGCCCCTTCCAGTGCACTGGCCATGCCCAGGCTCCTGGCCCGCGCAGCCGCTTCAGCGCGAACACGTCCGAGGCCAGCAGCGCCGACTCCCGCGCCGCCTGCGCCAGCATGCCAGGCGAATAGAACTCCAGCGAGAGGACGCGCGCATGCCAGTCTATGACGGTATTGTAGGCCACCATCTCGATGCCGACCCGCCTCAGCGCCAGCGCGCATGCCTGCGCAGGGTCGCGGCACTGCCCCCAGGGGCGGCGAAGGTCGAACAGGCCTTGCGCCCCAAGCCAGCACTCCTGCACCACCGCGGCGCTGGGCAGGCCCGTCTCCAGCGTCATGCCCCAGGAGCGCGCCACCTCCACCGCATGCACCACGAAGGGGTCGCGGTAGGCCGCGCCGCGCATCGCCCGCAGCCGCAGGCCGACGCTGGCGCCCATGGGCAGCCTGCCTTCCGCGCGCATGGCGGCGATCCGTAGGCCATGCAGCTTCCCACAGGTGAGGCCCGTCACCGCGGAGCCCCAGATGGCAGTGGCCGTGGGGCTGCCTCTCTGGATGTGGCCCACTTGCGCACCTGCACTGCGCAGCAGGCGCGCTCTCGCGCTGACCTCCGCCGCGCGGCCAAGCCGAGCGTCCTGCTCGCGCACGCACCTCCAGCGCCCATCAGCGGCGTCGCCGCCGAGGCAGCGGGCGCCAGTCCAGCGGGCCAGCGGCCCGTGCGCCCAGCAGCCATCCAGCTCGTCGCCGAGGTCCTCGCTGTTCGCCAGGTAGCCCGTCTTCGCCTGCGAGATGACCAGCCCCTTGGCGACCAGGCCCTCCGTGAGGGCCGCCATGGCCCTGGGGAGCTGCTGCACCACCTGCGCCCTGCCACCGACCGCCTGCAGCAGCACGTCGTCGACGACATTCTGCAGGCGCACCACAGGGTTCTCCCGCACGATCTTCACGAAGAGGGTGTGCACCAGCAGCTTGGCCAGCCCGGCCGCACCGCTGCATCCAGCCACGATGGTGCCGTTCGCCTCGAATGGCTTGGAGACCGAGCCGCACCAGGACACGCGGCGCTGCGTGCGGTACGACACGCAGTAGCACTGCAGCAGCGCGAGCGGGAACTCCGTGGCGACCGCCTGCACGCGCAGCTCCTCGTGGCTGACGTGCTCGTAGAACTTCGCCAGGTCGGTGACGCCCGTGGCCGCCGAGAGGCCTCTGCTGCGCGCGAAGGCCGCCACGAGGTTGTGCACCACCCCCGCGCGCTCGCACGGGCTCTCCGACGTGCCCCAGAAGGCAGGGTTCTTCAGCGAGGCCTCCCAGCGGGCCGCCAGCGGCTGCCGCAGCCTGCTCCAGACCCTCAGCCAGATGGCCGTGAGGCCGATCGGCCGCTGGCCGCCAGTAGCCTTGGGGATGAACACCACGATCAGCTGCCACAGCGCCTCCCGCGAACGCTTCCGCTCCCAGGCCATGGGGAGCTCCAGGAAGCGCTGCCTGTAGGTCCGCGGGAGGCGCAGCCTCTGCTTCGGGTGGAGCCTATCCCACCCAAGGCCACATCCCCCGCGGTAGGTGCCCAGGACGCGCTGGAGGTCCTCGAGCTCCAGCGGCGGCAGCACCGACTCCTGGATGTCCCAGTTCTCGGGCGCTGCCTCGCCTGCCCGCGACGGCTTGACCCAGAGCGGCTGCCACGCCTCCAGCAGCGCCGCCACTGCAGCCTCGCCCGCGGCGGGCATGCGCAGGTCGTCGCTGCCGTCCACGCCCGCGAGCACCTCCGTGGGCACCACCGCGACCTGCCTGATGAAGCGGTAGGCCGCCGAGCCGCCCTTCTCGGTAGCCGCGGCCTGAGCCCAGGCGCGCCACTCCGCGGCCTTCCGCTGCGTGTCCAGCCCCCAGCGTCGCCTCGCCTCCTCCTGGACGAACTGCACCGTCAGCTGGCACGAGGAAGAGCTGAGCAAGCTCATCACGCGGGTCACCGACAGCCCTGCCAGCGGGCCATCCTCTGGCCACTCGAGCTCGAACGCCATCAAGGATGAGGAGAAGGAGGAGGAGGAGGAGGAGGAGGAGGAGGAGGAGGAGGAGAAGGTGGAAGCGGAGAAGAAGGAAGAGGAGGAGGATGAGGAGGAGGAAGAGGTATAGGAGAAGGGGAAGAGAGATGAGGAGGGACATGAAACAGGGAAAACAGCCTCCCAGAGGCGTGCGACTTTCACAACCCCCCGTTTTCGAACAGCAGGAGGCGGAGCTGAGGGCGATGACGACGAGGTGAACCTCGACTCGGCGGCGCGCCCAAGGGGGAAGGCAGAGTGGGCGGACCTCGAAGTCCTCCGTCCCTATGAAAAGAATTCTAAGCCTTTTTTTGGAGGGGGGGGGGCTCCACGCCGCCACCCCCAGATCCCAACCGAGGCTGAGAACAACTCGAATGCTACGGAGGGAGGAGCATCCGAGTGCAACATGCTCAAGCTACTACCTGCGCGAGACTGCACAACGCCAAGCTAGCAACGAACTTCCGAAGCAGCAGAGGGCTTCTAGGAAGGCCGAATGGCCCTCGAGAGGCCACGCCGCCTCTGTGAAGGCCCGCCCCCTCTCCCACCTCCGCCCTGGGCGCGCCGCCGCAAGGCGGAGTTCATGGATGATGATGATGATGATGATGCTGATGATGATGATGATGATGGTGATGATGATGATGATGCTGATGAATGCTGATGATGCTGATGATGCTGATGATGCTGATGATGATGATGATGATGATGATGATGATGACGAGGAGGAGGAGGATGAGGAGGAGGAGGAGGAGGAGGAGGAGAGAAGGGGGAGGGGGAGGAGGATGAGGAGGAGGAGGAGGAGGAGGAGGAGGAGGAGGAGGAGGAGGAGGAGGAGGAGGAGGAGGGAGGGGGGGGGGGAGGAGGATTCAGAAAACGGGGAGGAGGAGGTGACGAAGAGTGGCTCGGGCGCGGCGCTCGCGATCCCTCGGGTCTCAGATGTCCTTCTTCTGCAGGGACGGCGGGAGCGACTGCTTCAGCTTCTCGGCCTTGCTCTTGTCGGACATGATCAGCGTGTACAGGTAGCTTGCGCACCTGATCGACGACAACAAGCGGCCCATTGGACACCGACGGGGCCTCGCAGGCTTGCAGAGGGACCCTCCCCCCGAGAGCGAGGTCGCCCCGTGAGGGACCAGGGGTGATCAGGAGGAGGAGGAGGAGGCGGAGGAGGAGGAGGAGGAGGAGGAGGAGGGGGGGGAGGAGGAGGAGGAGGAGGAGGAGGAGGAGGAGGAGGAGGAGGAGGAGGAGGAGGAGGAGGAGGAGGAGACACGATGGCAACGCTACCCCACGGCGCGGCTTGCGCGGACCCCCAGCGTGGCACGCCGCGCGGAGAAGAGGGCGCCGCCGCGCGGCCTTCGCGCGGGAAGCTGCTCATGCGCGAGTGTTCGCGCCATCGACCCCGTCTTCTATCATCGCTCACCTGATCTTGAACTTGGTCTCCGTGCCGTTCTTCTTGATCTTGACCGACTTGGCGTCCTTGCGGCGCGCGATCTGCAAGAACTGGCGGATCTCCGTGATCTGCTTCGGCATGGCCGCCGGTCAGCGGGCGGTGGCGGGAGGACCTTAGCTGCAAACGCCCTGGAACCAATTGGCTTCGGAAAGTGTCACAAAAAAGAAACAAAACAAAGCGGACTCATAATACGGAAGGGTTCACGTCGCGATGACGTCGGCGTTGAATTCTAGCATCGTTCGACCTTGACAGAGCGCGGCTTTCCGATAACGCAGATCGTCTAGTATCGGCCGAATCTGGGTTACTGGCGGCCTTTAACATTGAACGCCTGCGCTGTGGTCGCCGTCGTGCCAAGGAGGAGCGAACCTAACGTAGGAGGAGGGAGCATATGACGGGGGATGAGGCGGCGGATGTGGTAAGCGAGCCAAGCTGGGACGACGAGGGAAGAGGGCTCTCGGTGGGCGCTTAGCGGGCCTCGGACGTGGCAATGACGTGTCGTTTCGTATGTATGCTTGTTGTTTGCTTGTTTGTTTGTTTGCTTGCTCGCTTGCTTGTTTGTGTGGGTACATGGAAGACCTGGCGAGAGACCGCCATATAACGCCCGAGCCCCTACACAACGACCCCTACACGTCATTCATTTCTAACCGTGCTCATTTCTAATTGTGATCGTTTCTGATGGTTCCTGGCCACCCAGTGGCCAGGCAGAGGCCCAGGATAGAACAATCAGAAATGAAAGGATCGTGGCCCCCCAAAACATCGAGGAACTTGCGAAGAACTAGAGATGCACCATGTGTAGTCTTGGCCAGGGGACATCTGTCCGGCGACGGACCTACGGGGATCACCCCCCCCCCCGACGGCGGGCCCCCCCAGCATCCACCGGGACGGACGCCCGGCGGCGCCTGCCGGCGCTGCACTGACCCGCACCGAGGAGGCAAGCGGCAACGGCCACCGCTCAGGCCTGGATATCGACCCCCTCGGCGACAGGCGCCCGCGGAGCGGCGAGGGCCCCAAGAGGGTGCTCCGCCGTGGTGCTCGACGGCTCCCTCCGCCTCGTGGACGTCGCCGAGGCCGGGCAGGGGCCGCTGGCGCGAGGCGCCCCGCTGCCCCCCGCCCCGCCAGCCCCGGCCCAGGCCGAGCGGTCGAGGCATGGGAAGGAGCGGGGCAGGACGCGCAGCCCAGCGGCCCCCTCGCCTACGAAGGCCGCTCGCCCACCAGAGCCGACTGCACCCTGCCGGCCCGGCGCGCCGCCGCCGCCGGGCGGCCCCTGGAGTGCTGCCCTGCCCACGGGCAGTTGTCAGCCGTCCTTGCCGAGCACCAGCCTCGCCAAGCCGCCGCCCCCGCCCAAGCCCACCTCGCTCAGCCCTGCCTCCGCGGGCTCGCGCGTTCCAGCACCTGGCATCCTGGTCCCAACGACGGCCTCTCCCAGAACGCCAGCACCTCTGGCGGTCTAGGTCCCTGGCGCTCCTACATCGCCGGGCCCCGCGGCTGCCTCGAGCACTCCACCACCCCGCTCTGGGAGCGAAGTCGACCTGGAGTCCGAGCACAGCCTGACGTCCCCTGCCGCCCAGGCCCAGACCAGCAGCTCATCCTCCCTCACGGCCTCCCAGGGCGCAGCGCGAGACCCCGGCGACGACGGCCCCGACCGGAGTAACGGAGAGGCATCGCACCGCGCGTCCCCAGGCGTAGATGGTGACCAGCCCTCCGTGGAGTCGGGCCCGCCTCGTGCACCCGTGCTTCGCGAGCCCACCCCGCCGCCAGGGCCCGCCCCCTCAGACATCGGAGGACCTGGGCCGGGGCAGGTCGCCCCCCCGCCTCGGCCGCACGAGATGGGACTGCCGAGACTCCGGCCCGGCCCTGCAGCATGCACAGCGCGACCCATGGAGCTGCTGGTCCGGCAATGCCTGGCGGGACGACGCCCGCCGACGGCCTCGCCGTGCGCGGGACGTGCCACGTTGGCACTCGGAATGGACGGACGACGCCGCGCGGGACTGCTTGCCCTCGCCGCACCGACACTGGGCCCCACCGTCCGATCTGGGACGATGGCGTCGGCGCCAACAGCGCTGGGCGCCCAGGCGCTCTCCGGCAGGACCTGCCGCGACCGTGCCCCGAGAGCCGACGGGCAGGGGCTGCACAACGTTTCCAGGGCCCTCCTCGAGTGGGATGCCTGGCCCGGAGAGGAGTCACAGGCGCACGTCAAGCGGCCACATAATCCCACAGAAGAAGGGTAGCTACAGCTACAATGCCGGGTGGCACGCCTGGTGCGAGGTGCTCGCGCAGCGAGAGAACGCCAGCCGCCCGCGCAACAACCCGTACCGCCACACGAGCGAGGAATGCAGCGACTTCCTGGCCAACCTTCGGCGGCGTGGGAACGACATCCAGAGGTGGGCCAACGACGTGGGCCTCGACATTCTGGGATCAAGTCCGCGCCGATTGGCACAGCAGGCAGGCCAGCCGATTGCGGCAGACCACCTGGGACAATTGCCCCTAATCCAATGGGTCCATTTCTGCTGTGTTGGCGCGGCTGGGCCGCACTCGGACTGGGAGGTCGCCAGCTCGGGCGGCTCCCTAGGAGGTCCCACGTCCCTGGGCCATTCCTCCGCCGTGGACAGCCAGCCTCCAATTGCCACGCCTTCTTGCCGCAAGGGTCCCTGGTTCCGCGGTCTGCATGCCATCTGCTCTATATTCTCGTTGCTCCTGGGGCCTATCCGACTCCAGGGTCCTCCCCTTATGCCATAGTTGCACCTGGGGCCTATCCGGCTCTAAAGTCCTTATGCCATGCTATGTGGGCCGCCCTTGTCTACCCCGACCGGGGCGCTGTTTCTCCAGATCGGCTTGCTTGTTGAACTTCTTGCTCCATGCGTAGAGAACGGTAATCCACTGCTCCCCATTTTTCCACAGCAGCCGTCAAGCGATCCGCATTGATTACACCTGTCCGCATAGCTTCCTCCTGTCCGCATTGCTTTCTTCTCCTATCTGCATGGCTATTCCAATGGCGTCTCGACATTCGTCCAACAATCGTCAACCTCAGAAATGGAGTAGATCAGACCAGGGCAGGTTAGAGAAGAGTGGACGAGTATACTAGAGCAGAGTAGAGCAGTAGAGTAGCGTTGATCGAGTAGAGTAGCGTAGAGCAGACCAGGGAAATATAATATTAGGTCAGGGCGTATTCGAGTAGAGTAGGGTAGAGTACAGCAAAGTGGGGTAGACAGCGCAGCCGAGTAGGGTTAGTCGAATATATGACAATATCATACAGTGGAGCAGGTCAGGGTAGGATCTGGTAGAGCAGAGTCGGGGATATGGTAGAATGGAAGAGAATCTGGTAGACTTGAACCTAATAGAGAGTATCGTATAATAGAGGAGTAGAGTAGTGTAGATTCGGATCGGAATCGAGTATCGTATATTCGACCAGAACAGTTCGGGGTAGGTAGGGTGGAGTAGGGCAGAGCAGAATAGGGTAGATGATCAAGTCCACCCTCCTCCCTGGAACATAATAATCACTTGTGACGCACATTGATTGGGATTGGAACGCGCTCCCACCTCGCAAACGGAAGGCGTTCGCGCGCGGTCCGTGCGTACTTCCCTAGCTTTCCGAAACTTTTTGCCGCCCCCCGAGCGTTGGAGCCATTGCGCTCCCTGTTGCTCGAGTCACGACGGACGGCTAGCGTTAACCGCCTGGCTGCGGACAGCACAGCCGCCCGCAGCCCCCATGGCTGCCCTGTCGCCACCCGCGGCTGATGCGTGGAACCTGGTGGCGGCGCCCTCTTCTTTCCTTTGCCCCCCCCTTCCTGCTCCCCCACACCCTCCCTCGCGCCGCAGCGACCGCCCTTGGCCTCCCCGCAGTTTTTCTCCCCCTGGCCTCCCCTCTGGCCCCTGGCCACCTGGCCACCACAGCGACAGTCCTCTGCCGCCTTGCAGCCCCCTTTTGGAAAACGCGTTCCGTCACAACCTCGC
>CAUYUJ010021537.1:640123-675123 GCA_963575745.1 Prorocentrum cordatum | reverse complement strand
GCGTGTGTGTGTGTGTGTGTGTGTGTGTGTGTGTGTGTGGTGTGTGTGTTTGTGTGTGTGTGTGTGTGTCGTGTGTGTGTGTGTGCGCGTGTGTGTGTGTGTTGTGCGTGTGTGTGTGTGTGTGTGTGTGTGTTGTGTGTGTGTGTGTGTGTGTGCGTGCGTGTGTGTGTGTGTGTTGTGTGCTGTGTCTGTGTGAGGTGTGTGTGTGTGTGTGTGTGTGTGTGTGTGTGTGTGTGTGTGTGTGTGCGTGTGTGTGTGTTCGCGTGTGTGTGTGTGTGTGTGTGTGTGTGTGTGTGTGTGTGTGTGTGTGTGTGTGTGTGTGTGTGTGTGTGTGTGTGTGTGTGTGTGTGTGTGTGTGTGTGTGTGTGTGTGTGTGTGTGTGTGTGTGTGTGTGTGTGTGTGTGTGTGTGTGTGTGTGTGTGTGTGTGTGTGTGTTTTGGTGCTTTGGTGCCTCGGCGGCCTGGGGCGTCTGCACCTCGCCAGGCCCGTGCGCAGGGCCCTCGGGCGACGTCCGTCGCCTGCCGAGCCCGAGAGAGGGGCCGAGCCGCGGGCAGCGCCCCCGCGCGCTCCCCTGGGCGGCGGCGCCGTGGCCCCCTCGAGGCCGCGCCCCACCCTAGGCCCCTCAGCCTGCCGCCAAGGGGGGCCGAAAAGCAGCGAGAAAACGCGCCGCGCCCAGGCCACCCGCAACGCGGGAAGGTAAGCCCGAGCGCCCCGAGCGGGGCGGCAGCCCCGCCCAGGCCCCTCAGCTCACGGATAACACCGCGCCAAGGGGGGGCCGCACGCACTGAAACCAGACATATCAGAGAACGAGCACAACGGCCTCAACTCAGATCCCGTCCAGTTTTTGGGTCCTGGCCGCGCTGGATGCGGCGGATGCGCCTGAGGCGCTCCCTGTCGCCTGGGTCGCGCGGGTCCAGCCGCCTGCACGGCCCGCCGAGGTTCCTGGCCACCGAGCTGTAGTAGGAACCGCAAACCACGCAGACCACGAAGTGGCCGATGATCTCGACCGTATGCGGCCGCGGCTCCGACGAAGCGGCCCTGGCCGTCCCAGGCAGCGCCTGGCCACACCCGGCGGGCTGGGCAGAGGCCGCCCGCCCGCGCGCACCCTGCTCTGGCTCCGAGGCCGCCGCGGCCGCAGCCGAGGGCGGCGGGGGCCCCGCCAGCGGTGCCAGGCCTCCCTGGCCCAAGCCCGCCGCCGCCGCCGAAGATGCTGAGGAACCAGTCCTTGGGGCCTTACCACCGTGTTTCAGGCTGCCCTGGCCAGCACGAGCTTGGTGTGCCGCCAAGGGGGCGGAGCACACTGCGGCCGCTGCCTGGGTGGCAGCCTTGCCGTCCACGGCCAGGGAGCTGGCCAACTCGCCCAGATCAGCTCCAGGCTCACCATCAGGTTGAACAGCAGTCGGCACCGTGGGAACCGCTGCCCCAGCGCCAGCCACACCACCGCCGACCACGTCTTGGGAACTGGTGGCTGCCGCACTGCGGATCCGCAAAACACCCTCCCGCCTCGCCCCACCCGCTGGAGCTCCCTCCTCCTGTGGCTGGAGTGCCCTGGGGGCGAGGTCGGGATTGGGCGACGACACGCGCTCTGACGCCTGGGTGCCGGTGGCCGTCGTGCCGCCTGCCTCCACCACCTCGAGGTCGCTGTGCACGCAGAGGGCCGCGAACTCGTCGGCATCGTCGTACCCCATGGCGCCCTCGGCTGCGCGGCCTGCCGCATCACCTCCTTGGTCGTCCTCCGAGGAGAGGGGCTCGAAGACCCACTGGTGCCACGAGGCCGTCTCAGGCGGGGCACGATCTCCCAGAAGCTCCTTGAAACGCTCCCTGACCTGGTTCAACACGTCGAAGTGATGCCGAAGCAGCCGACGTCGCTGTTTGGCTGTCAAACCCGAGTCAGGCCGTACTCTGGCGAACTGAGCCTGACGGGCTGGCTCGGCCCGCGTCCAAGAGGTAGCGCATAGGTCGTCGACTACCTGCCCTAGAGTGCGGCCAGGGTTGCTTCGTAAAAGATGCTCTCGAACTGGAGTCCACGTCGCCAGGCTGAGAAACCTCTCAAGGTATTCCGAACACCACGTACGGTAGTCCCACTCGTTGGTGAAGCCTGCCACGTCGAAGCGATCGATCCAAAAAGACGCCCAGATGATGGCATCGTCCATGATGGAACGGACCTGCTGCTGCTCGAGCGTGATGTGTGGCTGGCTTGACGGGGTTCCCATGCACGCAGGGCCGTCGGGTATCCGCTCCATCCTGCCCAGAGCCTCGCGGGCTGCTGCGACATGAGCCCACAGCGGGTCGGGGCCCAGCTGGGAGGCTGGCGCAGGGTCGGGCTCTACACGAGGCTCATCCTGATCTCCATGGTCTGCTCGTTGTCGGACAGGCCGAGCGGCGGCGCCTGCTGCCACGAGAAGAGGCACTGCCACCCTGCCTCTCTTGACCGCACTCTTGACTAACTTGCCCTGGAGCCCTTGGAGACGACCACGGCACTCCTGCAACTGAAAGGCCGCGAGGCGAGTGCGGGCAATCTTGCCGCAGCTGGTGCACTTGGAATAACCGCGGCACACTTCCAGAACGTGCGGGTGCCTGGGACCAGCCTGAGGTCGCGCTGCCTGCGGAATGTTGGCCTCTTGGCCCTGCTGTCGTTTGGGCCTAGGCTCCGCCAACTTGACCCCGTCGAGGAGGACCCTGAAATGCCCGATGTACTCGAGCACGCGCTTGGTGGCCTTGAGCTCCTGCTTGACCTGCAACGTGGCCCACTCTGGCGGCGCGCTGAGGTCTGCCCCTTGCTTGGCCCATTCGTCTGCTAAATCATTGTGCTTCATATGAATCTGGACCTCCTCTGGCAGCTCTAGACGTTTGGCCTGCGATATGTGCGAGGTGACTTTGATGACAGACAGCTCTCTGCCAGGAAGGATGTCCATGTCGTCCAGGCGGTCCCAGATCTCGAGCCAGACGTGCGCATAGGGCCTGGCCGAGGAGCAACACCATGCCCTGCCACGAGCCAAGCCTTGGACCACCTGGGCATTGTCAATGATGATGGCCGTGATGAAGACCGCATGCCTGAGGGCGTGGAGGAGACCCCACAACTCTGCCAGGACCGAGCTGGGGTCGGGAAAGGGCAGTGGGCCGTACAGGCCCTGCACCACGTCATCGGCCTCCGCTGTGCACTGCAAAGCCGCCCAGCCGCCGTGCCTGAGGTCATCCAAGCCTTTGACTGATCCGTCCGACACCAGCACATCGGTGAGCTCGGGGGCCGCGCCATTGACGATCCAATAGGTGCGCTGCGACGGTAGACTCCAAGCCAAGCCGTAACATGGGGTCCGCCGCAAACCCCGCTCCCATAGCCACCTTGAGGCTTCCGACGAGGAGGCCGACACGCCCAGGTGGCCGACGTCTCTGAAGGTAGGTGATGCGTCGTGGGCTGTCAGCTGCTCCCTTACTGTAGCACACGTCGGGCTGCCGCACCGCCAGTAATAGTGCTGGTGCGTGCCGAAACAGGTCGTGTCGTCGCACAGCTGGCAATACGGAGTGTCCGCCTGGCCCGACAAGAAAAGAGCCTCCTGCGAAGGGAAACCTCCCAGCACCGCCTTCTTGACCGCGTCGGCATGGTGCTGCAGCCACCCGTCCTGCTTGCGTCGCTTGACCAACTGCCTCGCTGGGGTGAGCCACGGCGCTGGCAGGAGCGCAGCCCGCTCGGGCTGGGCCGCCGCCCACTGGCACAAGGCTCGGGAACGGGCGGCCAACAGCACGGCGGCCTCAACGGACTTGGGGCAGATCTGCAGTAGATCCAGATGTACGTCCCCTCCTTGGAGCACTCCGCCACGTGGAGGCAAGACAATCTCAAAGGCTGATGGCATGCTCCACCCATGGGCTCTAACTGTGACCGAGGTGGCCCCCGCTGGGCCGCGCACCACTGACCACAACTCCTGCGCGTCGGCGTCGATGTACAGCGCGAGCTGTTGCTGCACTCGGGCCCATGCCGTGGCCTGCGCCCGTCGCCCCTCTGGGTGGTCCCAAGCTTCCCTGGCCCAGGCCAGCAGCGGCGCCAGAACGAGGGCGTCGGCACAACTGGGGTCGAGGCCGTCGTGCAAGACTCGGGAGGTAAAGGCTGTGGCGCCTCTGCGGACGGCCCGATCCTTCTGTTGGATGAAACGCACGATGGGCCTGGGCGTGCCACGGACACGTGCACCGTAGGCGACCGAGGCTCCGAGGCCCTGCCGCACGACCATCTTGAGCTTGCCCCCGCGTGCACGAGGAAGGCCGCGTATCTTAGGCCAGCGCTGCATGGCTATCTTGAGCCGCGCGTGTCTGACTGGGGCTGACTGGTTCTCTGCCTTGACGCTGGGACCGTAGTCGATACCGAGCCACCGCTCAGAGGTGCTGGGCGGCACTCCCAGGACGGCCATGGCCTGCGTCAAGCCTGAAGACGGAGTGGCCGTTTGCAGGAAGGAGCACTTGCCTCTCGCCCCGTCCCGCGCTCGGGCTACCTCCAGGCCCAAGAAGGACTCTAGCATCCAGAACAGCAAGCGCGTGGCCTGCGGCAACATGTGCAAGACGCGCGCCTCGGTGGACATGACCCGCAGGGCGATGTCATCAACGTACAAGTAGATCGTGAGGCGGAAGACCCCCAGCAGGTCGTCTAAGCACAGCATGAGGTAGAACCTCAGGAAGGTGGGCGCGAAACGGCTGCCCGCTGGGAGCGCCGTGGAGGACAGGACCTCCGCCGAGCAGGCCTCCCCAAGACGAATGACACGGCCAAAGGCGAAACTCTCCAGCGCGAGCGCGACCACCTCCAGCGGGCCGTCCCACCAAGCTGCTAGCCACCACATACGCTCATGCGGAACCTTCTCATAACACTTGGCGAGGTCCGCCAGCATCGTAGCCGCACGTATGCCTGTGCCCAACACGAGCTCATCGTCCAACAAAGCTTTCCACAGCGCACGCTCGGAGGATTGGCCCGCCGCCGTGTAGTCGTAGCTCCTGGGGTGTGCCGCCAACCAACTCCTGATGGTGGGCAGCTGCCACGCTTCCCAGATTCGGCAAGGGCCAGGTAGTAGAATGATGGGTCGGCCCCCTCCATCGAGCTTCCCGATGATGAACACGAGCAGGAGGTGGACCTGAGTCGGCCACCGCCCCAGTTGTTGGCACCAGGCCAACAATGACGCGAGCACCGAGAGCGTGCCGTCCGTGAGGTACGCCCAAAGCTTTGGTTGCCATCCGTCCACGCCAATCCCCGTCTTGGCCCTGAAACGCTGGGCCAAGCCACGCAGGTGGTGAGGGCTGGGCGGCGTGACAGCGACTTGCTGGAGGCCCCTCCATGGCTTGGGGAAACCTGAGCCAATGACCCAGACCTTCGACCAGTCGTGCAACTCCTGGTCCACGGCGGCCTGAGGCGCCGCTGGGAGCAGCTTCTTGGATATGCTGCCCTTGGGGGCCTGCCAAGCCTGGCGCCACTTGGTGACCCTGTGGAGGAGCCCCTGCGAGCCTGGGAAGTCGTCCTCCAACCGCTGCTTGAAAGAATCTCGTCGTTCCTTGCCGATCTGCCACTCTAAGTACGAGGCATACTGACTGCAGCTAAGGCGCCAATCCGCGAGCTCCTGCAAGTCTTCGTAGCCGCGGTCCCGAGACGTGAAAACCTCGAAGAACTCCTGCAGCTCAGCCACGCCTTCAACCAGCATGTGGAGTCTGAAGCGGTCACGCAACTTGCGAATGGAGGCGTGCCGCTGCTGGTGCAGCGTGGTGAGGACCAGGTCGGAAGCGCCCGTGTAGCTGAAAAGCTTCACTTCAATGATGCCCAGCCAAGCCAACTCGTTGGCAAACCACCTCCAGCGCTTGGCCTCCCCGTACGAGGCGATGGCCTCGGTGTGGGTCGGGAGCAACGGGCACTTCTTGAAGCGTGGTGGTCCCCCACGCCCTCGGCATTGATCGGCTTGCCGACTGCTGGGGTCCAAACCCACCTTTTGGATCAGCTCTTCCTCGGCGGCGTGGCAGAAGACCTCCCAGGTGCCGTCCAGGAGCTCCTGGGTAGGCACCGCATCGGGGTCGAAACCCGCAGGCACGTCTGGACATGAGAGATCGAAATGCTTCGGCTTGACTCCTGGGATCGGGAACTTGTGGGGTCGGATGAGCTTGGTGTAGGTAAAGGCGGACCAAGGCTGCAGAAACTCGACCCATGTGGCTCGATGAGGGTGGTAGACCGCGTCGTCGTCAATGCGGGCTGGGGAAATATTGGCAGCCAGACTGGAGTGCATCCAGAAGTAATCGATCACGCGCTCACCATGCGGGGAGCGGTTGGTGCCCCCTTCCCCTTGCCATGCTACGACACGGCCTCTAAGCTGGTTGTTCCACGGCGAACGCTCCAATGCGTCAGGTAGATTCTCCCAGTCCGCGATGACTAGCCAGGGCAGCTGGAGCTGGACTGCCCACCCTGTGATAACCGACAGGAGAGCAGAATTGCCCACTGACGCCAGCTTCTGACCCGTGAAGCAATACGCACAGAAAACAAGTAACTTGCCGATGCCCTTGGCCTCGAGGGTGGCCAACAGGAGCCTGCCCGCACAACCTGGGGGCGATATGTCCCAGTGTCGCTGTCCAGCTGCAAGGGTGACGCCGACGCAGGCAGGTATCGCCAGCATGACGCCCGCCGAGGCCCCTCCATTCGGGCCGTCCGTCGCTGGCGCGGGCAGGGCCCTCCAGCCCAAGGGCAGCAGGGCCCGTGCGCTCTCTTCGGCCCACAAACGCCGCTTGCCGTGCTCCTGGAAACCGATGATCGGAATCTTGCCCTCGGTGAGCTGCTGGTGTGCCGCTCCGTGGAGGTAGCCCACAACGTTGCCCCAGCTGAGGCTGGCGTTGACACTGTGGAAGGTGAAGCGCCTGTGGCTCCGCTGTCGACGCTTGCCTCTACGAGCTCCTGCTGCTGGGGGTCGATACTTGGCGACGTCGCACTGGGGCTTTGCCGAAGTCCCGCTGCAGGTGGACTGGCCGCCGACGCTGCCGACGCTGAGGTCCTTGCCCTCGGTAGGGTGTGCCACAGCCTCCTGCGCCGTGCCGACGATGCATGTCTGCCCAGGGCCGCGATGGCTTTCCCCAGATGAGACAGCTGAGCCAGCAGAAACAAAACCTGACGCAAGCAACGCCTGACTGCCTCCGTGGGCAGAGCCTCCACAACCTGCTGTAACCACTGGGTCCGAGAAACCACCAACTGACGTAAATTGCGCCTGAGGGCCTCCAGTGGCCAGGAGAGACTCGCCTGTGAGAACAGCAAAGCCCGAACACCCACCAACTGTCGTAAGCTGCTCCTGAGTGCCTCCAACGGCGACAGAAAAACCCTCAACAGGTGAGGCACCTGAGCCAGAGGGGCCGCGGCTTGACGTAAATTGCACCTGAGTGCCTCCAGCGGCCAAGAAACCACCATCCGTGGGTACTGTGGAGCACGAAAGACCACTGGCTGAACAAAGCTGCGCCTGGGTGCCACCGTCAACGGCCGAGAGTCCATCGCCCGTGGAAACAGCTGAGTCGTAGCAAACACCAACTGACGTAAGCTGGTCTGGGCTGCCTCGGACGGCAGAGAGGCCAGCAGCTGAAATGCTTGGGGCAGCTCCTCGGTGCTCGTCCGTGCGGTTGCACGCGGCTGGGGTGGGAGTGAGCTCGGTGCGGTCACCTGGCGAGGCAGAGCAGAGCCCCGGCTCCTCCGAAGTCCCAGTCGAGGTGGATGGGCCGAGCTCGGCCTCCAGCACCTCCGCGGCGCACAATCTCCAACAGTGGATGCGGTCGTCGAAGTAGACGGTGGGGGCCTGTGTTGCCGGCGTGGCCTGGGACTGACGGTCGAACCACCGCTCCGCGGCTGACTGGTTGCGGTCCTGCTGAGCCGCCTCACGTTCGTGCTTGTGTGTGTGTGTGCCCGTGCGCGTGTGTGTGTGTGTGTGTGTGTGTGTGTGTGTGCGTATGTGTGTGAGTGTGTGTGTGTGTGTGTGTGTGTGAAAGAAACACCTGGCCAGCTCGGGGGCCGCCCAATGGCTCCGTACCGCGGCATCCGCGAGCATATGGAGCAAATGCAGACTGCCGCGACCTCTCAGTCGCGATATCTGCCTGGATGCTGTCTCCCGGCGGGCGGCGTCCCCGAGCGCTCCCCCGAGCGGAGCGGCAGAAGGGCGGCCCTCGCTCACACTTGAAGGGGCGCTGGGACACACAAATAAATACACACAAATAAAGGGATTCCCCATATTTTCCAATGCTTTTTTTTTTGTTTTGATTTTCGTCTTCCCCCCCACTTCCCATATTTTCCAATATTTTTAAGGAAATCGACGATTTATTGTGTCTGTGTGTTTTTTCCTTTCCTGACAAATTGTCAACCACTTCGCATAGAAGAAAAGGAATCGGGGTGTCGAACGCCCGGCCAACCTTCGGCGCTCCTGGTCCACTTTCCTTGGCAATGACTCCGCCGTTCACGGCGCAGGCCCTGTGGCGTACAGCGAGCGGGTGCCGACCCGATTCTTGGCCATCCATGACATCCGTACTCGGGACCCCCCGCTGTTGGCACACTACATTGTCCAGGCCAGCACCGTGCCAGCACCAACCGCAATGCAGCAATCGCTCCCAGACCAAGGAGGGACAGCCGAGGAGACAACTGTGCCGGAGTTCCCACCGACCCCCCCGCCGAACGCAGCTAGCACGCCCGAGCTGCCCCGCCCTGCAGGACTTACCCACGACGCCGACCACCCACCTCGCGGAGACGCCTCGCGCCCAGCGGTCCCCGCGGCAGGAGGGAAAGGCGAAGGGGGGTCCAACGACGGCACCGTGCAGAGGCGCTGGAGACCCCGCCCGGGAGGCTGACCTTGCCCGCAGCAGCAGCGCAGCCACTGCGCTTCTCGCAGCCGGTCAAAGCGAAACAGCCGGCACCGACGCCGCGCCGCCTGGCCGAGCACGGTGTACCCGTGAAGGGGGAGCCGGACTGGTCCGAAAAGACGACGGAGCCAAGGCCGCAGCTCGCAGAGGCACCCCGCTCCTGGACCCTGGCCTTCCGCGCAGGGCGCGGAGACTTCGTCATGGCCCCCGGAGACTTCGTCATGGCGCGCGACGATCGCTCCGCCGCGCCATTGGTGTGGACAACCAGCCCCGGCGAGAAGGGCACCCTGCGTGGCCTTAACCCCTCTGCAAGGTCGGCGGCTGCCTCCGTGGATGCACTGCACGGAAGGGCGACCTATCGCCGGAGGGGCCTCGGGTGAGGAGGAGGAAGAAAAGGAGGAGGAGGAGGAGGAGGAGGAGGAGGAGGAGGAGGAGGAGGAGGAGGAGGAGGAGGAGGAGGAGGAGGAGGAGGAGGAGGTTTGAGGTTTCCTTCTAGCATCTACAGAGGCGCCACCCCGGGTCTGGGGCCCCGAGGAGCGCCGAGTGGGGCGGCAACGGCGCCGCGCTGGCACCCCGCGCCGCCGGGTGACCGCAACGTGTCCGCTTTGTGGGGCGAGTGCAAGCGGACGCACGACGAGCAAGCGAAGCCGGAGGGACGTGGCCCTAGTCGGTACAGCCGGGAGCTGCTGCCTGGCTACCTGGAGTCGGTAAGCATCCACGACCTGCAGGCCCCCCAGCTCGGCGGGTGCGACCCGCGGGCGGGGCGGAGGCGACAGCGGTCCATCCGACAAGATTGGCGCCTCCCCTGCCCGGGCGGACGCCGACAACGCGGGCGCCCGCGACGGGGCCTCTGCTCCAATCGGAGCAGGACCGCGCGCTGGCGCGCCGCCAGCCGTGCCAGTGCCGCCCCCTGGTCCGAGCTGCCCCCGCCCGCCCAGCCATGCTCGGGCCCGCGGGCCCCAGCCGCCCGCCCCGCAGGCGGCCGGCGCCGCCGCGGGTGGAGGCACCTCCAGCGGAGCTGGCCCCCTGCGCGCTGACCCTTGGGGCGCGCCGGGGAACGGGCCCCCCCGATGCGCCGCCGTGGACGTGTCTCCCGGCGCCTCCCTGGCCCCCCCCCCGCCGCGCAGTGACGCCCCCGACTGGGGGCCGTCTCCCGACCCACGTGCGCCTGCAAGCTCAGCGCACCAGGGGGGGGGGGCAACATCGGCCGGCCCCCGCGGCCCCCCCGCGCAGGCGCGGAGCATCGGGGCAGTAGCCGAGAAGGGGGAGCGCTGCAGGCAGAACAGTCCGACGGCGGGCCCACAAGATGACCCCCCCGACGGAGCTGCCTGGAAGACCCAACGGACCGCCGAGCATGCCTCGACCGCCCCCCCCCCCGCGCCGAGGCACGCGGATGCCTGCGATTCCCGCGGAAGCGACCGCCCCGCGCGCGTGCCTGACCGCTCCCACCAAACGGCCCACCCGCCGGTTCGCTATGCTCCCCACGGCAACCCAAACTACTCGCTGCACAATGAGACGCGACAGGCTATCAACTGGCACCCAGTGTGGAGCTACAACGACAGAAGGATGGAGTCCTGGCCCGTGGCGGTCAACCGCCTCAAGCGGGAATGCGGTCCCATGCTAGTCATCGGCTGGAACGCAGTCGGCGACCGCCAAGCAGGGCGCCACGGATCCACCCGCGACCAAGCTGTCCAGGGGGAACAGGTCAGCGAGGACTTCGTAGGCCAGCTCATTGAGGCCGACTTCGACGTCCGCAACATCTGCTGGACGATGGGCATCCAGATTAACTGCTGCGCGCTTGGGACAGAGGAATACAAAGGATGGACCGCGCCGCCAGGGTTGGCAAGGAGAAGGGGAAAGATCCCGTGCCACGCAGAAAAGGCAAGAGGCGCGCCGACTCCGCCTGGCCCAGCAACGACCACTCCAGGAAGCGGTGCCTGGGGTCCTCCGGTCGCTATCAAGCAACGCTGCCCGTTCCCAGCCGCGCCCCGTCGACGGCGCTGCCCCCCCCGCCTCCCTGCAGCAGGAGCCTTGGTCCCGGCCGGGCTGCTGCTCCCTGCGCTCGCGCGCCGCCCCACCCCCGGCCCGCTGCTCGCGCGGACGGGCCGCTCGCCTCACTTCGGTGCTCCAATTCGGTGCGCCCCCCGCGAGGCCCCGCCCGCGGGCCCGCCCTCTCCCCCCGACCGCCGCGCCTGGCACGCGCCAGCGCCGAGAGGCCTGGGCGCCGGAATCCTACTCGCGCCTGGTGGATGCTCCGCGTCCGCCGCGCCGTCCTGGCTGCGGATGCGGCCCTCCCAGGGTGGGGGCGCGCGTGAGTCTTCCGCTGCTGCGAGCTTTCGCTGCTCCCGCTTCCGGCCGGCCTGCCAGCTGGCTCGCCGGCCGTCGGGGCATCGGGCATTTGGCTGGCCTTGCCGCCCTCGCCCCGCCCCCTCCGCCACGGGCGTCCCTCGCTGGCACCGCCCTCTCGCTGGTGGGTGCGCCCTCGTTCCCCTCTGCCCCGCCGCTATCCATCCTGGACGCCGTGGGCCTCGCCATCCTTTCGACTGGGGCGCAGCCGCCTCGTCTCGCCGTCCGTCGCTCTCCGCCCTCGCTCGAGGTCGACGGGCGTCGTCTCGCCCCAGCCTGACCACGCCGGATTCTGCTGCTGGGTGGCCAGCGCTGGCGTGCCCCAGGCTCCCTCGCTGAGGGTCTCTTTGCCTAGTCGTGCACCTGTTCGGTGCCTCCCCCACCGCCGCCTTGGCCAGCCGGCCTCGGCGGCCCTCCGCCGTCTCCGCCTGCGTTGGGGATGGCCGTTGCGCCCGTGCCACCCCCCTTCGCTTCTCTCGGACTTGCCTGGCCGAGGCCGGCCCTCAACCCTGGAGGTGCTTTGCCTCGGCCGCCGCCCCAGGTCGCCTCGCTTGTCGCGCGTGACCTCGGCCCCCCCTCGGCGCCATGGCCTTCTATGCGGGCACAGGCTCGTTGTTTCTCCCTCGCGGCCCCTGGTCAGTTCGGGACCGCCGTCGGCCTTCCGGCCGCGCCTCCGCCCCGCCCTGGCGCCCGGGCTGGTTCTGCGGCGCCTGCGCCCTGCCTTGAGGCGGTCTCCTACTGGTCGCCGCCGGCCCAGGTGCTCACATGAGGCTCGCGCGACCTCGGCACCCGCCGGCCCTTGGGGCTGCGTGCGCACCTTGCCTCCAGCTCTTGCTGGGCCCTGCCCCCCCAGCTCAGCCTGCTGCTTGGCAGCCCGCCATGCTGGCTTCCCCCCTCCTAGCTGCCGCCCCGCTGCTGCTGGCCCCCACCCACGGCGCCGCCGCTGCCTAATTCGCGTTCGTTTATCCTGCGACGCCCTATCCGTCGGCGCAGTCCTTCTGCCTAGTCGCCGGCGCAAAAAAGTGTGTGCGCGCGTGTGCGCGCTCGCCCTCTTGTGCCGCTGTCGGTTGCCAGCGCAAGCCCTGGGACCGCCTCTATGTCGGTCCCTCGGCAAGTCTGGTGGCTGCCCTCACGCCAGTCGGGTGTCAGCTCTGTCCACCCGCTTGCCCTGTCCAGTCGCATGCCTTGGACCTGGGACTGCGGTCGGCACTGTCGCTGGGCTGCCGGTCCACGCTTTGGCCTCTGTCCAGGTGTACCCCAGCCTCTCCTTCGTGGCCGGAGGGTGCCTGTGAAGCGCCACCCGCCCGCGGGTCTCTGGTCCAGGGCCGGCCTCCTCGGGCTCCCTGGCACGCCCGCGACAGCTGCTCCACCGCGCGCGCCGCTTGGGCGCGCCATGGGCGCTGCTGGCGGGTGCGACACATCGGAGCTCTTTGTGCTTGCTGTCTTCGGACGGACTGGCTACGCCCCGCCGCTGCTTACCTCCGCTCTTTCTCACGGGCGCAGGCCTGGGGAGCGCTCCCGGGTCGGTCTCTCGGTGACTTCAGCTTGTTTTCTGTCTGCCGGGGCCGGGGGGGCGCCCGCCCACTGGTCTCGTGCCGCGGGCTCGGGCCCTGTGCTGCAGGGTGGCGGCGCCCCCCTTTCCCCACCGCCCCTGCGATGCAGAGCTGATCCATGAAGTGCTGAGATGGTGTCGCCGATGAGTTCCATTGCCGTTGTCTCCTGTCGCCCTCCTCGAGTCTGTAAGGAGCTCCCCATGAATCGAGCGGGACACGGATTCACTTTCGCGACCAGATCCCCGTGCTTTGCCGCCTTCCAAACAATAGGTTGCGCCAACATCAGTTCGGGTAGAAAGCCACGTGGCAACAGATCCCTCCTCGGACGTCCCCAAGCTCCTGTCCTTCCCCGGAGCCCAGGTCATCAGGATGACGGCTGCATGCTGAAATACGCTACATGACAGAGAGTTGGGTCAGCGCCTGGACATCCTCGTCGAAAAAGAAGGCCCCAGCCCCTCCCTTCCTCCTCCCCGGGGCGCTCGCGCGAGCGCAGTGGCGAACCCGCGCGGCAGCGCAACTGGAGGCGCAATGATGGCTCGAGGCACGAGGAAGGTCTTCGTGAGTGTAGACGCCACGCCAAGCATCTGTACTGCTGCGGCTTTTTGCACCACGTTGGATGGGCTCCCTCGGCTCCCCGTGGCGCAGCGGATCCGCAAACACCTGTCTTGGTCAGTCCAATCCCACTCTGGATCCAAGATTGGCCCGGCCAGTGTCGGTGTATGGCAGCGTCCTGCCATGACAGTGTGGACTCTGGTTCCTGTCACCGCGTGACTTGGCAAGGCTTCGGATTTCGCGCAGACAGCTCCCCCAGGTAGCCCCAGCTGGCCCCAACAGGCCCCCCGAGTAGTCTCAGTTGGCCCCAAAACAGGCCACCCGAGTACTCTGGGGCGGTCTCAACACCTCAACCCCTGGGGCGCCCCAGGGGCGCCGCCGAAGGCGGCGACGGGGTGTTGATACTGCCATGGGCTACTCGGGGAGCCCGTTTTGAGGTCAGCTGGGGCTGCTTGGGGGGCCTGTTTAGTCCAGTTGGGACAACCGGGAGGACCGTCTGTGCGCAAGCCGAAGCCTTACCAACTACGGTCACCGCGTGAACTACTTCATGTTGAACGATCTCCACTGCCGGGGTCCCTAGGCTGGCGGGAGGCTTCGACCCGGAATGCCAGCGCCCGTGCTGCCGCCGTGCCGAGACGGCGCGAACCTGCCGCAGTGGGGAGTTGGTGTTCCCCGATTTCTGGGAAGCATTCGAGTCCTGCCGCCGAGGACGTCCGAAAACCACGATCCATACAGTGAGGGCATTGGATAAGGAACCATCGGGTAAGGAATTCAGGGTCTGGACGCCAGTGGAACTGCTATCGTGGATTGGCCATGGATACCACTGCCGCTCTTATCAGATAAAAATTCCCCAGGCTCTGAAGCCTCCTAAGCACATTCCTTAATCAACGCCCCCAACGTAGCCATCCGAACACCTGCGCGCAGACGCTTGAAAACATTTCCAAACTGCCGGGCGCCCCCGAGAACCGTCGAAAACATCAGACAACTGCTGAGAACCTTGGGGATATTTTCGAAATCTGCCCCCCCCCCCCCCCCCCCGACAACGCCGAAAACTGCGGAATACGTACCTCCGAACGCTTCTGAGAATCTCCGAAAGCGTTTCGGAAACCGCCGACCCTCAAATCCAACGCTGTCCGAACACTGCTGACAACCTCAGACGAGAGAGGCAAAAGCGGGCGCCAGCGACGTTTCTGCCGCGCGTCGCGCGGCAGTAACTTACCCGCAGCAAAGGGGAGACAGGGCGCCGACGACGTCGGCCGTGACCGTGGACGTGGACGTGGGCGTGGGCATGTTCGTGGTTGTCGTCTTCGCTGGTCGTCGACGCCGTCGTCGTCGTCGTCGTCGTCGTCGTCGTCGTCGTCGTCGTCGTCGTCGTCGTCGTCGTCGTCGTCGTCGTTGTCTTCGTCGTCGTCGCCGTCGTCGTCGTCGTCGTCGTCGTCGTCGTCGCGCCGCCGCCGCGGCTCGGCCGCTGCAGCCCTTCGCAAGCCCTCGAAACCCTTCGGGGGCCGCCGAAAGGCCGCCCGGCGGCGGTCGCCGAAGGCCGCCAGCGGAGCCACCGCGTCGCCGGCCGGCCAGCGCACGGGCTCCTCGAGCGCCACCTGCCGCAGCGGCGCGCCCAACGCCGCGAGGCGGCCCAGGCTGCGGCGAAGGGCCTCGGCCGCGGCCGCGCAGGAGCGTCGACGGCCGTCGTCGTCGTCGTCGGCGTCGTCTCCAGGAGGAGCGGGGCATGGAGAAAACTGGAGGAGGAGGAGGAGGAGGAGGAGGAGGAGGAGGAGGAGGAGGAGGAGGAGGAGGAGGAGGAGGAGGAGGGAGGAGGGAGGAGGAGGGAGGAGGAGGGATGGAGGAGGAGGAGGAGGAGGAGGAGGAGGAGGAGGAGGAGGAGGAGGGAGGAGGAGGAGGAGGAGGAGGAGGAGGAGGAGGAGGAGGAGGAGGAGGAGGAGGAGGGGGGGGGAGGAGTAGGAGGAGGAGGAGGAGGAGGAGGAGGAGGAGGAGGAGGGAGGAGGAGGAGGAGGAGGAGGAGGAGGAGGAGGAGAGGAGGAGGAGGGGAGGAGGAGGAGGAGGAGGAGGGAGGAGGAGGAGGAGGAGGAGGGGAGGAGGGAGGAGGAGGAGGGGGAGGAGGAGGAGAGGGAGGAGGAGAGGGAGGAGGAGGAGGAGGAGGAGGAGGAGGAGGAGGAGGAGGCTAGACTCGACTTGAAAAGGTCTTGCATTCGAATTCGCGCGACTCGGGGCCCACTCAGGGTCCCGCCCTTAGCGTAGGCCGAGCCTGTGTTTAACCCCAACCTCTGTCCACGCCGTCCTGGGAGCATGGCGTCCGCCTCCAGGTCGAAGGCGGCGTCCATGGCGTGCTCAGCTGTTAATCTCCGCCACGAGGGAAGCGAAGAGCTGGGCGAGGTCGCGGGCGCGGGCGGCCGCAGCGGCCTGGGGGCCGCCAGGCTGCGCCCCGCCGCTCTCGCCGTCGGCGGCCTCCAGCTCCACGTCGAAGCCGTCGTCGCCGCCGGTTCCCAGCATGCCGCCGCCGACCGTCCCACGGGCGTCCGCAGCTCGGCCTGTGGCCGCCGCGGCCGCGACACGCGGCCGGCCAGCCGCCTGGGCAGTCATCCCCCGCAGGGGCCCTCTGGCCGAGCCACTGCTGGAGCGCCACTCCATCACGGACAGAGATGTAACGTTGGCGGGGGAATGGAATTCGCCCCCGCCCGACGAGCCCTCAAACCTCCCCTCGGGAACGGCGGTCGGGCCACGCCGCCTTGTTAACATGAAACGCGGGCCAGGCAGCTCGAGTGACGAGAAGACAGTGGCCCCGCACGTGCACGCGATGATCGGTGGGAGCGGTTCCCACCGTCCAGCCCCTGGAACGAAAGGAGGTGCATCGGCGCGAAGATCACCAGCTCCGCGACGGCCGCACTCGCCCCTCCCGCTGCCGCCGCCCCGCTGCAGCCTGTAGAGCTCCATGTTGCTAGCTAGGGCGATGACGTCCGCGGGAGTGTCGGACACGTGCTCGGCCGCGTTGCGCCTGGCCCTGACTGTGCCAGGGATGGGCCTGCCCTGCGGCTTCGCAGCCAAGAAAGGAATGATGAGCATAATTATGCGACCCAGCTCGGACTCGGGCTCCGGCGCCTGCTCGAACTCGCGCACAGTCTCCAAGGCGCTGGCAAGTCGCTCCGTGAGGGCAACCACCTCGTGCCTCGCCGCTGCGAGGCCCGCGTCCGCTGACTCCAGAACCCGCCGCGGCGCCGCCGAGCGCTGAGATCGGCTCCTCCGAAGATCGCCTGTGGCAGCCTATCTTCCACTGCATGCACCGCCATCGTCCGGAAATGGCAACGGCGGAAAGCGGGAGAAACAGCTCGAGCCAAAGGAGGAGGAGGAGGAGGAGGAGGAGGAGGAGGAGGAGGAGGAGGAGGAGGAGGAGGAGGATGAGGACCAGTGCAAATTCAAGGCGCATCAACAATGTTGATTAAAACCCTCTCGCCAAAACTTCTCTTAACAAGTCCCTACAGTGATTTGTTTTGATTGCGGGAGTTGCCGCATTGGAAGACAGCCGGCTGATAATTGTCGGTCGCACCAAAACAGAATTTGCAAATTTTTAGCGCCGGGAATCAACGTGAATGTTGCGTCCTGACTCAATCGTCCCATAGTGCCGTTCATGGGACTTCAACACCGCGAATCAATGCGACTGTTGCGTCCTGATCATCCTAAATCGTGCCAGAACACCGTTCGTAGGCCTTCAACCATACAAAGCCTTGAAGCTTTTGTAAACTATTAAGACGAGTGTGCACGGCGCTATTGCGAGGGCCATATTTTGAAAAGCAGCCGCCCTGCATCCTTGACGCTGTTGCAAACTTTTGAGACACATGTACGCGGCGCGCAGGCGATAGCGACTCTCGAAAACGGCTCGCCCTCCATCTGTGAAGCTGTTGCACACTTGAGGACGGTTGTGGACGGCTCCCACGCGAGAGCCACATTTTGGAAACCACCCGCCGTCCATCCTTGAAGCTGTTCCAAGTTTTCCAGCTGCAGGCTCGAAAATGGTGAGGAAGTCTCAGGCGAAACTCCCGGGCCGCTCTACCGGCACGCCTGGGGGTGCGACGGGGCGGAGTTCTTCGTAAGGCACAGGGATGGAAGAGGACGAGGGAGAGGATGATGAGGATGATGATGATGAGGAGGATGAGGAAGGGAGGAAGGAGGATTGAGGAGACGCTGATCCGCCCAATGCCAAGTGGAGCGTCCGAGATGGGCCACCTGCGCCGGGGCGGCTCATCTTCCTCCTCGGTCTTCATTCCTCCTCCCTCCTCCTCCTGCTCAGCTCTCTTCATACCCTTCTCATCTTCGCTTCCTCGTCGATTTCCACCTTCTCACAGCTCCTCGCTCCTTCCCCTCAGTTCTCCCTCTGCTCTTCCTCCTCGCCCTCCTCCTCTCCGCCGCTCGCTGGGTCCCAGAAGGAACTTGACGCGTCTAGAAATAAAAATCGAGACGCCTCGAAACACTACTATCACAAAATGGACATGCCCCTTCCGCGCGTGACGAGCACGACTAACAAACCGCCCAAGGACAACATGATACCGTTCGGCGCATTCGTCTTGATCAGAACATGTGAGTTAACACACGCGTTCCAATACATTTTGTAACTTTTAGGGGTCGTATTGAAAAATCATGCGTTGAACGATTCTGAAGCGTATGTGTCGCGGCTGTGTGTTCATCACTGCGCGCCAAGCGCATCTATCGCGGCTGTGGTTGAGATCTCGCCGATTTTGGCACCTGCTGAAAACTGTTTTGGCACTGCGGAACGTCGTCGACAATCTTGCCTGGCACCTGGAGTAAAGGGGCCCCAGAACACACAAACAAATACACACGAATAAAAATATTCCCCTGATATTTTCCCATATTTTCTGGGTTTTTGTCTTCCCCCCCACTTCCAATACTTTCGCATATCTTCCTGGGGATCGACGATTCATTGTGTCTGTGTGTTTCTTCCCCTCCTAAATGGAGGTCTGACCAGGTGCTCCCTCGAAGCCGACTCCCCGGAACCTCTTCAGGGATGCGGCCTGGCCAAGATCTGGCGGCGCGCACAAGTGAAGGGGCCCCAGGACACACAAATAAATACACACAAATAAACATATTCCCAATCTTTTCCAATATTTTCTGGGTTTCTGTCTTCCCCCCCACTTCACATATTTTCCTATATTTTTTGGGGAATCGATGATTAATTGTGTCTGTGTGTTTCTTTCCCTCCTGAGAGAAGCAGGCTGCTTCTCAGAAGGCGCCGGCCTTACATCTACAGATAAGGCCCGCGCCCTCTAAGAAGCATGGGGTGCTTCTAAGAAGCCCTCCCCCCTCCCCCCACCCCCCTCTGCGCGTGGCGGAAAGCTGCGACGCGGACCGCGGCGACGAGGGCGCTCCCGAAGGCCCAAACAAGCTCAGACGCCTCCCCAAAGCTTCGATCCTCCGTCGCCTCCGACGTCGCGATTTTTTTTCGCGACGTGGCCCCAGGACCCTCGACCTCTTTCGGGGGCATTTGCTTCTTCCCACATCGTTTTTGAAGCTCCCAGGGGCCCGAGGCAGGCCCCCAGAACTTGAAACCGAGAGAAGCCGCCGGCATTCGTAAAACTACAGGGGCGCCTGAGGTCGTGCCCTGACCCAAGCCTGGCCGGTGCCCCTCTGGCCCGCCGCGTTGTGGCCAAGATCCTGAGGCGGACTCAACCGCGGCGAGGAGCGCGCTCCCGAGGGCGACGAAAAGGCCCCGAAGGATCCCAAGGCCTCGATCTTCGATCCTCCCAGCCCGTGCCTGGCTGGTGCCTTCGTAGCCTCCTGGCCTCGATCCCCCTCCGCCTCGATGCTCGTCCGAGAGCCTCGACTTCGGCAGATCCGACAGCATCGATCCCGTGCTCCCGACGTGCTGTGTTCTTTTTTTCACAGCTGGGCCCGTGGAGGTCTGGGACTGGGATCCTCGACCTGGGGCCCTCCCCAGCACACAAAGCTGTATCCTGGGCCGCTCTTTGACAGCCCTGGGGCCCAGGAGGGGCCACACGAACCCGAACAGAGCAAAGAGAAGCACCCAGGGCCCCTCTGGACGCCCGAAACGGGTGCGGACACAACGGGCACAATGCCCAACAACAGATGCTGCCCCAAACCAAGAGCGGCCGCTGTTGGGCAGGCGGCTTTCTGTCTCAAATGGACACACGCCGCGGCGGCGCGGACAGCGAGTCTTGTTCAGAATGAACAGGAACTGCTGTTGGGCATTGTACCCATTCTTTCCGTACCCATGTCGTTCGTGCATCTCCAAGACCCCTCGCCCGCCCGTCGAGTCCTCGATCCGTCTGCTGGCCGGCGCCAGCTGGTGCCCTCGTGGCCGTCCCCGGTGGCTCACAGACGCCCCCCCCAAAAACCTCCGACGGCCCAGCGAGGGCGCCCCCGAAGGTCCTATGAGTCAAGGGGCCAAAGGACACACAAAAAATACACACAAATAACCGGATCCCCGATATTTTTCCATATTTTCTGGGTTTCTGTCTTCCCCCCCCGTTCCCATATTTTCCTATATTTTCTGGGAAATCGACGATTCATTGTGTCTGTGTGTTTCTTTCCCTCCTGAATGAGGCACAGAAGCGCCCAACAGCCTCGATCCTCGACCTCCCGGCCAGGGCCCGCGTGCGTGGCTACGTTCAGTGGCGGCCCGCGGTGGCCGCACGGTGGCCGAGGAGGCTCGAACGGCCGCGCCACGGCGCTCCAAAAAGGCCTCGGAGCGGCCCGATGCCGCAAGAGCGCGGATCCTCGATCTGGAGGATGAGGAGGAGGAGGAGGAGGAGGAGGAGGAGGAGGAGGAGGAGGAGGAGGAGGAGGAGGAGGAGGAGGTCTTGGCTGGCTGCCTCGCTGGTGCCTGGGGAGCCACAGAGGGAACAAGAGGAGGCTGGCCACCCGCGCGCCCTGGGCTTCCTGGCGCTACATGGGGCCCGGCCCCGCTCAGGCTCGGCCCGCAGGTCGATCCGCTCGGAACGCGGGGTGCAGCAAGGGGGACCCCCTCGGACCGCTGCTTTTCTCCTCGGCATTGCAGCGCGCTGCCGCGCGGGCCCTTCGCCAGCCGGCCTCCGCGCGGCCCAGGGCGTCTTGGACTTGACCGTCTTCTTCTTCCTCTTCTTCTTCTTCTTCTGCTTCTTCCTCGACGAAAGTACCTCGGCTGGCGACTGGAGCGCCGTGGCGTGCCTCCTCCACCTGCTGGTGGGGGAGCTGGGCGCTGTGGGGCTCCGCCTGAGCACGGGGGGAGGCGCGAGGGTGGCCACCTGCTGGCGGCAACAGCTCCCCCTTGGCTTCTGCCCGCGCAGCGGCGGCTGGTTCGAACTCCTGAGCGCGCCAGTCGGCAGCGACGCCGCTTGCCGAGAGCACGCCCAGCAGCGAGTCACAACAAAACCGAGCTGCTCGAATCACTTGCCGCGCTGGAGGGCGCCCAAGTCACGCTCCACCTGCTGCGAAACTGCGCTGGCTTCTGCAAGCCACATCGCTCGGCGCGGGTCATCCCGCCCACTGTGCAAACGGAAGCGCTGGCAGCGCTCGTCGGCACTGTGCGGGCCAGCCTCGAGCAGCTGCGAAGCAGCTCCCCCCCCGCGGGCGACTCCTGGACTCAAGCGCAGCCCGCCCCTGAGGCAGGCGCGCTCAGCAACTCAGCGAGAGGCCGCGCGCCCGCCGCCTACAGTCAACCAGTATAGTAAGGATGCGCGATAAGGATGCAAGGGCCTTGGGCGCCCATGTCGAAGCTTTTCGAGCGGGGCGCGGCCAGCGAAAGCGGCGAAGGATGGACCGAGGAGGCAAGGCTGCAAGGGTATCCTTGGGAAGGTTGCCCATCCTTACCATGCGGGTTGACTGTACTTGGCCGCCAGAGCTTCCAGTTCGGCGCTCCGCTGGCAACCGACGACGACGCCGGCGCCGCAAGCGCTCCGGGCGCGGCCGGCTCCCGCAAAAGGACAGGATAGCGTTCGACGAAAGCCAGCGCGGCGACCGGCGGGGGCTCTTGAGCAAGCTGGACATAGCCGCCAAAGACGAACCCTGGGAGCACGCCTGCCTAGCCACCAAGGCTGCAGGCCGTGCCATGCGCTGAGGTCGGCGCGGACTTTCCGCGCAGCCTGATGCACATCGTTCGGCATGAGGCGCTTGCGGGTGCAGCTGGCGGACGAGAAGGCCTTTGCTCTCGCTGGTGGCGGCGTCCTTGACGTCCACGGGGGCCACGCGCTGGTGCGCTACTGCCGCGGCGACCGCGTGAAGCGACACAACGCCCTGAGCGACCATGCTTGCTTCACCGCGCAGGCCGCAAGCTTCCCCCGCGCCGAGCTGGATCGACCAGGCTGGCTGCAGCCCCGCCAGCAGGGAGAGGGCCCGCCCGGGACGGACGAATACGGCGCTGGTCTCGACGTGGACGCCTGGCGCCCTTCGGAGGCGCACGCCCCCTGGTGGCGCAGCGGCGTCCCGGCTGCCCCGAGGACTTCCCAGTCACCCCTGGGCTGCGGGGCGATCTGCGGGCCGCCATGGCCGCCGCGCGCGGCGCCGCCTCCGAGCGCGACGAGGAACAGAGGCGCCCATGTCTGGACGCTTCGCGCAGATGCGGCGCGAACGCTTTCGCCCTTTACCCATATTGGTGACGGAGGTGCACGGCGGCGGTCGGGGCAGGGAGGCGCGCCGTTCCCTGGCCGTCCTGGCGAACCGCGCGGCGCACGCCTCGGGGGGGAGGAACCTTCCGCCGGGGCGGCGGAGCACGCCCAGCGACTCTCGCTTCTCGCTCCTCCTCCCCCTCCTGTTCCTCCTCCTCCTCCTCCACCTCCACCTCCTCCTCCTCCTCCTCCTCCTCCTCCTCCTCCACAATTACTCAATATGAATACTACTCTCCCTCTTCCCCTGATGACGGCTTGAAAATATTCGACCCCCCCCCCCGTACTGTTTTTTACACACGGGTTTCCCAGGAGTTGGGTTTTCGCGTGCATTTTTTCCAAAATGCTGCTCTCGCTAAGGCGTCGGCCTCATTTTCGGGGCCCGCTCGTTCCGAATCGTGCTCCCGCTGCAGCGCTGGCATCATTTCCGCCGGCGCCCGGGCTGCACGCCCGAGCCAGCGCCCGGGCCGACGCTCGGGCCGGGTCCGGAGCCGGTTCTGGCCGCCGCCGGAAAATCGAGTTCTGAGGCGGCGCCGAAAAAAGACCATTTTAATACATTTTTCTTTTGAAATTGTTGAATTTCTGCTTCCGGCGCCCGGGAGGCCTCCCGGGCCGATTCCGACGCTCGGGCTGGCGCCCGAGCCGGCGCCCGGGCCGGACGCCCGAGCCGGCGCCCGGGCCGGCGCCCGGGCCGGGTCCGGAGCCGGTTCCGGCCGGCGCCGGAAAATCGAGTTCCGAGGAGGCGCCGAAAAAAGGCTATTCCAATACAGATTTCTCTTGCGAAAATGCTGAATTTCTGCTTCTGGCGCCCGGGAAGCCTCCCTGGCCGATTCCGGCGTGGTTCCGCTCGTTCCGAATCGTGCTCCCGCTGCAGCGCTGGCCTCATTTCCGCGCTTCAGCTCGTTTCGACTCGTGCTCCCGCTGCAGCGCTGGCGTCATTTCCTGTGCCATGCCACGGCATGCAATGCAATGCTAGGTTGATACTACGCTTCGCGGTGCTCTTCTACGCAATGCCATGCCGTGTTTTACAATGCATCGCGTACCCTTTCGGGATCATTGCCCTGCTCGACATCCGACTGTGCGAGTAGAGGGGATCTGCGCCATGGTAATGGATGGGAGGGAGGGGTAGGATGTCAGATATGACGCGAGCGCACCTAGCTTGTCCTCCTCCCCTCCTCCTCCTCCGCTCCTACCCTGGACGCTGCAAACGCCGCTTTGACGGCGGCTCGCGCGGCAGACACCGTGTGGGCGGCCGCCCGGTTGCTCCCAGCCCGCCTCCCCCTTGCCCCGCCCCCCCCTCCTGGGCCCTGGCTGGCGCTAAGCGATCCGACAGCCGCCGCCGACGACCCCCGGGTGCCCCCAGCCCGCCCCCGCGCGCTGGCCGCTTGCCTGTTCGCTGCTGCCCCTGCCGTTTCTCCCCCCCTTCCAGTTTTCTGTGTCATTTCGCATTTTTGCTTCCTCTTCCTCTTCCTCTTCCTCCTCCTCCTCCTCCTCCTCCTCCTCCTCCTCCTCCTCCTCCTCCTCCTCCTCCTCTTGTTCTGTCAGGAGCCAGCTTGCGTTGCGCCCGCCCAGCATCAGTTGGCCGAGCCAGGCTGTTTCTCCGCAGTGCTTGATTGGCCAGGCGCGCGCATCCCTCCTCCTCCTCCTCCTCCTCCTCCTCCTCCTCCTCCTGCTCTTCCCTGTCGCTTGCATGCGCCATGAGCTGTGCCCTCGACATATGGTCAGGAATTTCACTTTATTGCAAACCGCCCGTGGATCTGAGGTTTAGGGTGGCAGTCAACGGACGGCCATGAGGCCAAGCGAACTCCACAACTTATCATCGATCCTCGTCCTCTCCCCCCTGCTCACCCACCTAATCCTCTTCCTCCTTCTCTTCTTCCTCCTCCTCCTCCTCTTTCCTCTGGCCGGCGCCTGGCCGATGCCCTCCTACGCATCCACGGACACCGCCGCAGGCACTGGAAAGCCGCCGACTGCGTCCGAATGCCGCCGACGGCTGACCGTCGCCTGGCCAGTGCTCTCGTAGCCTTCCACGGTGGCCACCCGCGCCGTCGTCGCCGCCACCGCCATCGCGGCGGCCGCCGCCGCCGCCGTCGTCGCCGTCGACGCAGTCGTCGCGCCTGGCCAGTGCCCTCGTAGCCGTCCACGGTGGCCGCCAGCGCCACGCCGCACCCGCGGGCCGTGAGCAGCTCCTGCGACGGCCCCCGCCCGGCGCGGCCGCCGCGGTAGCGCCGCCGATCACCGATCACCCGCCCGTCGGGCACCGGAGGGGGCCGCCGCGCCTGGGGTATCGGCTCGGCTCGCTCTCCTCCCAAGGCCTCCTGCGTCGAGGTTCGAGGAGGAGCCTTCGAGGACGACCGATGTTCTTGGACGTGCTTGGCCGTTCTTGGGCCTCTGCAAGCCTCTGGAACCCAGCCTGGGACTCAACCGGAGGTATCGGGGAGCCGGGATCGAGGATCGACGGTCTAACAAGCTTTGGTCTTTTTGGGCCCCCTAAGGGCGCCCTCGTCGCCCCTTGTCGAGGTCCCCAAGATCCGACGTCACCAACACATTGCAGCATCGTGAACAACTCGCCACGCGAACCCTCGACTCCAGCTTTCTGCAGCACTTCTCGAGCTGGATCGATCCGCGAGGGTCCTGGGGCCCGAAACTGGGCGAAAACGCCTCGCGGCCCGCGGGTGCGGCGGGGTGTGGCGGCCACGGCGGACGGCTGCAAGGGCGCCGGCCAGGCGCTGGCCAGGATGCAGAGAAAGAGGAGCAGGAGGACGACGCCTCCATAGATGTCCTCGCTCCTCAGTAGTTAAGTTCTCGTTCTCTCTCCGTTGCGCCGCGCGTCTCCTCTCCCCCTCCCGTTCCCTCTCCCTCCTCCTGGCGCGTAGCCCAGGCGGGCGCGGGTTCAGCTTCACGACGCCCGGGCGGGATTGCGCCACAGCTCGGCTCGCGCTGGTGGCAAGACAGCCACGAGTGGCCTCGCGGGGGACTCCTGTGGAACCTCGCGGCAATCGGCTGACATGACTGTAACGAAAGAGTGCGGCAGCAACTGTGAACGTGACATTCTGAGCGGACGGGGTGGCAAGACCGAGAAGAGCAGTGGGGCAGGAGGGCAGAGGGCGACGAACAGTAAGAGCAAGGGCGGAACCCGACAACCCAGGCAACAAAACCTGTCATCTGAATTCTCCTGGTCGGCATTGTGGAAGCGGGACGCAGTGGTCCAGCCTCCGCGCAAGGTCTTGAGCACGGCATTCGACCAATAACTACATGGTGAAAAAACCGTGGATTGCACGGAAGTCCAGGGGATGTCACGGATAATCCTGCGTTCAGAAGGGTCGCATGTCTGCGACCGCTCCACGAGGAGCCGCTCTAAGGGGTCAGGAAACAACGACTGTTGTAAGGACAAGGCAGCTCGCCTCTGGAGGTTCTTATCCCCCTCGCGAAGAGCGCTCCGCGCTTCCGCAACCGCCAACGCACCGGCCTTCTTCCACTTCGGGTGAGAAGGGAAGCCTCGCGCAGCGTCACGTAGCAAGGCAACAACCCGTTAATTCTGCCAAAAGCTGGGCTCCAGCTTCCCTCGTAGCACGTTGACCAGAGGGAGGTGCTCCCATGCCGAGCTCTCAAGCGAAGCGTCGATCTCTTCCCACTCCGGGAAGGTCTGCAAGGAACAGCGGATGAGGGCAGCCAGATTCGTGACACGGGCACTCGTGAATCTTGGGCCCCCCCACGTATGCAGTGCGAGAGAATCAGCAAAATCTAAAGCGCAGCGTGGCGTGGTGTAGGCAGTCGTACAATTGGCGTGTTCTAGAGCTTGTTGCTTCTCAGACAGGAGATGAAATTGTCCTACGTGCGAGAGAGTCGTCCAAACTCGGCGTGAGTGAAGGAGTGCAGACATCGCTGTCGGCGCACGGGCGTCCGCAACCATGTTGGTACGGAGCTGATATTTGGTCAGAGGCGCAAATCCCGGCGTCATCGGTCGCTCCAGGGCCCTTGGCAAGACCGAGGTAGACAAGTGTGCTCGCAATCTCAAAAGCTTCCCACTCGGGCAGCTCCGCGGATGACCGCGCTCGAACTCTATCCGCGAAGGCCACGTCAAACTTCCCCGGTAGTGGCACAATCGCGCGCTGTCGGGGCTTGAGCTTCAAGCCCGCAACTCTGTCCGAAGCTTTTCATACTCGATGCAGCTTGGGCAAGGATTGCATCGAATAAATCGCGGCCCCAACGTCGTCCGCGCACGCCCCCGCGAGTCGGTTCAATCACCAGCTTCTGAACATGGGCCATGAATGGGTGTGAGGCCAGACGACAGATAACCCCCGACGCAAAACATCCTTGTATCATCCACACCATGATGCTTCAAACAAAACCGGACCTGAACGTGCGACCCGAGGAACCCGTGACAACAGACGTGGGGGCAGATGGGACGAAGCAGGAACAAGAGGGGCTCCGGGAGCGAAAGAGAAGAGAGAACAAGTTCAAGCCAGTCGTGGGCGATAGAGGGAAAAGCCGGGGGATAATCAAAAGAAAGCAAGAGAGGGAAGCGACTACTCACGTCATCGTTCATTCCCGTAGCCCTCGCTGCTGCGTTGAGCTCGATCACGTTGAGGCCGACGTTGCGCCTCGCCACGAAGCCCCGATGGATGGGGTCTACTGCCGCGGGCGCGGCCAGGGTGAGGCTCCGCGCAGCAAAATTCGTGGACATCCTGCAATCAGCCTTTTTCGACCCGAGGGTCTGGCGTCGCTTGGGGCGCGGGAAGCCAAGGAATCGGAATCCTCTGGTTCCTCGCCCTTTGCCACAAGCGCGCCACGAACGTCGTTGAAATCAAATGGCATCCCTTGCCCCGAGAGAATCCAGCGCAGGGTGTCAGCAAATGCGCCTGCGCCGCGCGGCGATGGGCCCTGCGGCGTGCGGAAGCCCGTCTGGGCCTGGAGCGCCCCTGGGAAGCTTTCTCTGGGAATTCTCGATCTGGGCCTTGTCGGGGGGCCCGATGTTGGCCGAGTCGTGTTTAAGCCCAAACCGATCCAAATGCGTGCGCGCAGCGTCCTTCTCGATGGGCTTCTGCCGAAAAACCTCGCCCCCGGTGAAGTGCGAGCCCGTTTCGCGCATCTCTCAGGGCGCGTCTCGGCCCCCCCGCCCGGCAGATGGGCCCTCTGAAGGCGCAGTTGGCGACCGAGCGGGGGCCATGACCGACTCCTTCTCTCCGAGCCTTTGATTTCGCGTCGAAGTTTACCCCGCCCTTTCGCGGGGGGGGAATCCGCCCGTCTCTCGCTGGATGCGTCTCTGTGCGCTCTGGCTCAACTTGGTGTTGAGCCCATCGGTGAGGGCGAGAAAGCCATCGTGATCCGCGATGTCCACGGCCTGAGGAACAGGGGGGGCGCGGAGGAAGCGGCGAGCGAGAGGGTGAGCTCTCCGAAGTCTCAACCAAGTGAACATCTTGCTTCCAAATCGCACGGGCCATGGACCTGGTCACAGTGTACAGCGCCAAGGGGCCCGATGGTTTGTGGAAAGCAATCGCGTCTCTCGCTCGCCTCGCCGCCCCTTTCGTCAGTGATTCGTCAAAAGCCAGTCGCCCAAATGCTGGCAGCTCCGAGAAGTCGGCCATGGGGGCCAGGCGCGCGAGATATTCCGCGTGCTCAGGACGGGCAAAAATCGAAGCGAACGGGCCGATCCCCAGGGGCAAGTTCTTTCCGAGGAAAATGCAGAACATCAAATGCAGATAATCAGCGCAGCGTCATGGGCCCGACCAGAAACGGTGACTTGCGCGGCGGCCCAGCCTGGCATGCTGGCGCAGGCGCGGTCGATTCTCGCCAGTGTCCGACGTGCAGCGTTAATGTGGGTGCCCTCCTCGCCCTCCACCTCCGCCATCTTCTCAAAGAGGCGGTCCCAACCGGAGCTCCTCTCCCTCCTCCACTGCTGTCCCCTGTTCACCTCCTGGGCCTGGTCGTCCACTCCTGAGCAGGCGCCGGCAAGCAAGGGTTTTGGCGGCTCTGCCGCCACGTTGAAATCGCCGCGCGCGATCGAGGGGCACTCCCCCGGGGAACGCTCGGCATCGCGCTGATCAGAGAGGAGGGCAGAAATTATATCATCGCGTACAGCCGCCGGAAAGCCAAACTTGTGAATGTTGTAGCGCGCAAACGAAACATTCCCCCAAACTAAAACCTGATGCGAATAGCTCTGCCAGCCTCCCAAACTGAAACTTCCACCACAAGCGGCCTCTTGCGCCCCGGGGCCTCGAACTCAGGGTAGAACGCAATCGCGCCTCCAGCGGGGTGCGAGTCAGACGCGTCCAGAAGCGAGGCAACGGCTTTGTGACGTGGCGGTGCAGGTGGTACAGGTAATCGTTTAGCTCGGTAATCGACCCGTGGGTTTCCTGGGCCCCGATAGTCGACCCCATGAATATCAAGTCAGAGAGGTATCTCAGTTTCCGAGAGCTTGTCTGGAATCCATGGTGGCATAACGCCCTTGCATTCCACGACCCTGGAGTAATGGGCAGAGGAAAGGAGGGGGTGCGGCCCCGAAGCCGTCAGAGACGCGGAGGCCTTACGAGAGGAAGAGGAAGAGGAGGAAGGACGAGTACCAGCACCCGAGCCCGACGTCCGCGGAACCGAGCAAGCTGGACTCGGTGGCCGAGAGGTGGGCGCACCAATTCATGCCCGCATCGCCGCACTAAGGACTCCACGATGTGTTGGCTGCCTCCCTCGACTGCAATGCGGGCTGGATTGCTTCCTCCAGCTTCGCTCTGTCGATGCGGATGTGCGCCGCGTTCTCCGTAGCAAACTCCACCTGCGCCGGACCGTCCTGCGAGACTGAAATGCGCACCAGCGTCTTCCCCTGGTATGAGATCTCCGCCCTCGATTTGTTGATGAACAGCTCCATCTTCGAGTCGTAGTGCGCCATCATGCAGCGTTTTGTCGGCCTTGAGGGTGATATCCATCCGAATTTTGGCTGGGGATTTGTCGGTGCCGATGTGCAGCTCCTGCTGGCCTCCATCAGCGTCTTCCGCTGTGAGTCGCCTCCACTTGTTCGGGCCCATCTTGTGCGCAGAGATAGCTTGTGAAACTCTCCTCGCTTCCAGAGAAGCCGCACCTGTAAATCGAAAATCGAAATGGAACTTACCGTCGGCGTTGGCGTCATTCGTCCACTCTTCGGCTGCGTTTGCCGCCGCCTCCTTCTGAAGCATGGCCTTGCACCGCGCCGCGATGATGGTAGGGTTGGGCTCACGATGGAAGCCCGAGTCAATCTCGAGCTTCGGTTTCTCATTGGCCATGATGCCCAGAGTCGCTTCCAGGCGGGAAATCTTGTCCTCGAGCCCCTTGACGTGCTCCTCCAACTTGTTCTGTCTGCGTTCAACACTGCCGAGCCTGCGTTCCAGTTGCGTCCCGAGCTGATTGAATCCTGTCTGCACTGTGGTGCCGGGGCCTTCAAGAAAATCTTTGAACCCGACAATCGCTCTGAGCAGGTCGCCGCGCGTGCTGTCCACATACTGTCGCATCTGATGGAAGGGGTGCTCAGGCTCAGGGAAAGTGGGGTGCTCCGTGTCTTCGTCAGGATGTCCGCGGGCAGCCTAGCGTTGGGGTGCCACAGGATGAGGAACAACAGCGCCAAAAGCAGACGCGACAAAACCTTTGCCCGCCATTGCGACGTCCTGGGCAAGAAGAGAAAACCTGTCGGACACCCGCTCGCTGTGGGGGCTGGAATTTACGAAGTGATTCCGAAGCCCGCTGCCCCAAGCCGCTCGAGAGCTGGCTGGGGATGGGCCAAAGCTAATCGCTCGTCCTCGGGCCTCTATAGCCCTTCACAACGTTTAGCCTTGAGCCAAAATTGCTACGGACCCTCTCCCTCCTCCCTCCTCCTCCTGCTCCTCTTCCTCCTCCTCCTCCTCCTCCCTTCCGTTCCCTCCTTCGCTCATGCTGCTCTTCCTGCTCCTCCTCCTCCTCCTCCTCTTCCTCTTCCTCTTCTTCCTCCTCTTCCTCCTCCTCGTCGTCCTCCTCCTCCTCCTCCTCCCCCTCCTCCATCCTTGTTCCTTATGAAGAACACCTGCCCGTCGCATTCCCAAGCGTGCCGGCAGGGCGGGCCAGGCGTTTCACCTGAGAACAGTGCTGATCGCAGATGGGGGGCGTGGTGCTTCAGAGATGGAGCGGGGTGGTTTTCAACATTCGTCTCTTGCCTTCGCGTCGCGCGTCTTCGTCTGGGAGACGTGCAGCGTCTTCTAAGACGGGCGGGGACTGCAACTTTGCAACAACTTCAAGGATGGAGCGGGCCGTTTTCAAAATGGAAGAACCGCCTTGGCGCCGCGCGCATTCGTGTTGAACATTTGCAACAGGTTCAAGGATGGAGGGCGGCTTCTGTCCAAACCAATTTCAACGATGAAGGGCGGCTCGTTTTCGAAATCGTGCTCTCGCTTCAGCGCCGCGCGCATGAACCGTAACAGCCTGGAACAATTACAGGGTTGCGGGCTTGTATTTTCAAACTCGGGCTCTCGCTGGGGATGTTGCAAATTCAGAAACCAAGAACTTGAACACATGCAGCAGCTGCACGGGCAAAGGGCGGCTCCGTTTCAAAACTGGGCATTCGGTTGACACTTCCTACATGTCCAGCGGGTACAGCTGCACGGATAAAAGGGGGGGGGTCCTTTTCAAAGTGGTGCTTTCGCTTGAGATTTCCTCGAGGCTCATGGCCAACAGCGAAAACTTGTGCGATGACTACACAGATGGATGTGGTCTTTGCGGTCCTTTTCAAAAGGGGGATTTCGCTCGACACCTCAATGATCTGGATGATGACGCCTTCGCGCATTCCTTACTACTCGTTGGAGAGATACAGCGCCAATAATTTCTTTTCAGAACTCGGCTCTCGCCTCAATGGCGGGCCCAGAAGGGTGCTGGTCTTTCAAAAGGGGGGTGCTTCTTGAAGGGGAAACGAAGGCTTGTAGGGTTTCATGTAAAAAGACTTGGGACGGGATGGTGTACTGCAGTATCATGGATACATCTTGGGTTTACTCTGATCCTCCTCCTCCTCCTCCTTCTCCCCCTCCTCCCTTTCCTCCTCTCCCTGCCGCTGCTCTCCGCATGCCCCTTGCGGCACACCACTCACACACTTCCTGCCCCTGTAGGGAGATCCATCTGCGGCCTCAATGGGTGCGTCTGCATGACGTCCCCGCGCCCATTCTGGGACACCCCTCGCGCGAGTCGTGCGTGTAACAGGAGCTCCGCCTAACGCCTCGGTAGGGGCGTCCGCACGGTACTCCCGCGCAAAATTCGGCGTACCCCTCACGAGGATCGCGCCCTCGCACAGGGAGCTCCACCCACGGACTCAGGGGGCGCAAACACATGGCGTCCTGCCGACCAATTCGGCACGTGCCGACTGTGCCCCCATTTGAACTGTACCTTCGGTCTTGATGGGCGCCGGTTGATGGCGCCGCCCCCCCGACCACCTCGGCACACCCCGCACGCGGACAATGCCCCACCAAGAGCCCATCGTCCGCGCTTCCGCGCGACCTCCCCCTCCCGCGGCGCGCAGTCAATGAGGAGAGAGCCACACCCTGCGCTACAGGCAGCTGCACAAAATTGGACCCTTCGCCAGGCTATGTTCGATACCGGCGGTTTGTCCATGGGTTGAGCTGGATTGGATGCCCGCCTCTGGAGCGTAGGGTGCCGAGGCCTCACTTAGCCCGAAGAGCCTCTGCCCGCGGTGAGCGCAGACGTGCAGGTGATTGTTCACACGTGTGCATCAATAGACATCTGAATCTGTGCCGCCAAAGGCCAAACTCTGAACCAGAAATGGCAACATATCCAACCAAATAATAGTCTACCCTGAACTAATCCGTCACGGCAAACTGGCAACCTCTTCCGAGATACATGCGCAAGTCTACCGTGGCCAATTGCAGAAATTTTGGTTTACCGAAGTGTACCATTAAACTACGCAGTCGTTGGAGGTCTCGTGTAGGGTCTTCAGCATTTGGGAAGCACTTCGAAGCTACATGCGGCACAAACTCTTTGCGCAAGTCTATTGTGTACAAGGTCCCACATTCTGGAGTACGACCGAACTCGTCTGGGACGTTCGCCCTGTTTCTGCGCTTCGGATCTCGCTCGGCCTTTCCATTGACAGCCAACCGATCCGCCGCACGTCGGACCATTTGCTGTCCCTGACTCCGAAATTTGTTCCAGCTCTCAGAATCCGCCGAATACCTCGCTACGAGCTCTTGCCCGAATATGTCGAACTCCTCAAAGTCCATCTCAAAGAGTTATAAACTTTGTTGCTCCCTGATGCCATCTTCTAGTAACTTTCGCTGACGCTGTAGGTGTTCACTCCATCGCATGAGTAACACAATCAAATGAATTCTTGTCTTTCCGCCAATGGGCTGCGCATACGGAATCATTGTATCGATGGCAATGTGAAACTGGAGCGCAGCTTGAATCTCGCAACTCATCACATCCAAGCTGTAAAGTTCACGCTCGTGATCGCAGATCGTAATCGCGCCCATTCCTAACACAATAAATCTTTGTTTCAAATGCTCAAGCTCTTCTGGGGCAACGTTTATGTGCGATACGAACTCTTGCTCTGAATGCGAACTGAATCGCCACCAATCAACCATTTTGCTGCCAAACTCCATCCGCAATTCAATAACGCCTTCGACATTCACGTCAGCAAAGGCAAATCGGTCATTGTGCCGCAAGGGAGATGTGAACAATCAGTGCCGAACATGTGCTTCGGTAAAACATCTTCGACACCGTGCAACCTTCTCGTCGCTGCACTGGGAAACGTTGGGTGTCACCTCAAACAACTTTCTCATGTGGAAAGCGTGGTCTAGGAGTACTTCCTTGATCTGCGTCAGTATCAGCTTTGCAATCATGGTCCAATGTGATGTGATATGGCTGCTTGGGTGCGGTTTACCTGGGTACCCGTATACGTCAAGCAACAGTTGGTTCGCTTTCGGCATCGATGAGAATTCATAATTGAACTCCTCTTCTGTCTTCGCACGTTTGTAACCACGGCGGTTGGCATCAAACCAACTACGTACGGCGAACCCTGGAGAACAATACACGGAAACACTGGGTTTCCGAAACCGTTATCACGGCATGCAACACAGAATCCCCGCATTGAAACCACGACGTCGGAGGTCTGTGTCCTCCTCCTCGTCCTCCTCAATGGCTTCTCGCCTTTCGAAATATCTTGGGGGGCCTCGTCGCCAGGGCTAGGATCGCGCTGAAATTCTGGCCCAACGCGCACCTGTACAAGTCTGAGGGTCGAATTCAAGGATGATGAGGCCAAACCTTGAGACGTAACGAACACACACAAACCTTTCGATAGGCGATTTTACCATCCGGGGACTGTTCTTGGGTCCCAGGGCCGCAGGGAGGATATGCCACCCGCTTGCCAGGGACGGCGCCCCTAGCGCAAGGAGTCCACGGGCATTTCCAAGGGCGGATCCTCTCAGCCTGGAACCAATCTTTAGTATAATGGCTGGCGCCTCCTGGCGTTGGGGTCTATATAGTTGGCCAGGGATGGAGCCTCCCAATGGTACTATTTCGCGTGCTCTGCCGATTGCCCGCAAAGCGCGTGCTAAAACCATGGGGCGGCGCCCACCACAGTGGCCACGCGGCTGCGGGTCTCCTCGATCGCGGCGGGCTCCAGCTGCGCGGCCTCGTCCACCAGCAGCAGCTGGGCTCCGCGTGGAACGCCCTCCGCGAGCGTGCAGTGCCTCAGGGCGCATGAGACCTCAGCGCGAACCATGCCATTTTTTGTTTTGTGTGTGCTGCTTGTTCTTGTGCGTGTAGCGGTGCACCCGTCGATAACAATTCATCGGCGCATCGGGGGAACATACACACGTATGTCCACACATAAAACTACACGCGTATATCGGCACATATCTATATCTGAATATATACACATAAGCATCTACACAGGATTGTGAAGGCTCGCCCCGCTTCGACGTACATCTTGGCTTACACACTGCTCGAGAGGACGCTTGGGGGAGGATGAGCAGGAGGGGAGCGAACACGGGAGAGATAAGTAATAGGGGAGGAGGGGGATTTGGTGGAGGAACGGACGAGGTGGAGGAGAACCCTTGCGGGCCTGTTCGAACATTCTCCGCTGGACCTGTAGCATCTGAGGGGGGGCGCAAGAGACATCATCGCAACTCTACTTTTAGGCTGGGTGACGATATCGAATGCGCCTGGGGCGTGTCACCGCCCTCCTCTGTGGCGGGGCAACACATGTTTTGAACTGCGTATTGTAATTAATTCTGGTGCTATTGGGGCGTCGTGGGCGCGTGATGGGGCCGCTTTTTCTCTCTAGGTGAGCTCTCTCTCTCTCTCTCTCTTCGTCTGGTCGGGGTGATTTTACGATCTTGGGGCACTCTTGATGCATTGTTGTGGGCGATGTGGGCAATCTGTTGAAGCCTGCTTACGGAAATCTATTGGGCGCATCAGGAGGGTTACTTGGTACTCTCTGGGGCTGTCTTTGGGCCTGCTTAAAGTTGCCAGGATCATTTTGGCGTTCCGTGGGGGGTGTCGGGGCCGTGTTCGAAGGAGCACGCTCGGTCTAGAGAGACGTGCAGGTCGCTTTGATGCTGTCTTGGAACTATCGTCGAGGTGAGTCAAATGTGTGTGTGTGTGTGTGTGTGTGTGGACCATTTCTTCCTTATGTACCAGGTTCGCCAGGGTGTCTAGGTGTGTTTGGGGGTCCTGGGCTGTGTCGCAAGTGTTTGATGGGCAGCTGGCAGCCAGACGGAGCGGAAATGCGAAACTCGCGAGGGCGTTGACGATGTGTGCCTCTTGGGGCCCTGAGCGGATCCAATATTGCTGCCATTCGCGGCCTCGTGAGGCCATCGCGAAGCGAGCTGAGAATTAGTCGACTCTCTCGCGGGCTGTGCACGGAGCCATCCTGAGAGGATTGGCGGCCTCCTTTGGGCCACCACTGCGAACGAGGTTTGTCAGAATGTTGGGCGGTGGGGGTGAGCTCTTCGGCGCTATCTGAACGTTCTGGGACCTCCATGGTGCCTTCGCGGGGGGGCTCTTGGACGTTGCAGGGGCTTCCGGGGCCGTCCATAAAAGGGGGGTGCTGGCGTGGTCCGACCACTGCGAAAGATATCGGGCTGCGTAT
>CAUYUJ010021537.1:605123-637623 GCA_963575745.1 Prorocentrum cordatum | reverse complement strand
GTACAAGGAGTGCATGAAATACAGGAAGCTAGGATGCCACCACCCTCCCCTCATCCTGACAACTAACGTGCTCTGGGACTCTGGGTGCATTGAGCGACTGAAGGTGAGCAACAACAGCGCCGATCCCATCGTCCGCATCATGTTTCTTATACAATTTGCCTTCGCGAGGCAAGCAAGATCTTGAAACTCGATCGGGAGGTGCATCTGCCGCGATTGCGTGCAGAACGAATAAGAGAACGCGTTCCGCGGGCCGGCGGTGAAACACATCACGGATTCGCGGTAACACTTCAAGAGGTCTCTGGACACCGCGGGTTAACTTGTTAGATACAGCCCAAAAGCCGAACCGCACATTACCCTAAAAACCCATAGCAGCTCTTGTGAGCCCAAGACCGAGTTGCCTGGTTACCCCGACCCTCGTGCGGAACTTGGGAGGAGCCTCGATCCAGGCATCACGATGTGCCTGCGGGCCAATAAACACTCTGAGATACTTCACAGTATCGACTGCCTGCAACAGCTTAAAGTCGCCTTTCAGCACCGCGATCGACTCACGCAGGAGAGCGAGGTCAAATTTCCCGATGACTAGGATCTGGCATTTCCTGAAGTTCAGGTACAAAACCGTAACCAGCTCCAGTTTCCGAAGGGTGTGAAGGACGGGCCCAATAAACCGAAACGTATTCACAAGCCCGAAGCAGAAATCGTCGGCGTAAGCGAACGTGCGATCGATGTGCGAGCTCATCTTCGACTTGAGAGGCCTCTTGGGCCGTCTTGCCGCCGTTCTCCCACTCTCTCTTCTCCTCCTTTTCCTCCTTTTCCTCCGTCCGCAGTCCTCCGTCCTTCTCCTGCTTCTCTTCTTCCTCCTCCATCCTCCCCTTCGTCGGCGTCGTCGTTGTCTTCGTCGTCGTCGCCCTCATCCCCTCGTCCTGCTCGTTATTCTCCTTGCCCTCCTCCTGCTCGCCCTCTTTCTCCTCAACATCAAAGCAAGTGCTGCTGGGTGGAAGGCGCTGCTGCCTTGCACCACCTCGAGGCATCCAGGCAACCGTCTGATGAGCCGCTCTGGTGGACCCTGTCCGGCCAGCGCCTTTTGGATGCGGCAGGGTTGATCAGGAGGGGGGATTTTGGTGAGGTGGCTGGGAGCTGAGGAGGATGAAGACGTCGGTGAGGAGAAGGAGGTAAAGGTGAAGGAGAACAGAGAGGAGACAGAAAAGGGGAACGATGATGATGACGATGATGATGCTGGTGATGGTGATGGTGATGGTGATGGTGATGGTGATGATGATGATGATGATGATGATGATGATGACGGTGATGATGATGCTGATGATGATGACGATGACAACGATAACGATGACGACGATGATGATGACGAGGACGATGCTGATGCTGATGATGGTGATGATGATGCTGGTGATGATGACGACGACGGCGTCGACGATTACGACGACGATTCCGATGACTTGAGAAGTCAAATATACGTACGTGTAGATCATGTCGCGGGTGAGGGCGGGGGGGCGAACAGGAGGAGGTGGGCAAGGAGGTGCTCGAGGGGCGGGGTGGGGTGGGGTGGGGTGTATGGCAGGATGGGGGAAATTATGACGACGATGAAACGATGAGGGTGATGATGTTGACGATGAGGATTGTAAACCTGATCGGACAAGACTGGGAAGCACCGACTTTGTCCACTGAGCTCCTACGAGGAAAAGACAAACAGGATGATGGCGACGAGAAAGCGGCGGATGTCGAAGATGACAACGTGGATGACGGAGAAGGCAACGAGGGGAGCAGGAGGACAACGAGTCGGAAGACAAGCTCGAGGACGAGGATGAAGAGATGGATGAGGACGAGTACGAGGAGGAACGAAGCGGAGGGGGAGGAGGAGGAGGAGTAGTAGGAAAGGAAGAAGAAGGACGACGACGACAAAGGAGGACGGTACGGAACCTGACGAAAATGACGTCGCAAAAAGTGGGGAGACTCGTGATTTTTTACAGCTACCCCGGGTGCTGCTTGGGCCGTCTGGGGCTATCTTGGGGCATCCTGGGGGCCTCATGGGGGCCTGTTGGGGTCCTCTTGGGGGCTGCTGGGGTCTTCTTGGGCTGTCTGGGCGTGTCTTGGGGTTCTGTGGGGGCTCTCTCAGGCCGTCTTGGCGCCACCTTGGGCTGTCTTGGGCCGTTTGGGGGCCCCTGGGGGCCTCTTCGTGCACTCTGTGGGTCCTCTGGGTGGCTTTTCTGGGGTCTTTTTATGCCACGAAGGCCCCTTCCAAAAGCGATTCTGATGTTGATTCAAAATCCCCTCCGAAACAATTTCCGAAAATGTCCCGGGTGACACGGTCATGTGTCACAAACCTGACTGGGCAAAAACAAGAAGCGTCGCTTTGCCTGTGGAACTTGTTAGAACATGTCCTCTTGAACGCGCAAACGGGACTCGGAAACGAAACACAAACGACCAACATCACTGCTGGCAATTGATTGTGTTGGGCTTCCATTCTCCTGTAATCATCAGTGTTCCTGTGGTCCGTCGTGCTCATGTGGTCTGCCGTGCTCTCTCTCAGGCTCTGTCGTGGTGTTGTGGTCTGTCGTGCTGGTCTGCCGTGCTGCTTTGGCCTCCCGTGATGGTCTGCCCCATGCTCCTGTGGTCTGCCGTGCTTATGTACCGTGCTCGCCTGGTCTGCCGCGCTGATCTGCCGTCCTGCTGTAATCCGCCGTGCTCCTGTGGTCTGCCGTGCTGGTCTGCCGTGCTGATGTGGTCTGCCGTGCTGTTGAACTCTGCTATGTTCCTGAGGTCTGCCGTGCTGGTTCGTCGTGCTGCTGTGGTCTGACGTGCTGGTCTGCCGTTATGCTGTGGTCTGCCGTGTTGGTCTGCCCCATGCTCCTGTGGTCTGCCGTGCTGGTATGCCGTGCTCATTTGGGGTGCCGTGCTGGTCTGCCGTACTGATGTGGTCTGCCGTGCTGTTGGGTTCTGCCGTGCTTCTATGGTCTGCCGTGCTCGTCTGCCGTTTTGCTGTGGTCTGCCGAGCTGGAACTGAAGCTGTGGGGGCTTAGAGCCACAGAAAAAAGAAAGAAAGAAGGGCAGGCCACCTTGGGCCACACCCCAGGGCCACCGAGGCCCCACTCACCCAGGGGGCCCAGCGGGGAACGGGCCAGAGCCTCGGAGCCCCGCGGGGCCACACGCCTGGGGGGGCGGAAGGAGCGCGTCAGCGCCTCACAAGACCTTGTGGTTCTGCGGAGGCCCGCTGGATGTTGCTGCCGCCTGGGCAAGCAGACAGCGCGAAGTCCTCCCACGGGCGGCCAACCGCCGCCGCACGCTCTCCACCCTTCAGCAGACGGCTCAGGGGGGCCCGCGAGGCGCCTCGGGGCCTCTGCTTGCGCTCCTCCGCCGCCACGACCTCGTCCGCCCAGTCGGCCTAGCCGCCTTCTTCCAAGCCGTGCGCCTGCATGGCCTCTGGGCGGCTGATCGCGGCCTCGGCCGACCCGCTGGGCGCCGCGGCCGCCGCTGGACGGCGCACAAGGGCGGCGGCCGCCCGCAGCCCACCCTCTGGTGACGAGCTCGACGCGCAAGAGGTGACCGTCCCTCCCCCGTCCCCTCGCGGCCAGCGGACCCGACGGCCGCTGCGGGCTCTGCCGTGCTGGTTCGTCGTGCTCCAATGGCCCGCCATGTTTCTATGGTCAGCCGTTCTAGTTCGCCATGCTGCTGTGGTCTGCCGTGCTGGTCTGCCGTGCTCCTGTGGTCTGCCGTGAAAGTGAAAATGACAATCGGGGCCTTAAAAGCTCACTTTGGTCTGCCGTGTTGGGTTGGGTTGGTGGGGCCTTAAAGGCGGGGAACGACCAAAACCGAGGGGGCCGCGGAAGGGCCGCCCCTCCCGAGGAGGCCGCGTTGGCCCCCCTCCCAGACAAGTGCAGCACAGACAGAAAAACGAAGCCTCTGGCATATACTACACAAGACAACCACCAAGTGCAGCACTGACAAGAACATATACTACACAAGATCACATCTAGTGCAGCACTGAAAGGAACATATACTACACCATATCCCATTCGACTCGCAACACCAGAATCATGCAAGCACTGCGCAAAAGAACAGAACCTATACATGATCAGGGGAAGGAGGAAAATCACCCCGAGCACTCGCCAGGGCGCCTGGGCACGCTCTCCAGGTGCTTCGCCTGTGCCGCCTCCAGCAGCCGAAGGCCCTCGGTGATGTCGCCGCGCTGGAAGGCAACTCTCGCCAGCATGGCGGCGCCGAGCGCCTCGGTCCCCGCCTGAGCCTGCACTGCGCCCACGGTCGAATCTACCACTCCCTGCGAGGCCTTCGCGCCGTGCGCCGCCAGGTCGACCTCCACGGACTTCGCGCCCTCCTGGGACTCGACCTCGGGCTCCTCGACGAAAGGCAGGCCCTCGGAGGGATCGCCTACGCTCCCGATGTCGAAGAACTCGGCCGAGCCCTGCTCGCCCATCCTTCCGCACACTCCGTCCCGCTGCTCGACACAGTCGTGCTGCTCAGCGTCGCACTCCTTGGGCCCGCCCTCCTGCTCGCCGCGCTTCGCAGCCAGTCCCGAGCCAGCACCTATGACCCCTTCGGGCCCCGCATCGGCTCCGAGGGCCTGGACGCACTTCGGTCCTTGCTCCTCCTCCGATCCCGAAGGGGGGGCGCCGCATCCATCCGAGGAGGAGCCATCCCCGCCGTCGCTGCCGCGCGTAGCCTCGAAGACGCCCAGGATGTCCGCGGCCAGGGCGACGCCGGGGTGTCCGGCCACGTTCCTGGCCCTGCTCAGCAGGCCGAGCCGAGCAGCCAGGCGGGCCCCCGGCGGCCCGCGATCCCGCAGCAAGCGCTTGGCCTCAGAGATGCCAGGCTTGTCGCTGCGGCCTGCAGCCTTGCCCACTGCCAGGAGGACCTCCTCCATGTCCTTGAGGAGCGTGCACGCGCCGCTGGCGCCGTCGTCCAGCTCCACCGCGGTCGTGCAGCTCCCTGCCTGCACCGCTCCGCGCGCCGCGGCGGCGACGAGGGCGGCAAGGTGCTTCGCCGTGCCTCCCGCCTGGACCGCCGCGGCGGCAGCGCCGAAGGCGCCAGCGGCCACGGGGCAGCCCGCGAGCAGCTCCACCAGCGCCGCTGAGGGAGCCATGCCGCGCGCGCCGTGCGCCTAGCCTCCACGAGGCTGCGCCGCACGAGGGGCGGCCCTCCGCGCCAGACTCCTGCCGAATGGCTTGAGCCAAAATGGCTCCGGAATTTGGTCTGCCGTGCAAACCTGCAGTGCTCGTGGTCTGCCGTGGTGGTCTGCCGTGCTGATATTGTCAGACGTACTGGTCTGCCGTGCTGCTACGGTCTGCCATGCTGGTCCGCTGTGCTCCTATGGTCTGCCGTGCTGGTCTGCTCTGCTGCTGTGGTCTGCGGTGCTCCTGTGGCCTGCCGTATTGGCCTGCCGTGCTGCTGTGGTCTGCCAATGGAATGGCGGGGCCCCACGGGTAAAGAGAACGAAAGAGAACGGCCAAAGAGAAGGGCAGGCGGAAGAGAAGAGAAGAACCAAAAGGGAGATAACCAATGACGGGGCTACCGCTCACGCGTCCAAGGCCTTGCCGAAGTGGCCGCAGCACTCGGGCTGGCTCCAGCTCGCCGCAGCTGTGCCTTCTGCGCGGCCACGAACTGGGCCTCTCTGCCCGTCGTCGCCGCCGCGCACTCGGGCCCCAGCTTCCTGGCCATCGCCTCTGTCCAGGACGACCAAACCACGCTCTCGGCCTCCAAGCGCCCGCAGACGTCGCGGAAGGAGGCCCGGGAGAGGCCCAGGCCCCCCAAGGATGTCGAACGCGTGGCCCTCGAGCTCGGCCTCGGGCCGCACCTGGAACATCAACCAGATGTGATAAAGCAAGACGGACTCCGCCAGACGCATTCTGAGAACATTTCGTGGAAATCACAAAAAGGGTTGTTTGAACATTGTCTGGTAGGACTACAGGCGAGCCAGGACGCTTCGCCACTGCTTGCATTGACCCCCAAGCCACTCGCAAGCTCCTCCTCGCCGAAAGCGTCGCTGGAGCGCTCGCCGACTCCATCCGGCGGGCCGCGCGCGAGCGAGTGCCCTCGGCCTCGCCGCCGCTGTCGTCGGGGCCCGCGGCGGGCTCCGCGAGGGGCCTCGGCCAGCGCCGGCCGCGTGGCCTCCGTCGCAGCGGCCGCCTTCACGCCATCATCCCAGCTCGCGTCGCGCTCGTGCTGCTCAGCGACGCACTCTGATAGCTCACTGCAGCGCCCCTCGACTCTGTCGTGCTGCTCAGCGTCGTGCCCGTACTCCGCACTGTTGCACCGCGCGATGCCCATGCGGCGTCGTGCTCCTCGAGCTCCTCACCGGAAGCGATGGCAGCGATGCCACGCATCAAGTCCAGCTGCTCGCCCTGCTCCACCGATAGCCCCAGTGGCACCGCCAGCATGCGTCAGCCACCACCCAACACAGCGTTTCGTGGCCCCATATGGGGCTCCACCGAAGGCTCCAGGGGCACCGCCCGCATGCGGCAGTCACCACCCAGTACAGCGCTTCGTGGTCCCATAGGGAGCTCCACCTAAGGTCCCGCCCGCATGCGTCAGCCACCACCCAGTACAGCGTTTCGTGGCCCCATAGGGAACTCCACCTATGGTCCCCGTGGGACCGCCCGAATGCGTCAGCCACCATCCAGTACAACGCTTCGTGGCCCCATAGGGAGCTCCACAGAAAAACATCAGTGGCACCGCCCGCACGCGTCGTCCACTCCATTTCGCGGCCCCATTGATTGGGAGCTCCACCAAGCCCCAATGGTACCGCCCGCATGCGCCCCCCCCACCCAATACTGCATTTCGTGGCCCCGTAAGGGGGCTCTAGTGGTCCGCCTGCATGCGACCCCCAACCAAGTGCAGCGTTTCGTGGGCCCACACGGAAACTCAATCGAAGGCCCCAGTGGCACCGCCCGCATGCGTCCCCCTCCCAGTACAGCGCTTCGTGGCCCCATAGGGGGCCCCACCGAAGTCCCCACTGGCACCTCGCGCATCCGTCGGCCACTGCCCAGCGCAGCGTTTCCTGGCCCCGTAGGGAGCTCCACAAAAAAACCTAGTGACACCGCCCGCGTGCGTCTTCTCCCAACCAGTACAATGTTTCGTGGCCTCACTGGGAGCTCCAGCGAAGGCCACCGCCTGCATGCGTCCGCCACGCCCAGTACAGCGTCCCGTGGCCCATAGGGAGCACCACCGAAGGCCCCAATGGCACCGCCCGCGTGCGTCCCCCCCACACATTACGGCACGTTCCTCATGCGTTTCGTGGCCCCACAAGGAGCCTCACCAACAGCGGCATGCACAACGCGTTGCTCACAACTGCATCTGGTTGGGTCGTTCGCCAAGGAAATTTGTCCCAACCGTCATGTGGTGTTGGGTCCCCGTTTTGAAGAGACGCTCCCCGCGTTCTCCTCCTCCCTCCTCCCTCCTCCCCCTCCTCCCTCCTCTTCCTCCCTGCGTTCCATCCACCCAGAACAGCGTTTCGTGGCCCCATACGGAGCTCCACCGAAGGTCCCAGTGGGACCGCCTGCATGCGTCATCCACCGCCCAGCACATCCCTTTCCCCCTTGCGTTTCACCCACCCAAGACAGCGTTTCGTGGCTCCACCGAAGGTCCCAGTGGTGGGACCGCCCGCATGCGTCAACCACTACCCAGCACAGCCCTTTCTCCCTGCGTTTCGCCTACCCAATATACCGATTCGTGGCCCCATAGGAAGCTCCACCGAAGGTCCCAGTGGGACCGCCCGCATGCGGCACCCACCACCCAGCACAGCCCTTCCTCCCTGCGTTCACCCGCCCAGTACAGCTTTTCGTGGCCCCATAAGGGGCTCCACCGAAGTTCCCAGTGGGACCGCCCGCTTGCGCCAACCACCACCCAGCACAGCCCTTCCTTCCTGTGTTTCACCCACCCAGTACAGCGTTTCGTGGCTCCAATCGGGAACTCCACCGAAGGTCCCAGTGGGGACCGCCCGCATGCCGCATGCGTCAACCACCACCCAGCACAGCGCTTCGTGGGTGGCCCCATAGGAAGCTCCACCGAAGGTCTCAGTGGGATCGCCCGCGTGCATCAGCCACCACCCAGCACATCGTTTCGTGGACCCATAGGGAGCTCCACCGAAAGCCTCAGTGGCACCGCCCGCATGCGTCAACCACCACCCAGTACAGCGTTTCGTGGCCCCTCAGGAAGCTCCACCGATGGTCCCCGTGGGATCGCCCGAATGCGTCAGCCACCATCCAGTACAACGCTTCGTGGCCCCATTGATTGGGAGCTCTACCGACGCCCTCAGTAGCACCGCCCGCATACGTCAGCCACCACCCAGTACAGCGCTTCGCGGCCCCATTGATTGGGAGCTCTACCGACGCCCTCAGTAGCACCGCCCGCATGCGTCAGCCACCACCCAGTACAGCGTTTTGTGGTCCCATACGGAGCTCCACCGCAGGTCCCAGTGGGACCGCCCGCATGCGTCAGCCACCACCCAGTACAGCGTTACGTGGCCCCATAGAAAGCCCCACCGACGGCCCCAGTGACACCGCCCGCATGCGTTGTCCATTTCGCGGCCCCATTGATAAGAAGCTCCACCGAAGGTCCCAGTGGGACCGCGCGCATGCGTCAGCCACCACACAGTACAGCGCTTCGTGGCCCCATAGGGAACTCCACCGACGGTTCTAATGGGACCGCCCGCATACGCCAGCCACCACCCAGTACAGCGTTTCGTGGCCCCGCAGGGAGCTCCACAAAAGACCCCAATGGCACCGCCCGAATGCGTTGTCCACCACCCAGCACTCCATTTCGCGGCCCCATTGATTGGGAACTCCACCGAAGGTCCCAATGGCGCCGCCAGCATGCGTCAGCCCCCACCCGGTACAGCGTTTCGTCGCCCCGTAGGAAGCTCCATTGGTCCGCCCGGATGCGACCCCTCACCCAGTACAGCGTTTCGTGGTCCCATAAGGAGCTCCACCGAAGGCCCCAATGGCACCGCCCGCATGCGTCCCCCCCTCCAATGGCCCCATAAGGAGCTCCACCGAAGGCCCCAATGGCACCGCTCGAATGCGTCAGCCACCATCCAGAACAGCGTTTCGTGGCCCCGTAGGGAGCCCCACAGAAAGACCCCAGCGGCACCGCCCGCATGCGTTTCCCCCACCCAGTACAGCGTTTCGTGGCCTCATCGGGAGCTCCAGCGAGGGGCACCGCCCGCATGCGTCAGCCACACCCAGTACAGCGTTTCGTGGCCCATAGGGAGCTCAGCCGACGGTCCCAGTGGCACCGCCCGCATGCGTCTCCCCCACCCATTACGGCACGCTCATCACGCGTTTAGTTGCCCCATACGAAGCTCCGACGAAAGCGGCACCCACAACGCGTTACTCATAACTGCATCTGTTTGGGTCCTTCGCAGGATAATTCCATATGTCGATGCTGGTACATTCGTAGTTCGATGATGGTGTCCCGAGCGCAATCGTAATTGTCGCTTGTCTTGAGGGCGCTCTTGGGGTTATCTTGGGACCTGACGAGGGCTCGTTTGGGCCGCCTTGAGGCCTTCAAACATGAACCCACGATCTCACACGCATTTACTTTATGAGGATGTCCCTAGCGAAATCGCCACTTTTGGAAGGCTGGTTTAGGTTGTCGTGAGGCCTTTCGGGAGCGGTGCCAAGACGATGTTAGACACGATTCGAAACTATGGTGTTGTATCATCATTTTCTTGAGGATGTCCCTAGCGGTATCGTCATTTTCGAAAGTCCTCATGGTGCTCTTGGAGCCATCCCGGGGTCCTTTTCGGGCCTTTGGTTCTTCATCTTCGAACACTTCAGAAACGATACCAAGACGATGCTGGGCATAGGTCAGTTTTGTGAGGATGTCCCTAGCGAGATGAGAAGTTAGAAACGACGCCAACACATACAGCAATGTTGGTTTGTCGTGCTGGTGCTCATTGTCTGAGGATGTCTCGAGCGAGAGCGTCGTCTTAGCATGAGTGGTAGTAGCAACAGCTCTGTTGACATCCTATTTGTCCGAGGATGTCTCACGCGAAACGCCGATTTCGTTGATCAGACAACAAGTTCGGTTATTCAGCTATGGAAGATGTCACCAATGAAACGCTTGGTTTTGACAACAACTGTGTTGCGAACGACTCCACTGTGTGAATATGTCTCAAGCGAAATGCTTGAACAATGAAAAACCTGACCGGACAATAACGGGACGCGCCGATTTTGTCGGTGAAACTTGTCAGAGAATATTCCTTTGATGACGTCAAAGGAATTGGGAGACGAAACTCGAACGACCAATCAACTGCTGGCAATTCATTGAATTAAACTGCCGTGCTCCTGTAATCTGCCGTGTTGCCGTGTTCCTGTGGTCGGTCGTGCTCGTGTGGTCTGCCGTGCTCGCTCTGCGGTGCTATTGTACGCCGTGCTGGTCTGCCGTGCTGATCTGGTCTGCCGTGCTGTTGAATTCTGACGTGCTCCTGTGGTCCGCCGTGCTGGTTTGTCAAGCTGCTGTTTGAGACCGTGCTAATCTGCCATGCTGCTCTGGTCTGCCATGTTGGTCAGCCGTGCTGATGTGGTCTGCCGTGTTGGTCTGTCATGCTCCTGTGGTCTGCCGTTCTGGTATGGTATAATACGGCGGGGCCTTAAAACGCAAACGATCTGGTCTGCCGTGCTGCCGTGGTCTGCCGTGCTGGTATGGTCTGCCGTGCTGCTGGTCTGCCGTGCTGCTATGGTCTGCCGCGTGCTCTTGCGGTCTGCCGTGCCCGAGACCTGGCAGCTCCCTGGGGGGCTGCGAACTGCGCAACCGTCGCCACTTTCGTAGGCTCCTGCGAGGCAGGGTGGAGTGGCGGAGTACCCAAGACCTCGCAGCTCCTTGGGGGGCTCTGCGAGCTGCGCAACTGTCGCCACTTTCGTGGGCTCCTGCGAGGCAGGGTGGAGTGGCGGAGTACCCAAGACCTCGCAGCTCCTTGGGGGGCTGCGAGCTGCGCAACTATCGCCACTTTCGTCTCCTGGGAGGCACTGCGGAGTAGCAGAGTACCTGCGACTTCGCAGCTCCCTGGGGGGCTCTGCGAGCTGCGCAACTGTCGCCACTTTCGTGGGCTCCAAGTAGGCACTCCGGAATAGCTGAGTACCCGAGACGTCGCAGCGCCCCGAGGGGCTGAGAACTGTGCAATTGTCGCCACTTTCGTGGGCTCCTGCGAGGCACGGCGGAATGGCTGAGTACCCGAGACCTTGTAGCTCCCTGGGGGGCTGCGAACTGCGCAACTGTCGCCACTTTCGTGGGCTCCTGGGAGGCATGGCGGAATGGCTGAGTACCCGATCGCAGCTCCCTGGGGTGGTGCGAGCTGCGCAACTGTCGCCACTTTCGTGGGCTCCTGGGGGGCACGGCGGAATAACAGAGTACCCGAGACCTCGCAGCTCCCTGGGGCTGCGAACTGCGCAACTGTCGGTCGCCACTTTCGTGGGCTCCTGGGAGGCACAGCGGAGTGGCGTAGTACCCGAGACCTCGCAGCTCCCTGGGGTGGTGCGAGCTGCGAAACTGTCGCCACTTTCGTGGGCTCCTGGGGGGCACGGCGGAATAACAGTACCCGAGACCTCGCAGCTCCCTGGGGCTGCGAATTGCGCAACTGTCGGTCGCCACTTTCGTGGGCTCCTGGGCGGCACAGCGGAGTGGCGGAGTACCCGAGACCTCGCAGCTCCCTGGTTAGGCTGCGAACTGCGCAACTATCGCCACTTTCGTGGGCTCCTGGGGGGCACAGCGGAGAAGCGGAGTCCCCGAGACCTCGCAGCTCCCTGGGGTGGTGCGAGCTACGCAACTGTCGCCACTTTCGTGGGCTCCTGGGGGGCACGGCGGAGTGGCGGAATACCCGAGACCTCGCAGCTCCTTGGTTGGGCTGCGAACTGCGCAACTGTCGCCACTTTCGTGGGCTCCTGGGGGGCACGGCGGAGTGGCGGAGTACCCGAGACCTCGCAGCTCCCTGGGGGGCTGCGAGCTGCAGAACTGTCGCCACTTTCGTGGGCTCCTGGGGGGCACGGCGGGGTGGCGGAGCTCGAGACCTCGCAGCTCCCTGGGGGGCTGCGCACTGCGCAACAGGTAACACTTTTGTGGGGTCCTGGGAGGTCCAGCGGAGTCGGAGTCCACGCGGATCCAGCCGAGACCACCTTGGTGGGCTCCTGGGGGCACAGCGGAGGTGAAAACAACGCAGACCGTGCATATCTGGCGAGAAACATATGAGGGGTGTGCCGGAAGAAGGCGCCGACGCCATGCGGACCTTGGAATTGTGGTCTTAATTACAGCTGCCTATGGGGCCGCGAAGCGTGTGGGGGGTGAATAAGGCGCCGACTCCATGCGGACCCTGGCATTTAGGCCTTCGCTGGAGCTCCCTGAGGGGGCACGAAGCGTGTGAGGGGTGCGCCGAAATGAAGCGGCGACGCCATGCGGACCTTGTCATTCGGGCCTCAGCCGGGGCCCCCATATGGGGCCACGAAACGCGAGGGTGTGCTGAAACGAAGTACCGACGCCATGCGAACCCTTGCGTCTGGGCCTTCGTTATGGCCGCCTATGGGGCCACGCAACGTGTGATCGGTGTGTGCCGACATGAAACGGCGACGCCATGCGGACCCTGGCATTTTGGCCTTCGCTGGAACTTCCCATAGAGCCATAACGCGTGTGAGGGGCGTGCCAAAATGACGTACCTGGATTTGTGCCTTAGCTTGGGCTCCCTATCGGGCCTCGAACGTTGTCGATGGCGTGCCGACATGATGCGCCGACGCCATGCGGACCCTGGCTTTTGAACCTTACCTGGGGCTCCCTATGGGGCCATGAAGCGTGTGAGAGGTGTACCGAAGTGAACATGCGGAAGGCAGAGGCATGGATGGGAGGCGGAGGGGGAGGGGGAGGAGGAGGAGGAGGAGGAGGAGGAGGAGGAGGAGGAGGAGGAGGAGGAGGATGAGGAGGAGGAGAAGGAGGAGGTGGAGGAGGAGGAGGAGGAGGAGGAGCACGAGGAGGAGGAGGAGGAGGAGGAGGAGGCGGAGAAGGAGGAGCAGGAGGATGAGGAGAAGGAGGTGGTGATGGAGGAGGACGAGGAGGAGCAGGAGGCAGCCAACAATGAAGAGCGAGTCCGAGCGTGCGGACCCGCCTCAGCAGAGAAAGGAGGGCTGCACTGCGGGGCCAGAAACCACTGCAACGCGCAACAATCCCTCAACAACTGTGTCCCCACCTCGTCGGGAAGCTGACGGTGGAGACCTCGCGTCGAGGGAATTCACGGGCAGGGGGCCCCAGTCCGAGGATGGAGCCCGCGGTTTGAGCGGGAAATCTGCAGCTCCTCGTTGGCTCGCGTTGACGCCACAGCCGCATGCCCCTTGCACGCAGCGCGAAGCTTCGGGTTGCGGCCTCCAGCCGCACTGTAGGCACCACAACTGAGGCAGATGACCGTGGAGCCGAACCTCTCGGCTCCATGGCCGAGCTCGTTGTGCAGCTCCACCTCCCGATCGGCCCCGACGGCGACGACGTCCGCCCGACCTCCCCCATCCCCAACGTGGCCTTCGGCAGGCGGGCCACGGCCCTCCTCGCGGGCTGCAGCAACACGCATCGCGGCATCCACCGCACCCGACACATGCAGGTAGGCCTCAGGGGTGAGGCTCGGGCTGCCGTCGCATTCTGCAGCTCGCTTGGTGCATGTGGCCTGGCGCGCAACGCTTTCATCGATTCTCGAGTCCTCGCGAACCGATTGCAAATCAAGCATCGGTGCTCGGCCAAACGCTCACAAAACCTTAGATCATGCGAGTCCAGCACTAGTTTGGGGGCATACTCGACTCAAAACGGCATTCGACGGTGTTCCCTCTCTAGGCTGGAGCTCTAAAGTCTCCTTGGCGGCAGTCTGGACCATCCAGGCGAACGCGCTCGAGTCGTCCTTGGCTGCTTTCAAGCTCTGCTTGCGAAAGTCCTGCAGGACCTGAGCTGGCGCGTGAGATAGAGCTCCCTTCTTGGCGAACAAATCCGTCCATTCGTTCCCAGTGGAACGAACCATGTGACACCCTGGGGTCTCCATCGCCGCCTCGAAATCCCGATGGGCAGGGGTCCACTCAAAGGAATGAGGTGGCATATCCGAGCAGCTCCTGCGAATCTTGCCCCATATCAAGACGGGCCGAGATCGAGACGTGGCAGCATCGGCCGACCAAGCCACCCCGTCCCGTACCAGGTTCAAATGATCAGATATTCGTTAAACTGGCTTCTGTGCGACTTCGACAGCTTTGAGAGCAGCGTAATGCTCGGCCCTCGGTACAGTCTGCACTGTGCCTGGCAGAGCGCCGGACATCGCCCTTAAAACCATGCCAGAGTCGTCGGCCTCAACTACCGGCCACCCGCATCTGGTCAGTCCTGGGATCGACGACGCCTGGACCGATCCGCCCGTAAAGACCCTCCGCCCCCGAGCCCCTCGCCAGTCCCCCCGCCCCGAGACAGGATATTCATCGCTAGGAGGCGACGGCATGGGCGGCATAGGCGGCGGCCCAACACTTCAATTCAAGCGTTCGGCACCAACTGGCGGAGAAAACTTGGCCCTCATGGCCGTCCTAAGTTCCAGGATGCTGCCTGGCACTGGTTCATCGAGCCCGCCCAGCAAAGTTTCACACTCGAACCATTGACGGGCCTCGTTGCCTACCGCTTGCTGGCAGACAAAACATTTCGGCGTACTGCGGGGCCCCATGGAATGCAGCCGCTCGGGGGTCTACACCCCCGATGGCCAGGGTGTGCGCAGGCCCCTCGCCGCGTCGCGTTCGAAACCCACAGCGCCGCCTTGCGCGTGCCCCTCCTCAAGCAGCTCTCTCCTAAGCTGTTGGGGAGGTGTTGGGGGGTCCTCTCTACTTGCCAGCGGCGAAGGCTCTCCTCGAGCAGAGGCTTCACGTCAGCTGGACAAGCCTTAATAACATTGGTCTGGCTGCTCTTGTCATCTACAAGCACAATTGGGGAAATCATATTCCACCCCGCGCGCAGCAGCGTAGCCCAAACAGTCGAGATGGGGCCGCGAGCTCCAGTCCACGCGGCACGATTCTGCCACCTGCACTTGGCTGCCTCCCAAGCTCTGCGGAGACGACCGGGCGCGACCCTATTGTCCCAAATCAACGAAGCAAGCCTCACACCAATCGGAACCGTCGCCTCGAACTGAAGGTTGAACCAGTCGTCCTTTTGCGTGGCTGCAAACAAAGTGGGCGACGCTTGGGGTTTGGCCCCAGGCATGCCTCCCGCGAGGGCGCGGAATTCACGGAACGCGGTGCTAGGGGCTCCTGGCACACCTGCTCCGCGGCCTCCAGCTGGGAGCAGCCCAGTCCTCCAACGAGACTTGGCCGCCTACCCCGCAGCGTGCTTCAACCCCCATACTTTGCGCCTGTGTGACATCAAATCCCACCAGCCCTTTGGGCGTGAGTGGTTTAGAGAGCCCGCTCTGTCCTCAACCCCCCTTCTTCCCCTTCGGGGAGGGGTTTACCCCTCCCCCTACCCCCTCCCCCTGGGCCTGGAGACGGCGGGCCGAGCGTAGTCAGGGGGGTCTTTTTCGACTCCTGGGAGGGCAAAAAAACCACGAGCCTCACGAGGATTCTGGCCCCGACGGGGGGAGGGAGTTTGGCCCCTCTGCTCGTCTTTGAAGCAAAAACATTGATTTCACTACGGTTTTGGCCCCATTTGGGCGTCCTGAGGGGGCCGCGCTTATCTTCCTTCATAGCAAAATCATTGATTTTACTAAGGTTTTGGGTTCATTTTGCCCTTCTCAGGGGGCAACGCTCATTTGCGCTTCTGAGGAGGTCGCAAGAGGCCCCAAGATGGCCCCTAGAGGCCCCCAGGAGGCTCCCAAGAGGCTTCCAAGAGGCCCCCAAGAGGCCCCCAAGAGGCCCCAAGAGGCCCCCAAGAGGCCCCCAAGAGGCCCCCAAGAGGCCCCCAAGAGGCCCCCAAGAGGCCCCCAAGAGGCCACACCAAGAGAACGACTCACACCCAAGAGCCCGAACGCACCCAAGGAGGGGCCCGAACGACTCACACCAGGACGAGGCGCCCACACCACACCACGAGGAACGACCACACACAACGAGCCCGAACGACTCACACCACGAGGAGAACGACTCACACCAGGAGGAGGGGCCCGAACGACTCACACCAGGATGAGCCCGAACTCACACCACGAGAGCCCGAACGACTCACACCACGACGAGAAGCCCGAACGACTCACACCAGGGGAAGGGCCCGAACGACTCACACCAGGACGAGAAACCCCAAACGACTCAAATCACGAGGAGCGCTTTCTCTCCCTCCTCCTCCGCCTCGTCCTTCTCCCGCTCCCCCCACAAGGAGGATGTGCAAGGAGGCGGGAGGAAGGAGGAACAGGGGAGATATGCGGGGCCAAGCGGACACACGCCTGAAAAACACGACTGTCGGCATGCTTCGTAAGAGTTGCTGCTGTGAGATGGGCTGGTGGGGATACGCGAAGCGTAAAGAATTCTTCAACTTTGCCGTCCCTTGCAGGCAAAGAACTCGCGTGCCGTGCATTTCGTGCCCCAAATTCCGAATCGCTCTCCTGGCCTGAATGTGCACTGGCTTGGCCAGCCGCGCGAACCTATCTCGCCCCCGAGCCGTGCTAGCTACAAAGCCAGACTTGCCAGGCTGAACAATCAGCCCCAAGAGCCGAACAGACAGGCAACAGCCATGCACAGCGTTAGCCAAGTCTCTGGCCTGCTTATCTAGCTCCCCCGCCCTCTCCCGCTCCCCCGTCCAGTGAAAACTAGACTCATCGATCAAGGCGCGTGGCTTGACCGACGGGTGCAGAGTCGTGCTGTCCTTGAGGCTCCTCGTCAGGAGCACTCTCAGCATGGTGGTGGCCATGGAACAGCCAGCAAGGATACCTTGGTTGGGCTGGGCGGGTACCGAGAGGGAGGAAAGTGCGCGGAGGCACCGAGGTTGGAGATAGAATTGACTAGTCATCCACGCTGACCACATGGGAAGCTTGTTCAGCCTAGCCTCATGAAGCAAACTACGCGGGATTACTGTTTCATAGCATTTCAGCATGCCAATAAACACCGTGGGACTATCCTCACCTACCGCGTGCGCTATCTCAGCGTTTCAGTTTACTGGGGGGCGCACTGTCCGACGAACACCTGCCAGCCCCTGAGCCCCCAGGCGCATTCTAGATCATGCTCAGACCCCCACTGGGCCGCAATGGGCCTCCTAGCCCGCCCTCAAATTCTCACTGGGTGTTCAAAATGGCAATTGAACGCCCCCCCCCCCCCTCCGAGGGTTCTGGGCAATCGAAAGAGCTACGTGGGGAGCCTTCCCGGCTGCCAGTATAACAGACTCTCGCACTTCATCAACAGCAGCGCCAGAGACTCGAGACCTGCTTGACTGGAACAAATCAAACTGCGAGGCGCAAAACTGAACTGGCCGACACCCGTCGCCGAGGGAAACTGAAGAATGGCATGCTTGAGATCCTCCACCGGCAGCGCAAGGAAGTCTCCCCATTCGGATGCGTCGGGTGGGAGCTCTCAGGCGCGGCCACATCATGCAATGATCATGTATTGTCCCATTCTCTCATGGCCTTGTCGGCCAGCAGATGGGGGTGCACTGGAGTGCGGGCAGTCAGTTAGCATCGACCACCTCCTGCAACGCCCTCCTCCTCGTGTGTCTATGCGCGAATCGCGCACCATGCTCAAAACTATCTGCTGCCCAGTCCCTCTAGGCCTGAACAGACTTCTGGCAGTGTGCCTCAACTAACTCAGCAGCCTTGGCTTCTATAGCGTCCAGCACCGTGCCAACCTCTGCGTCGACGAGGAGCCCCGTGCCTGCGAGAAGTGCTTCAGCTGCCCAGCTCTCAAATTCGCAAGTCACCTTCGTTTCTGCCAACACCTTCGACATGAAACGACCAAGTTCAGACACAAATTGCGCCAATCTGTGATATTCTGAAACCTCTACAGTACCAGCTTCCTGCTGGTGACCAATCAGTACCACGAAGTTTGTAATGGCCTCTCTAGCCCTCCGCGTGTGCCGTGCCCACCTGGCCGCTCTGCACCATGCGTAGGCTGACTTCGGCATGTATGCACGCTCCTGTTGAGGCTGCCATTGCAAGTTGACCAACGTGAAACCGAGGGGGCCACCTGCACCACAGTGCGGCCCCACTTTTCTATCAACAATACCGTGTCTGGTCAGCAGCGCAAGTTCTATCTGACTAAGCACCGCGTCGCACGCCACTTGCAAACTGCTATCATCCCTGGCTAATCCAATCAAGGATTTTCTATCACCACAGCGCAACGGAAACCGCGGGCAGCCTGGCTTTGGCATCTTGGGAACCGATCTTGGTCCTCTGAGCTCGCGATCATACATCTGAATGTCTTTACCCACGATCGGCGTACAAACTGGCAAGTGGGGGAAGGTTGTGGTGGCTTCATGCACGCGCGGTTGCCCAACTCTGGTCACCAACTTCGCCGAAGTCAGGAAGCAATTAACGCAGCTGCCTGGCAACGTTTGTCGGCACGCAGTGGCCGCAGGATCTCCGAGCATCCCTCCCGAGCCATGCAGCCACCTGAGATTCCCAACCTGCGACGGCTCCATGTTGAAGCCGCCTGCAGCAATCCAGTCGCAGCCTGCTAGATCCAACTTCTCCAAGTCACTGCATACCTCCTGCGTGACATACACATTGTTACCGGACCAACCTTGATTCACATAGGGAGGTGCACGGAGACCAGCACCACTCCACCAGGAATGCCTCAGTGTACCTGCGCTGTTAGAGCACGACCTCCAGCCAGCGCCGAGTGACCTCACATGCAGGGGGCCTGCGTGATCATGATGTTCGGCTTCGCCAAGACAGCGAGCCCTGCCTGGGCGCCATGTGCATTCCCAGTGGGGTTGACTACTGTCCAGGCCCCCTGCCAGCCAGCATCCAGGATTCTGTGCTGTGCATCTGCCAGACCATCAGGGTTGATGTGGTGCTCTTGCACTGCGATGGCCGCATGCTCGCAGTGCGCTAGATGCTCCGCCAACTGCTTCTCACTTGTGCAATTCAACGTCGCTGCGCGGCCTTTGTCGTCAGCTCCAAGCTTGATGGGGCTGGCCTGGGCCGTGGGCGCCTGCCTGCTCGGCGCTGCGCTCCGTCCGCCGACGGTCCGAGCGGGCGGCTGGGCGAGAGACGGGGCATCGGCCACCCCCGCGGCCGCGGCGCGTCCCACTCGCCCATGGCCACGGCCCGTGGCTGTGCACTGGGCGCCGCTGCCGGCGCCATCTGCCATCTCACCAGCGCCCTGCGTGGGCCTGGTTTCGGGGGGCTGCTCTTGAGCCTGGGCCGCGGCGTCTATCCAGCTCGACGCGCTCCGTCCGTCGACGGTTCGAGCGGGGCTGCGGGCGGGGGGCGAGGCAACGACCGCCCGCGCGTCCACGGCGCGTCCTCCTCGTCCTCTGTCGCAGCCGTTGGTCCTGGCGCAGCCTCCCCGACCTGGGCAGCTCGCCGCCCCAGCGTCCCGCGCGGGCCTGGGGTCGGGGGGCGGCGCGCGAGCTAGAGTCGCAACGTCCATCCCGCTGCGGGCGCTCCGTCCGTCGACGGCTCGAGCGGGGCTGTGGGCGGGAGACGAGGCATCGACCGCCCGCGAGTTCGCGGCGCGTCCTCTCCGTCCCTTGCCGCAGCCTTTGCCGCTGACACAGCCGCCCCGACCCGGGCAGCTGGCGCCCCCCGCGCAGCGCGTGGGCCTGGGGTCATGGGGCGGCGCGCGAGCTCTTGGGCCGCATCACCCACCCCGCTCGCGGCGCTCCGTCCGTCGACGGCTCGAGCGGGACTGTGGGCAGAGGGCGAGGCGGCAACCGCCCGCGCGCCCGCGCCGCGCCCTTCCCAGTCTTTGCCGCAGCCCTTGCCCGTGGCGCAGCCGCTCCGACCCAGGCAGCTTGCCGCCTCAGCGCCATGCGCGGGCCTGGGGCCTTGGGGTGGCGCTCGAGCCAGGGCCGCGGCATCCACCCCGCCCAAATTGCCCAGTCCGTTGACCGCTCGGGCAGGACTGTGGACAGGGGGCGAGGCAGCGACCATCCGCGCGTCCGCGGCTCGCCCTCCCCGTCCTCTGCCGCAGCCTTTGCCGCTGGCGCGGCCCCCCCGACCTGGGCAGCTTGCCGCCTCAGCGACGCCGCGCCCTTCGGCTCCGAGATCCCCGCCCATCTGAAACAACGGGTTCGCGCCGCTCGAGCCCGCCGCCGTGCCCGTCGACGGCGTGGCGACCGCCGTCGGGCCCGGCAGCGTGAACTAGCGCCAACCAAAGGGCGAAGCGCAACGTGTACACCGATGCACCTGATTCAGCCTTGGCCCGCTTCTCGGCCAACCGGCTGTTGAGCCTGTCGGCCAACTTGCGGACGCATCCGCTGATGGTCGCCTCGTCGGCCCCGGTTTGCACGGAGAGCTCCGCGCGGCCCCGGAAGGCGCGGGGCTCGTCCAAGTCCGTGTCGTCAGGTGTGGGCACGTCGATGCCGCCGTCGTCCGCGCCATCCCCTGGCTGCGGTGCTGCTGCTGCCTCGGGTGCTGCAGGTCGCCCAGCCCTTGCATTGCCTTCGGCGCGTTCTCGCTTCTTGCGCTCCTCGAGGCCTCGCACCTCATCGAGCACTGTCCCGAGCTTTGCCTGCCGCTGGCCGTCGTCGCAGAGCCCCGACAAGATGCCTCCGAGCTTCTCGACCGTGATGCCGAGCGCTGTCGCCAGCTCGCCCGCCTCAGAGGCTGTGGGCGGAGGCCGCGGCGCCTCGGGCGCCAGCTTGGTGCGCTCCTCTGCGATCTGAAGGATCGCCTTCTCAGCCTCCACCACCAAGGCCTCCTGCTCCTTGATGGTGTCCAGTAACTTCGATAGCTCCTGCTTCGCCGCCGCCAGCAGGCCCTCGTGCCTGGCCTTCTTCTGATGCCACTTGTTCGACTGGAACGAGAGCGATCGATTCTGGGCTGGCACAGGCTTGAGCGCCTCCAGGTCGCAGCGCAGCCGCTCCCCCCCGAGCCCCCCCGTGCTTTCTCGCAGCAAGGGCCCGTGAGATCCTTGATGGCGCGCGTCGCCTCGTCGATCTCAATCCAGGCGGTGCCGCATCTGTGCGCTGGTCGCTGGCGGCGGCCCTCGAGCCACCGTGTCCACGTCATCCGCAATGCCGCCGCCCTTGGCCGCCGCCAGCTCCTCCCGCGCCGACGCCGGCTGCTTCTCCAGCCCGCGATGTTGCCAGCGTGCCGTGGCGTGCTGGTGGCCCCAGGGCTGCGCGCCCGCTGCTGCTTGGCCGAATTGAACCGAACTTCTTTGAGCGACGAGGCTTCGGCAACTCCGCACTTCTGACGCGATGCGTGATCTGCTCGACTCCACCATGCTTCCCCCGAGACTGGATTGGCGCACCAACGGCAGACCCAGTCAGCAGCCGCCGCGCGACGCCGCTGGGCGCGCCTGCTCGGCTGTTTCCACCCATCGCTCTGGGCCATCCGCCCGCGCGGGCAACAGAGGAATGTGGGCGGGGAAGGAACGCGCAGTCCCGAAATAATACGCGTGGCAGCGCCTCCAACCCGGGCAGGCTGAGGGGGCGCGAGGTCTCTTGGGGCCGCCGATCCCCCGCGCCGAAACGCTCGGTCCTCGAGCGAACCGCTGCGGACTTGAGCCAAACTGGCTGTGGGGAGAGGAGGAGGAGCAGGAGGGGGGGGGTGTGGAGGAGGGGGAAGAGGAGGGGGAGGAGGAGCAGGAGGGGGGGGGATCAGGAGAAGGAGGAGCAGGAGGAGGTGGTTGAAAAGGAGGAGGAGGGGGGGGTGGAGGAGGAGGAGCAGGATGGATGATGATGCTGCTGATGATGATGATGATGAGGAGGAGGAGGAGGAGGAGGAGGAGGAGGAGGAGGAGTGGGGGGGAAGAGAAGCAGGAGGAGCGCCAGTCCCAGCAGGGGAGGAGGCGTGCCGACAGCAAGGGCAGCGAGGAACGGGACAAACTCGAAATCCCACGCTGCCCCTGAAGGTTGGCTCCCGTGTAGAGCCCCCTCGCATCTGCGTTCAGCCTGGACATGGCGCGGGCCCGTGCTCTCATGATTCCCCTGGCGACTTCGGCCCCGTGGAGGCCTTTGTCTCTCATGCTCTGCTGGGTGCTCAGCAGCGCATCGATGGTTGCCGCTGTAGAGCATAGCTCACTACTGGCAGGGATCGAAATCCACCCTGTAATAGACTGTTCGGAAGACGACCCCCCCCCCCCCCCCGACCAGTATTCAAGGGGCGGGGCTCTCACTATGGGCGCGACCATCGGGCGCGCGACGTAATGGTCCAGACCATCCCCGCCCACCTTTTGACACTCCCGCGTGCGCCCGCGCGTCCCTCCACGGCGCCTCCTACGCGTATTCCACCCAATGCGCATCGCCCCTTCCCCCCCCCCCCCCGCCCCCCCCATCATGTTGTGAACGTGTGCGCACGGGGCCGTGCTTGCGTCTGGCCGCGGGCGGATGAACGTGAGCTGCGCAACGCTCAGGGGCAACTCTGGCACCCAGAACCTCAGCCTAGGGGGCAGCAAGTTCACGAGGCTCACGTCAGACCACGCGTGCATGACACGGCGCGCTTTCCCTTGGATTCCAGCGGCCCAGGGGTGCGTCGGCAGCCCCAAAACAACCTCGGGGTGCCTCGTTGTCATCCGAAAAAAATGCATGGCGCCGGAATTCACGGACAGTGCTTTCCACTCGTTGGCCACCAAGGCTTCCTCGCGCATCCGTAGGTCATCGCAGACCTCCGTCAGCTCGCGGACAGCGGCGCTCTTTTGAAATGCGCGGAAGGCGGCGGCCTTGGCCATCAACCCCAGAGACATGCCGCAATGCTGCCCAAAGGCTCGAAGGCGGTAGGACATGGCACGATGTCGAATTGTTGGGCGCCGCCGTCAGCCTCTGGGCGCGCGCGCGCTCTCGATTCTTGAAGCGCCCTGCTGGGCGGGTGCATCTGGCCCGCGAGGCCGGGCGCTGAGAAGCCGTGCCTGTCTTAGCCTAAGACGAACTGGGGGGGGTTCTGCCGGGGACCTATCATCCTGGATGTGCGAGCCTCCAAGGGTCTGCCCGGAGCTTCCCGCGATGTAATGCGCCAGTCTGCCCCCGCCGCGATGCCCGCGTACTTCCCAGAAGTCAGCGCCTGGAGACGCTTATCGTTCATGCGTGGCCTCCGAGGAATCGAAGTCACCGGGGGGAATGATAGCGGTCTTCGCAACGTTCATGAGCACGCCAGTCGCTTCCGCGCTCTAGACTCGCCGCGCACGGGAAGTCGGGGAACATGTTGGCAAAGACAATGGCAAAATCGTCCGCGAATTCAATCGGGTCGGCCCTGGGGCGCACGACGCGGGCCCTGGAGCAAAAAATCAGGATGGGGTGGGGGCGCGCCGAAGGGAATTCCTGGGGGAGAACAGCCCGGACGAATGCATCGCTCGAGCTTCGCCCGCGCCGGTTCAGGACCTCGATTTCGGATGCGCGTCGCTGACTCTGAATGCGGCGTCTTCGCCATTCCTACGAGCCATTCGGGCGGCCCCGTCCTCTCAAGAACGCGGGGCGCCCATGCGCGCGACGTGCCTGGGGAAATTTGCTCCGAGATGCAAGTGTTCGCCCGCCCTCCATCGCGCTATTCTGATATCCGGGAAGATGATGTGGCCCAGCATCTGACGGCCAGGGGCGAGACCTTCCTAGACCCAGTCGATCGTGACTTGACCGCAACCAGCAAGGGGGCGGGCAATCGCGGCATAGATCATCTTGTTGCACTTGTCTATGAGGGTGGGAGGTCGGGCATTTTCAAGATACCAGGCATTTTCAAGGTGATGCGGGTCAGGGTCGCCTTTGGAAAGGAACGCGCCGAGGCCCGCGTTGAAGTCCTTTGGGGGCTCTCCACCGTTTGCAAGGTGTCTATAAAATCCTAAAGTAGTGCCAGTGGCCAGCTCTGTCGTCGTGCGCGCTGTCGGGGACCCCGTCGGTGCCTGGGCTGGAAATTCGAAACCTAGCCGTCGTGTCGTCGGCGAAGATGGGCCTCGACAGGAACCGCTGGACCCCCTTCGGGCGCTTTCTGGTTGAACGGGTCAAACTTCTCAAAGGCAGCAGGGGCCTGCTGCCGACGGCGGGCGACGTGTCCTGAGTGGCGGGCTAGGCACTTGGCGCGCTCGTCTGGATCCGTGACGGCCTTGCCAACCTCGTCGATCACAGAAGAGGGCGCGCCAGATCTGTGCGAGCACGCCAAAGCGAGCCCGAGCTCTTTCAGACGTAGCATCTTCCTGTCCCGTTCGTGCTCAGACAGGCGTGGGTCTGCTCGAGCCTCGGCTTCCTCCTCCAAGCGCTGTTGCCGAACCCTCGCAACCACCACTTCGTGAAACTCGTCGGGGCGGGGCCGCTGCCAGACCTGGAAGTCGCAGTGCGCCTCGAGAATGCCCGAGCCGCTCTTTGAACCAGAGACAAGTCCCCTCGAAGGTGTTCCCGAACCAGAGCACGCATCCATGGAACCTCCTCCGCCATGGATCCAGGACCTTGCAATTCCTTCGTCTTCATGTTTTTTGAGCTGCCTCGACTAAAATACCCTTGAGGTCACGAAGCCTGGCGCGTGGGTCGTCACTGAGGTCTAACTGCGTGATGATCTCCACAACTGCCTAATCAAACATTCGCAACCTGTACGCCCATTTTGGAATCCTCCTGGTTCCCAACCTCTTGTCCCCCCCCCCCCCTGGCTGGAAAATAACACGAACCGCCGTATGGTCATCCGGAATGGCGCCACAGTTGATGTCCCCCATGGTCTCTGGGACAGGCTGTAGTTGCAACAGCATGGCGATGGGAATGATACAATGTACCTATACGACCACCCTGCGGGTGATAAGGAGGTTGGGGGGGGGGGAGGGGGCCAGCAATGGGTAACACTGGGGATTGTTGTTCTGGCGATGCCCGTGGAGATTGCTGCGTTGCCGCTCGCACTTGGGAGCCTTGGTGTCGAGTTGTTTGTCGCCCTTCGCTCTTGGGCGCCTTGGTACCAGTTCCCCCCTCTGGGAACTAACGAACTAATGCATTATTTCGTTCATTTTGCAAAGGCATGTGGGGCCGTTACGCCGCGTCTTTTTGACCTCTTGGGGGGCTTTTGGGGGCCTCTTGGGGGGCTCATGGGGGCCTCTTGGGGGCGTCTTGGGAGCCTTTCGGGATGGCGCAAGCTTGCTGCTTTTCCGGCCCCGAGCGGCCGAGCATCCATCGATCTCACTATCGATCTCACTATCGATATCACTCCATCGATCTCACTATCGATCTCTTTATCGATCTCACTCGATCGATCTCACGATCGATTTTATTCAATCTCCTTTCTGAAAACAGAATAGGATCTACCCCCCCCCCCCCGGCGTTATCACTCCCCCTTTCGGGTATGTGAATCATATATGATTCTAGCCACATGTCCATCCTTAATTTGAATTTACACTATCCCAGGGGGGCTGGTATCCCCCCCCCTGAGGGTCCCTTGTAAAACATACTATGCGGTAGCATTTTTTGTTCTAACATAGCACTTTTTCGCGAATCCCTTGCAACAGACGGGACGAAATGCACGCGCGCGCGTCGTCGCGCGCGCATGCCGAAATCCTTCAAAAACCTTCGGTGCCGGAAGGGTTTCGCAATCGAGTTTCCAAAAACATGCAAAAACACCGGGTTTCGCAACACAGATTTGCTAAAAAAGCTTCCGCGCGAGCTCTTGCGAAATCTTAAGAAAACCATCGGTTTTTCAAGATTTTCACAAAATGCTATTCAGCGGGCTTCGCGCGCGCATGTCGAAATCTGTCGAACGCCCTTGCGCGTGTGCCGTCGCGAGAATCCTCTGCAAAAAAAGGAACGAAGTGCAGACGCGCGCGTCAACGCGCGCGTATGCCGAAAACCTTCAAAACCCATCGGTTTCGGAAGGATTTCAAAATCGTGTCCAAAAAACATACAAAAACACAAGGTTTTGCAACACGGATTTTCAACAAAAGCGTGCGCGCGCGCGCTCTTGCGTCGTCGTCGTCGTCGTCGTCGCCGTCCTCCCTCCTCCCGCGTCGTCGTCGTCGTCGCCTACGTCGTCCTCTGTGTTTCCTCGTGTTCGTCGTCGTCGTCCTCTTTGGCGTCGTGGTCGTTTCCGTCGTCGTTTTTGCCGTGGTCGTCCTTCCTCCTCCTCCCTCGTCGTCGTCGTCGTCGTCCGTCGTCGGCGTCTCGTCGTCGTCCTTCCTATTTCGTCGCCGTCGTCGTCGACGCCGTTGTCGTCGTCGGTCTTCCCTCCTCCCTTGTCGTTGTCGTCGTCGGCGCCGCCGTCCTTCCTCCTTCTTCGTCGTTCGCGTCGTCGCCGTCCTCCCTCCTCCCTCGTCGTTGTCGTCGTTGTCGTCGTTGTCGCCGTCGTCGTCCTTCCTCCTCCCTCGTCGTCGTCTTCGTTGGCGACGTCGTCGTCGTCTTCGTCGTCGTCGGCGTCGTTGTCGTCGTCGAAGTCGTCGGAGACGTCGTCGGTGTCGTCGTAGTCTCCGTCGTCGTCGTCGTCGTCGTCGTCGGCGTCGTTGACGTCGGCGTCGTCGTCGGTGTCGTCGTTGTCGTCGTCGAAATCGTTGGAGACGTCGTCGGTGTCGTCGTAGTCGGTGTCGGCGGCGCCGTCGTCGTCGTTGTCGCTGTCGTCGTCGGCGTCGGTGTCGTGGCCAAGTGTCATGTGGTACGTACCGTCACGGTCTTGTCTTAAGAGGTCTTGCGACCAAGTTGCGGGTGGGAGGGTGGAATGTTTGCAGGAGCTGTGGAGAGGACAGCTTCAAGACGGTCAAAAATCAATTCTCCTTTCTAAAAACAGAATGGGATCTACCCCCCCCCGCGGCGTTATCGGTTCACCATTCGGGTATGTAAATCACATAACATTCTGACCACATGTCCATGCTAAATATGAATTTGCACTATCCCAGGGGGTTGGTATCCCCCCCTGAAGTTCCCTTGTGAAAAACACTATGCGGTGATATTTTTTGTTCTAACGTAGCACTTTTTCGCGAATCCCTTGCAAAACGTGGGACGAAGTGCACACGCGCGCGTCGTCGCGCGCGCATGCCGGAATCCTTCAAAAACCTTCGGTGCCGGAAAGATTTTGCAATCGACTTTCCAAAAAACATACAAAAACACAGAGTTTCGCAACACTGATTTGCTAAAAAAGCTTCCGCGCGAGCTCTTGCGAAATCTTAATGAAACCAGTTTTTTTGTTTTTTTTTTTTTTTGTTTTTTTTTTGTTTTTTTTTTTTTTTTCAATATTTCCAAAGCGTGCTATTAAACGGGCTTCGCGCGCGTGCATGTCGAAATCTGTCGAACGCCCTTGCGCGTGTGCCGTCGCGAGAATCCTCTGCAAAAAACGGAACGAAGTGCAGACGCGCGCGTCGTCGCGCGCGTATGCCGAAAACCTTCAAAACCCATCGGTTTCGGAAGGATTTCAAAATCGTGTGTCCAAAAAACCTGCAAAAACACAAGGTTTCGCAACACGGATTTTCAACAAAAGCGTGCGCGCGCGCGCTCTTGCGTCGTCGTCGTCGTCGTCGTCGTCGCCGTCCTCCCTCCTCCCGCGTCGTCGTCGTCGTCGTCGTCGCCTACGTCGTCCTCTGTGTTTCCTCGTGTTCGTCGTCGTCGTCCTCTTTGGTGTCGTGGTCGTTTCCGTCGTCCTTGTCGCCGTGGTCGTCCTTCCTCCTTCTCCCTCGTCGTCGTCGTCGTCGTCCGTCGTCGGCGTCTCGTCGTCGTCCCCCCTATCGCGCCGTCGTCGTCGTCCTCGTCGTTGTCGTCGTCGTCTTCCCTCCTCCCTCGTCGTTGTCGTCGTCGGCGTCGCCGTCCTTCCTCCTTCTTCGTCGTTCGCGTGGTCGCCGTCCTCCCTCCTCCCTCGTCGTTGTCATCGTTGTCGTCGTTGTCGCCGTCGTCGTCCTCCCTCCTCCCTCGTCGTCGTCTTCGTTGGCGACGTCGTCGTCTTCGTCGTCGTCGTCGTCGTCGGCGTCGTCGTCGTCTTCGTCGTCGTCGACGTCGGCGTCGTCGTCGTCGCCGCCGTCGTCGTCGTCGTCGTCGTCGTCGTCGTCGGCGTCGTTGACGTCGTCGTCGTCGTCGGTGTCGTCGTTGTCGTCGTCGTCGGCGTCGTCATCGTCGTCGTAGTGGGTTTTGCAAGCCAAATTGCGGGTGGGTGGGTGGGATGTTTGCAAGAGCGCGGGATGTGTTAACTTGTTTGTTAAAATCAATATCGCCATAGATCCCACTATCGCTCTCACTATCGATCCCAATCTCACTCGATCGATCTCATTATCGATCTCAACATCGAATTCACAATCGATCTCACAATCGATTTCACTATCGGACTCACTATCGTTTTCGCACCAGCGGGACACCGGGACACCAGCGGGACACCGGCGGGACACCGGCGGGACACCGCGCGGTCCCGTTTGCCGGTCGGGAAACATTTAGTCCGGCCGCGCCTCAGCCACAGGAAACTTACCCGGACACCAGCGGGACACCGGCGGGACACCGCGCGGCCCCGTTTGCCAGGGGGGGAATCATGTGGTCCGGCCGCGCCTCAGCCACAGGAGACTTTCCTCTAACCCGCCCACGAAGATTTGCCTCGCCCGCACGCACGGCACGCACGAACACGAAACCGAAACCGATTTCCCGGTGGGGGGCTCTCCGTTCCACTTCGATCTCACCCCCACACCTCCGATCCGATCTGGGCAGCCGAGGGAAAATCATAAGTCCATGCTGAATTTGTTTGTGTGTGTACCCGATCTGGCGAATCTCAGCGAAGCCAGGGAACACAGCATTAACATGAACAGCATGCGAATCCTGTGGAGTCTCCTGCCTACCTTCGGCGGCCACAAGACGTCCCTCTCCTTCCTCGGAGAAAATAGAATTCCCCTATACCCATCTGGCGGCAGAGGCCGAGGACCACTTGCGAGCAGCAGCGCGCGACAACACATCTTCTGTGTGGGGATAGAGCGTTTCGGGTCCAGATGAACCCCCAACATTTGTAGCCTCGTTCCTGCGAGCTCCAGTACACCAGCCCGTCCAGGAACCAGTGGCTGGAAGGTAGAAACAATCAACTGCTCATGCGGACGAGTACACATCAAAATAACCAGGCCATCAGCGATACCACACTTGCATAGTGTGCCCCAAGAACGAACATGAAGGAACGAACGGCGCATCCCCAGACACTTCCAAGGTAAGTTTGAATGTTGCAGGTCACGACCGAAAGCCTAGAGGGAGGGAGGACAAGACAAGGGAGGATGAGGAGGAGGAGGAGAAGGAGGAGAAGAAGGGGAGGAGGGAAGAGGAAGGAGACGCGGGGCGCTGTCCTTCCAAAACGAGGAGCCAACACGACAGGATTGTTGGGACAAACGGAATCCTGTGAGCGGTGTCGTGACAGGCATCCGAGGGGGGGGGCAAAGCAGCCCAACACAGCAACCATCTATAGAAACATCAGCCTTGGGCCAGGAGGGCTGCCAGAGGCCAGGAAAGGCCAGCACACACATCTTTCAGACAACAAAGTTATATCAACATTTGCTGCCTCTCGAGAGCCTCTTGAGCATCCGCTTGGAGCCCTCTTGGACCGTCTTGAAGCCACCTTGGGCCACCTTGAAGCGCTCCTGGACCGCCCCGAGGCCGTCCTCAGCGTTCTTGTTACAGCCTTGGGGGCCTTTTCGGCCATCTTGGGGCGATATTGGATGTCTCGTAGCTGTTTTTGGCTGTCTTGGGGCCCCTTGGCGGCCTATTGGGCCGTCTTGGCCCCCCCCTGGGCCTCCCTTGGGACGGTCCAAGAGGCCCCCGGCGGCTCACGAGGGCCCCCAGGCGTCTTAAGAGGCCCCCCAAAAAGGCCCCCATATGGGCCCCAAGGAAGGGACACCGAGTTGGTTTTGAAAGCCTTTCCCTCCAAGATTGCTTCCAAGACCCCGACATGCGCCGCCCCCCTCCCCCGAGGCCTCCGCCCCCGGGAGACCCTAAGAGGCCCCCGAGAAGCCCCAAGGAGGCCTCCAATGTCTTCCCGACAGACCACCGAAGGCCTCACTCACTGCTCTAAGACGCCCCCCTTCCTGGTAAGCTGTTGCACAGGCACGATGCCGGGGTTTGCCGCAGGCAGCTGGATATGACGAGGGCGTGGAGGTCGAGGAGGATGAAAATCAAGAAGAGCCTTTGGACGAGCAATGGGGGAGGAGGGACCCTGCTGGCCAAGTTCGAGATCACCAATCGCGACGAGTGGCCAGAGGTCAGAAGGACCCAGCCCACAGGTCGGGAAAGCCGAACTTCTCAGGAGGACAAGGACCCCCTGGAAGGCGCCTTCCTCTCCACCTGCCCCTGCTAATCCCCCTGCTCCTGCCCCTACCTCGCCCCCATCTCCTCCTTCTCCTTCTCTTCCTCCTCTCCTCTTCCTCCTCCTCCTCCTCCTTCCGCCCCTTCTCGTCCTCCTTCCCGGCAGACCAAGCGCCCCAGCGGACTGGGTCCCGCGCAACCGACCACCCGCGGCCAAAGCAACTGCGCGCCATGTCCAGAGCCGCGGTGCTGGGGGAAGGCGTCCGCAACAGCGACCTCGCCCAAGAGGGCGACGGTTTCCGGCGGGAGGCCCGGGAAAATCCTGCGGGGTAGCCTCCAATAGGTGGCCCTGTGTCGCCGGGCCTGGAGACTGGGGGCTCTGAGGCTGATTCCCGCCCTGGACGCGCGGAATGCCTGAGGCGGCGAATTCGTCGTGGCGCAATACGGAATAGTGTCTCGGCCAACCCCCTTCGGGAAATGCGCCGCCCTTCGGGCTCCAGCTCATTGGGAGTGCCTGTGCGGCGCTCTGGTCTGTGGCCCTCGGATTCGGTGCAGGTTCACGCGTCCCACGCCGCCTCCTCCCTGGGGACGGGAGGGTGTGTTGCAGCATCGTTGACGCATTTTGGACTTACTCTGGTCCTCCTTCTCCTGCCCCTGCTCCTGCTCCTGCTCCTGCTCCTGCTCCTGCTCCTCCTCCTCCCTCCTGCTCCTCGCTCTCTTGCTACTGCTCCTCAGGCTCCTCCCTCCTGCTCCTGCTCCTGCTCCTGCTCCTGCTCCTGCTCCTCCTCCGCGCGCAGAGCCCCCGGGGACAAGGGAGGAGGGAGGGACTCTTCCGTCCCAGTCCTCACGTCATGAGTCCCTACATGCCGTTGGCCTTCCTCCTCGTCCGTCTCCTCTTCATCCTCCTCGTCTCCCCTGCTCCACGAGCTCGTTCGAAAGTCCGCACTGGGCTGAACTGAGGGGTGACCAATCCGAACCTTCTCGGCGTGCTCAAAGACGCACTCCACAGCGGCTGCGTCGGTGGCCAGCACCTTACAGCACCAATCATCGCGATTGTCTGGCGCAGCGTTCGATTGCGATTGCCCTCGCGGCCACGCGAGGTTCCAGATGTCCGGTGCGCAACCGATATCCTGGCAAGCGAGCTTTGATGAACCACAATGCCCAATCGTGGCGGCGAGCTTTCTACATCTCCACCGCCTCACCGTGGTTCTTCTCGTCACCGCCATCATAGGTCATCCTCGTCGTCGCTGTTCACATCAGGACTCTCGTCGTCATGTCTGCTATCTTCGATATTTTGGCCGTGATCGAAGCAGCGTCAGAAAAAAAAAACGCTTTCACACACGTGCATTACGAACATATCCTGCGAGGACTCCGCTGGCAACCATTTCATGTTGTGCGCTCCGTCAATCAATATCCCCATTTCTGCTCCCCTCTTTCGTTCCCCCCTTCCCTCCCGCCACCCTCATTCTCCTCTCTCCTCCCCTTTGGTCCCTTCCTCCTCCCCCGCCGCTCTTTCACTGAAAACTTGCGAAACAACCGTGGACAAAACATTGCTACGGTAATGGCAACGTACTCAATAATAGTGCTACCCAAGAATCGTGGTAGGGGTACTAGTAACTGCAACAAGCCTTTTTGGTAGTAGTAGTAGTAGCAGTAGTAGTAGTAGTAGTAATAGTAGTAGTAGTAGTAGTAGTAGTAGTAGTAATAGTCGTCCTCGTCGTCGTCGTATTATGATTATTATTATTATTAGTAGTAGTAGTCGTAGTAGTAGTAGTAGTAGTAGTAGTAATAGTAGTAGTAGTAGTAGTAGTAGTAGAAGTAGTAGTAGTAGTAGTAGTAGTAGTAGTAGTAGTAGTGGTAGTAGTAGTAGAAGAAGTTGTAGTCGTAGTCGCAGTAGTCGTAGTCGTAGTCAGTAGCGTAGTAGTAGTCGTAGTAGTAGTCGTAGTAGTAGTAGTAGTAGTAGTAGTAGTAGTAGTAGTAGTAATAGTAGGCGTAGTAGTAGTCGTTAGTAGTAGTAGTAGTCGTAGTCGTAGTAGTAGTAGTAGTAGTAGTAGTAGTGGAAGTAGTAGTAGTAGTGTAGTAGTTGTAGTAGTTAGTTAGTAGTCGTAGTAGTAGTAGTAGCAGTAGTAGCAGTAGCAGTTGGAATAAAAGTACCAGTTTCGTAGTAGTCGTGGTCGTAGCCAGTTAGTAGTAGTAGTAGTAGTAGTAGTAGTAATAATAGTTAGTACAGTAGTAGGAGGTAGTAGTGCGGTAGTAGTAGTAATAGTAGTAG
>CAUYUJ010021537.1:535281-600689 GCA_963575745.1 Prorocentrum cordatum | reverse complement strand
CCAGGAGCGAGCCCGCTCATGAGGTGAGGGGCAACGGTGGCGGGGGACCTGCGCAGGGGGGAGAAAGCATCGACTTAGGATCGGAGATACATCGCCGATGGATCGGCGATGGGCCCTCGATCGCGATTCCGCACCGTTTCCTGGCGGGATGGGCTGTCGGGTTCCTATCGGCGATCCATAGGCGATCGGGGGTCGATGCATTCCCCACTGGGCGTACAGTCATTCGGTATCATAAAGATGCGCGGTAAGGATGCAAGGGCCTTGGAGGGCCAAGTTGACGTTTCTCGAACAAGGTTGGCCAATGAAAGTCGCTAAGGATGGGCGGACGGGGCAAGGATTCAAGGGTACACTTGGGAAGGTTGCCCATAGTTACTGTGCGGGTTGACTGTACCACCCCCCTTACGCTGCCCCCGAGGAGGAGCTCTCGCGGACCTGCCGCAACTCGCGGTTCCCCGACGGCGCTTGCGGATATCCGTTGGTTTCGCTGAAGAGGGGGCCCCAGAGAGCGAGGGGTGCTGCGCATCGTGGCCCCAGGCGTGCGCGCGGAAGAGGGGGAGGCCAGGGAACGTATTGAGCAGAAGAGGAGGGGCAATGAAGCCAGGGAGATCTCATGGGCCTGGCCATGATATCCCCCCTACCTAGAAGAGGGGGAGGCCAGGGAACGTATTGAGCAGAAGAGGAGGGGCAATGAAGCCAGGGAGATCTCATGGGCCTGGCCATGATATCCCCCCTGCCTAGAATCGGACCTCAGCCAGAATAGCATCCCCTTCAAAACCACGAGGCCCTCCGTTGGCCACAGCAGACGGAACATCCGAGGGCACCCCCCTCCCCGGGATGCACGAGCACTCCCAACGAGCACGAAGAACAGGAGCGCCTCCTCCCCGAACCGACCTCGGTCTGACGCCTCGCTCCGACTGTAGTCCTCTCCCCCTCTCTTGGATGCCTCGGGGATCTTCTGACCCGGGTCAATCCAGACCCGGGTCAGCAGGAAACGAAAAAACTGCAATGCAGGGAACAACAAAAAACTGCAACGCAGGTCTTCGCAAACCCGGGTCAGCCAATATGCGCGGCCGCCTCGCGGCCACGAGCGGCTCGCTAACCCGATCAGCCAGAGGGGGTCTTCGCAGGATCCTGCAAAATCTGGTGCCCTGGCTGACCCCTGTTTGCACTGACCCCCGTCTCCTAGGCCCCGAATGCCCCGAGGAGGTCGGGGACCGGGCTGAAGCCAAGAATTCCGTGATCTTAGCTATCGTCGGTGGCTCTGGTGTCCGACTCGCCACCGCAAGGCCACGGGGCTCTGGTCGACTCATCCTTCCGAGCTTTCACCCAGGGGAGATCGCCCTCTTCCACGCCGAACGAGTCCAAAACTTGATCGCGCGGGCGGAAGCCACCCACAAAACCAAATCTTTCGGGACCTGAAATTCCCCCTGGGGCCCGATCGGCCTCCTCCAGCGTCCGAGCCAGAATCCGATGCTCGGCGAGATTTGAGGCACTCGCGGGGCCCCAGGATCAGATCTGTAGGGTCCCTCCGTGCAGGACGGGAACTTGGCCACCCGTCCGTATCCTTCTTAGCTGGCCGCTGACCCCGCCCGTCGAGCAAGGGGGTAAAGGGTGAGCGGTGCGGGGCGGGGAGGGTGGTGAGGGGAGAACTGGAGATGACGAAAGGGAACGGGAGGAAGGTGGGGAATCGGAAGGCAAACGGCAAGGCGGGAAAAATCAAACAATCAACCTCTGGAATATAATCAACATCGCTGGAATAAAACCCGTCACTATTACACATGTGACCAACAACGGGGTGGCCGGGTGGGGCGAGCGCAAGCAATTCGGTGATACCTGGCTACCCCCCTGGCACGTTTGTAGCAACTGGTCCAAAACTGGAACACGCCGAACGCGATGCAGCAAGATGGTACACATGCAGAAACCAAGCAAGGATGCCTCCACCTGTATGCCTCCGTCGGTCTTCTCAAAACGGTCGAGCACCTGTGCCCCAGAGGGAAGAGCAATCTCATTGCACACAAATCAAAGCATCGACTGAGCAAATGAACGGTTTGTGCGTATACGCGCTCCGAAAACCCACGAACGCCAGCGCAGCTTCATCGAGTATGTCAACGACGCGCTACCTTTCACACAGTCGAAATGGACCAAGACCACGCACACACATTGAACAAGTACCGACCGTCCCGGCATTCCTATAGGCCTACCACGACATGTTCTTAGAACCCCGACGTGTTCGAATAACAAATACACTGCTCGTATAGCAGGATGGCGATGCGTTATAACATGACAGCCCCAATCAAATATGCTCCAATACCCGGCCCCGGCTTGAACGCACACACGCACACACACACACACACACACACTGATGCGTAGATGGTTTGACAACTTGTTTCTACCAACCTCTTTCCCTTTCGTGGTGAAACGTACCTCCCCCAACCCCTTTCTCCCTGGGCCTGCAGCCCACCCCCCGCGACGCGCTAGATCGTGCAAGGTGGCTCCATGTTACTCCAGGCGGCCCAAGATGGGCTCAAACATCGAATAAGACAACCCAACGTGGCCCAAGACGGCTTCCAACGTCCAGAAGACTCCAAGACCGCCTCGACACGTCTGCGAGCGGCAACGGACCATCCCGAGGACGCCCCCGTGAGGTAAACATACTTCCAAATCGTGACAAACAAGGGTTCGGGGCTTGACAATGGGGTAATAAACTGAAAACCCTACCCTTGGGATAACGCCAGCGACGTATCGAACCCTCCCACAACTCATCCCTTGATCATAGATGAAAGCGGCCTTTTGTCCGATGCTATGATCCGCAAATAGGGGCGCGCAGGATCGTACACCTAGCAAATCTGACAGAGCTGCCTTCGTCGGATATAGCGTTCGCTACGCATCCTCTCCTTAAACCTCGTTTACAGTCAGGAGGGGAGGGGCCGAACGCTACATCCAAGTCCTCATCAATTGAGTCAGGTAAAGCAAGAGGATGAAGATACTGTTCTTCAACATCCCTAACACAATGCAGTCTCAAAGTGCAGGAAGGGCAGCGCAGAGCAATGGGGCCAGTCGCGGCGCATTGCCACGACCAGCCGCAGACGATCATGAGCAGTCACGGGCAGTACCGCGTGACTACCCACAGACAAACAAGGGGGGCGTCCAGCTAGTGGGCCAGACGTCAAAGCTTGCAGCGCGTGATGGGGGCATGACCAAGCGGCCCGTGTCCGGGCTCTCATGGTAGCTGCGGAACTATGACGGTATATGCCTGTGGCCCGGCGGTTATAGCCACTTGTAGGTATCGGGGATCCTCTGACCCGGGTCAATCCAGACCCGGGTCAGCAGGAAACCTAAAACTGCAATGCAGGAAAAAAAAACTGCAACGCAGGTCCTCGCAAACCCGGGTCAGCCAATGCGCGCGGCCGCCTCGCGGCCATGAGCGGCTCCCTAACCCGGGTCAGCCAGAGGGGGCCTTCGCAGGATCCTGCAGGATCCGGCGCCCTGGCTGACCCCCGTTTGCACTGACCCCCGTCTCGAGGCTCCCGAAGGTATGCGTGCCCGTTTTCCGGGCAAAGATAAACGCAGGTTTGTGTTTGAGTAGCCAACCTCATTGATCTCCGCTGGCCCCTACATAGGGCCCCACCTATGCCTCGGTGGGGATAAGGCATGTACTTCTTTACCGGATTGCCCTCCTTTACTTGCAACAATAACGCGCGCTAGATACACCCCGGGGCATGGCCGCCAGCGGCCACGTCCCGTGATTCACACCACTGCACGCTATGAACGACACCTCGGTACATCATTTGTCTTATCCAGCTAATGTGTCCGACCAGGGCACATGCGGTCGGCTTCCTCAAGTCCTTACTTGACGAGGATTTAGAGACCGACTCAGCGTCCATGGTACGGATGGCCCTAAAGCTGAGACCACCTAGCTCCATCATGTTCTCAAGTTGAGTGGGCATGAGGGGTCCAGCTTTAAGCTCATACAACGTGACTAAGGCAGGGTCGCAGTCCTCGAGACTGAGCGGCCGCCAGCATTTCATCTTAGTAGCTAGCAAGCACTTGCAAACGATGCGACTTGGAGCGTGCATCGATCATCTGTGCTACTTTTTGCCAGTAGGCGCGTGCCCGCGCAGTGATTGCTGGCTCCTCGGATGCCATGCCCCTTTACCTCGTCGTATCCGCCCCCCACTATGGACTCGATATCCTGAGTCACTGTGAACGCCCACTTCCCCTGTCGGAGTCATGAGTTGATATGTTATTTTCTCTGGACCTTGCTGAAATGTGCCCCCCGGCGGCGTTGAGTCTTCGCACTTGGAGGCTTGTGGGTTCTTGCGCGCTCGGCCAAGATACTACGCGCGCCATCAACCGCGCCGAGGTGATTAATGCGTGCGCCAAGGCGCCGCGTGAACTGATGAACGCGCCGGACGCGGTCTTCGTCGCCTCTTCTCCTTCGGCGCCCGCGAGTTCTGGATGATGTGTCGGGCGAAACTGTTTCGCGCATTTGCCCCGAGTGCCCCCCGCTCCTGCCACGTTCGCGTCATCGACGCGCTTAGCTGTTAAGAGGTTTGGGCCTGTTTCAAACTCTTCGTCGCACGGCGTGGGTCTTGGCCCGAATCCAAGCTTCAGTCAGAATGCCCTCGGGGCGTCTTCGGCGCCAGCGCCTGGCTCAAGGCACTGCAGACAGCGCATTGACTCGCCGCGGGACGAGAGGCCGGGCAATCCACGCAGCGCCGAGGTTGAACCAGGTGGTGCAGCAAAGCAGATCATGCGCTCTTTCTCCCCAGTGGCTTCTGTAAGCTCACGATAACTCAGACCTGTCAAGGAACCTTATCGACATCAACGACTGCTATGATCCAGCGTGTCTTGCGCAAGGCCGCGCTGGCGAGCAATATCTGGCTTGCCCGAGGAGCTGCGCCTGAGATGGTCTTTACATCGAACGCTTCGACGTCCAGGAAGCCACGCAGGACAAGGTGCAGTCGCACAGTTCGCCCCATGTCGCCGTTGTCGTTTTGATAAACTATCACAGAGACACGTATGAGGTCATGATATTGGTCGCGTAACGTGCAAAACTTTGGGTACCTTTGTCGGAATAACTTGCGTTTCTGTCCTTGTCGTGAGGTCGTCTTCCATGACGACCACAGCTCTTGTAGCTGCGGCTGAGACATGCACGCGCGCTGTGATTATACTGGGTCGCAGCGCAGCGATTCGCAATGTTGCTCCGACAGGACTACCGCAGCCTTGTCAGCGGCGAAGCATAGGTCAACATACAAACCATGGTCGTCCGAATCGTGATCGAAAGCCTCGTCGACATCTGCGACCCAAGGGACCGGACAAGTTTCGTCGGCGTCGCGGTTCCGAGCGCAAGCGATTTCTCGCAAGTGTCCGCGCCCCTCGCTGGCCACAGCCACGAGCGCGTGGTTGTCTGTAACCATCTCGACGGGCGCAGGGCACAGGGGCCCCCGTGATGGGGGTCGGGGCAGCTCCTTTTCCTCTTGGAGCTCTATATACAATGATTCCATGACGTATGCTTCCAGATCCGTTACTGATTCTTGAGCAATGGTCGGCAGCCTGCCGCTAGGCGCGGCCGGCGCTGGAAGTCGATGCTCCTCTTGGGCGCGGCCGCCCGACGCCGGCGCGCCCGCCAGGACCTAAACTTTGAGAGAGCCCCATCATAAACCTGCAGCAAGTTTTGGTGACTGAAGCAAAGGGCGATGCGATCCGTGCGCGCGCGGTTCCAGTGATGAATGTTAAGAGCGGTACCTTCGGATTCGTAGTAGCGAAGCCCCGGTGCGACGCGGTTATCACGGCGCCCAGGGCACAGCTATCAGCGCAGGGTGCTGCCGGTAACCCATGGATGCTTTTAGCCAAACGTACCGTTGCAACGTTCCCAATCAAAAAGTAATTTCCGATGAGAAACGAAAAAGCAAACTATACTTTGGGCGAGAGACGACTCTCCGCAGTCATCCGCAAGTCTCCTTGCTTGCTGGGCAAGTAGCCAAAGACCGCAGCAAGTTCCCCACGAGCACGCTCGCGACAAAGGCCAGTACTATTCGCATTTCCGCAGTGCCCGAGCCGATCTCGCCGACCAAGAACACTTCAATATGTAGCGCGCGTCGTAAGTCTGGGCGCCGCGCCAAGACTACCCGACCGCCGACTCGCGCAACTGCCTGGCCGCGGCCAGGGTAGTTGCGGGCGATGGGGCATGGGCCGCTCCATCCACCCCAGTCGTCCATGGCACTGGTCGGACGGTGATAATCCACGAGATCCCATGGCTGATAATTGCGGTGCCCCGCTGCTCTCGTCCTTGCGCGTGGGGCTCTGTTGGTTTTAGCTGCTGCAAAGGCTTGCGCAATGGCCTCGATTCATATTCACCTGATCCTCTGTTCTCGGTTGTGATCCGGCGTTTCCGCCCCCTGTTGGCAGTCCAGTGCCGGTCTGGCAAACGGGCCGGTCGTCGTCCATGTGGCACTTGGGATGGAGACACCCCGTTGTAGAACGTTACAAGCACTGCAGACAAACAAGCCTTCGTGCAGTAAGCGTCTACAAACCTATGGAATGTTATGCCGTTTAAAGTCATCTTCCACAACATTCAAGGTGCGCCTCAAGAAGCCGCTGCGTGCTTCGATGGTAGCGGCACGCTGGCCTCGGGCACGAATGCGAAGTTCTGCGCCTTCAACCATCAGGATGGATTCAGCGGCGTCGTTGTTCAGAGCAACTTCAACGTCGGAGTGCAACGCTGTAGCTGGGCCGCGCTGCATCCAGCAGTTGCGATAGGCACCCAATCATGCCGCATGCATCGTCCCGTCGGCAATCTCTTGGCCTGCAGCCCGACGACTGCATCGGACGATGATGTGAGACGCCATGTCGTTCGTAAAACATCAAGTCACACTCGACTTCTTCGTTGAATTCACCAAGCATATTTATTGAAGGCGTAACAGTATGACCTGGTTTCCCCCCGGCTCTGCGCACTCACGGCATGAGTCTACTACTCCTTGTCTCATGTTTAATCGCGCAACATCAAATCCTACGCGCGACAGAATCAGAAGCGTGATGCCAGCGTAAGTGGAGCTTTCGAAACTCTTTTAGCACGGTGGTCGGATCGTAACTCCGAACGTTTTGGGGGCTCATCTGAATGTCAGAACTTGACCATTCAGGAAGCCTTGCACGTGGCCGTGCTTCCGCTGGAGGAGGGGGAGGAGGCGGCGCTGCGCCGCCTTCCTCTCGCCCGCGTCGTCCTGTGACACGCGGGGGGTCAGCAGCGCTGCCGGGCCCAGAGCCACTGCGTGCGCCTCTTGTCGCGTCGTAGCCGCTGGCGCCCACGGATGGATCCTTGGGATTCCCGCGCGAAGGTAGAGGTGCACGCGGCCGTGCTTCTCCCCGGGGTCCCTGTCGAGATGGTGGTAGCTCTGCTGGCGCAGGTGCCTCGTCAAGGAGGTCATCTGGCGCCGCCGCTGGCGCAGCGGCAGCAAGGGCAGGCGCCCCTTTCCGCCGATGCTGGCACGGCCGGTGGAGCTCGTCCACGGTTGTCTGGCAATTGCAACGGTTTGGCAGACCTACATGTGCCCGCGGCCTAGCGTCAGCAGGTGGCCCCGCCTGTTTCTGCAACATTGTTTTACAATTTGGGCATGACCAACGGCATTGACGCGAAGTTCGGTTGTGGCTCGGTGAGTTCATTTGAACGTTGTCGACGCAAGCTGGGCAACAATGTCCCCCAAATGCGGTCGCATGATGGTTTCGTTCTCTTCCCGTGGCATCGCGGGGTCGCCGAGATCGAATCCAGCGCTATCGACCGCGGAAGTGTTCGAGCACTGCCTGTCGGTAATGAAGGCGTTACCTTGTGCATTGGGGGGGGGGGGGGGGGGGTGGGGGGGGGCGTGTTGCGTGCAATCTGCGCTGAATCTTCCATCGGCGGCTGCATCTCTGGGGCGCACTGGGCCACCTGCGCCAGTTCTCAGTTGCACGCTTGGGCGCGCACGTCCAGGGGGCAATCTCGTCTACCCAGGTGCCAACTGGTTGTTCCCCCAAGAAAATGCGTTGGAGGTCGTCTTGCATGGCGGCCACCTTCCCACAGAAGGCGATGCGGGGAAGGTCCTCCCTGCGGTGCTTGCACTGGGCCTCGCGGTCGACGTGGAAATAAAATGCGATGGCAGACCCGCGGTTCTGCGGCCGGGTTGCGGCGCGACCGCGGCGACAAAGCACGCGCGCAGATAATGCCCCACAGCCTGTCGCAATCATGGGCTGCCCAGGTCAACGCTGGCACGTTTGTCTATTTGGGAAGCGAGTTATGATATGCAATCAGTGCCTCCACATACTTCTTACATGTTTATGCCATTGCCCCCCCCCTTCCATGGCAGAGTGAATCTGCGCCTCTGCGCGGCCCTGGTCGTAGAAAACGCCCACGTCAGCTTCGTCGACCTCCGTGGGGGGGCGCGCCTCTTTCCCCGGCCTGCATCGCTGGAGCTCGCGCCGTGCGTGGGCTCGGCTCGCTGTGCGTAGCCTCTGCCCTTAGATGGGGCCAGCACCGCGAGCGCGGCCCGCCCGTCTCTGGGCCACATTTGCCAGATGTACCTGGTGCGCCTGCTGCGGCGTCGGCCGCCGAGCTACGACCGCGGCGACTCCTCCCGGGGTCGCCCATACAAGGGCCGCCCGAGCCAATTGGGGCCTTTCCCGACTTACCCCGCATCATACATGCGTTGGCGCGGGTCTGTCCCCATCCCGCTGCAGCCCGCCCATCCTCCGCGAGTCCGAACGCCGTCGGAGCTGAGAGCGGATGGAGTCACGTCTGCTCGCGCCCAGGCTGCCCCATTATTTCAGCGCCGGTGGCAGGTCTAGTCTCCGCGTCGGACATGCAACCGTCGCCGTCGTCGTCGAAGTCCCCCTGCGCGTGTCCGCGCCAACGCGCGCCGATCCAGTCCTGGACGGGCGCGTCGCACAGCTCCTCGGCCCCGTCTCGCAGGCGCTCGGTGCAGCGTTCCACCGACGTGGCAGCGTCGGCGAAGTGGGCCATAAAAAACTAAGCAGAACTGGTCTGAGAGTGCAGGGGGTGGTCGATTTCAGGGAAATCAGCGCACTCAGTAATAATGTCAGCATCGGATTGCTCTAAGCCAAGAAGTGCGGATCCGCCCCGTCCCCCACTTCCCCGGGAGCATTGCGCATCTCTACCCGTTGGATTGAGCCTGTGCCCCCTGCTCTTGCTTGTTGTGTGCCAGCGACCTTTGCCTCTACCTTTACCTCCTGAGAATGCGCCCTTAAAGGTGTTGTCGGTCAATCGAGCCAGAAACGCGGCCATGCCTTTGCTATGAAATCTGCGGGCGCGTCTGTCACCTCCGCAGCTCGCCTGAACCTCCTAGCTTTTTTGTTGCCTCCACCTTCTCTCGGCGCGATGGTAGCCTTGGCATAGGTACCGCGCAGCTGCGTCATCGCTGGCGGGCAAGTCCGACCAGTCGAGGCTTTCGGCGCCGGCAGAAGAGACCGCGTCGGCGTCCGCGCTGGAATCGAAGACGTCGCCATCTTGATGGCCGGGTGAGTCCCTGAGGGTTGTCGCGCCAGGTGGCGCATAGCTGACCGCTGACGGCCAGCCCGTGTTTGAGCCAGCCGCCTGTTCGTCGTTCTTGTTGGCGCCTTGGCCTAGGAGCGTCGTGGGCTCAGCGGGCTCGCCGTCGTTCCAGATGCTGTTCGGCACGGTTGCCGGTGTGTCGCATATTTCGGCGTGGTAGGTGCCGGCGCTGAGTCGGCTGAAGATGCTCCCGATGTTCCCTGGGGAACGCTCAGCCAAATGTCCATGGCTGCGCTGTCGTCGAGCACGGGGCGCACGGTGGTTCAGCGGTTGCAGTAACTGCGCTGCTCGGGAGGTGCCAACTCCCAAGGCCCGAAATAAGATCAGCGTAAGGATCTGGAAGTTGGGTATGTTGAAACCTGCCGAGTCTGCTTCCAGCCTGGCCATCTCGAATCGGGCCAGTACTGAGTCGATGCACTCGCCTCTCTTGACTCTGAAACGGATGAGGGCTGTCCCTGAGGTGAGTTGTCGCTCGTCCTCAAGGTTGTCAAATTTGGTGCTCAGTCAAGGCACGCGATGTATGTGATTCCGTCGGTGCGTCATCCCTGTACTGTGACACCATAGTTGGTGATGGTGGACGGCACCCTCATGGTTAATGTCCGAGCCAGTCCCCCGAAGCCGCACTGTAAAGCAACTGCCTGCTGGGGTGGAATCATGCGTCCGCCCGCGGCGTCAAGCCATCCGTGCAATTTGCGAACAAACTCGCGGAAGTGTACGTTACCTGCGGGATCCCACAAGGGTCCCCGCGTGCGCGTTTCATCCAGTCCTCCTCCTCGCACGTATGCCGCGGCAAGACCTAGGCATACCCAGATGGTTCCAAAGAGCGAGACCTCAACATAGCGCGTACTCATGTTGTAGCTGATGATGTTAGGTTGCGTATCATTGGATATTGTCGCGTCCGTAAGGCTGCGACGGGGCTTCTGGTCTGACGTGGCCGTCCGTTTGCGGATAGGTGTCGGTACTTGGGTCGTGCGTGGCGCGTTGCCACGCGGTGGGGAAATGAAGTTGTAGGACTGTAGGTTACCAATTGGTTCGAAAAGATTGGAGATGTAATGGCTGAGAGCCATCACAATCGGGTACTCCACAGTGCCGTGGTTCTTGTGCACAACACCTGATGTAAAAGCCAGCCACGTGACGATGTAGCCAGCTCCGCTACCAAGTGAAAAGTAAGGGTACAAGGCTTGACCATGAGGTAATAAGCTGAGAACCCGACTCTTAAGATAACGTCGGCGACGCACCGAAGTACCCCACAACTCATCAATTGATGGCAAGCAAAGCGAAAGGTAAGACAGAAGCTATGTGATAAGGGACGTGTCCGATGCTACTACGATCCGCAAGCAGGGGCGTACAGGGCCGTACACCTAGCAAATAGGACATCGCTGCCTTGAGCCAAGACAGCGTCGGATATAGCGTTCGTTTTTCAGCCTCTCCTAAAACCTCGTTTGGAAGTCAAATCAGATGTCGTGTTGCATTCTCGACTTTTCGCTTCCGATCGGCTTCGGAGGCCTAAAGACGGCTACAAGAGCGCCCAAGAGAGGCCCAAGAGGGCTCCAAGAGGCAACTTTCTGGTCTTCGAACAGGGGGCTGACGTTGAGAACCACCCTTTTCTGTCATCGATTGCATCCGAGCTGGCCCCAAGAGTGCCACGAAGGCCCCTCAAAAGATCCCAAGAAGAACGCCCGAAGACAGCCCCAACGAGCACCCGAAATGGCTCCTAAAAGATGGTCCGAGTAAACTGCCAGCGTGATCCCATACCGAAAAATCTGCGAAGGAATGTATGGCTGACTCCTGGGCCTGCTCAGGCTCAGAGGGGAAGGAGGGAACATCCAGCTGGAATCGGCAATGCATCGCCGATAGATCGGCGATAGGCCCCTGGCATCAGGCACCTATCGGCGATGAGTACTCAACTGGGGGCCGATGCACTCCCCCCTGAGCCTATCCCCCCCTCAAGGGCCCCACATGGCTTTCGGGTCATAACTCAGCTCTCCGGCGGACGCCAGGGACGATCCGGGCACCCCCGGACGCCTCTCGGCGAGGCGCAGCTGCTGGAGAGCATCCCGAGGCTGGAACACCACGGAGCACCGGCGGAAACGCCCGAAAACCTCAAAACTCGAACCCGAAACATTCCCCCCTAAGCCTATTCCCCCCTATCGGCTACAAGAGAGTGACCCTAGGCAAGAGTGACCTATGGTGCGCGGCTGTCAGGGGTGCACGCGGGGGCCAAACCCGAACGCGCAAGCCGCTACTAGTGCAACGCATGCAACGATCGGGGGATCCCAGTGGGCCCGCAACAAAGGTCACTCCTGCGAAGGGTCACTCTTACTTGTAGCTGGCCCTGAGACAGCAACTCACGGAGGCTTGTGGTCGCGCCCATGGCGCACACTAGCGCGCCCTATCGCGCGCAAGGCGGACATAATGTATCTCCTCGTTTGGCGGCATCTGGCGCTACTGGTCGCTAATCCGCTGTTGGACGCTATTTGAGCGCTGTCTGGCGCTATTGAGCGCTGTTGGGCGCTATTCGCCGATATACACCAAATCCAAGACATGCGGAACCATCTGCGATGTATTATCAAATGTAGCCGACCCGACTGCTGCCCCCGAGGAGATGTCCTCCCCCTGCCCCTGCCCCCTCCTCATCCTTCTTCGCCTCCTCCTCCTCCTCCTCATTCTCTTCCTCTTCGTCCTCCTCCTCCTCCTCCTGCTGCTCCACCGCGTCCTCCGCCTTCTCCTCCTCCTCATGCTCCTCCTCCCCTTCCTCCTCCTCCTCCTCCTCCTCCTCCTCCTCCTCCTCCTCCTCCTCCTGCTCCTCCTCCCCCTCCCCCTCCTCCTCCTCCTCCTCCTCCTCCTCCTCCTCCTCATCATCATCATCATCCATCATCATCAACATCAACATCAACATAAAATCACATCATCATCATCATCATCATCATATCAACATCATCATCATCATCATCATCATCATCATCATCATCATCATCATCATCATCATCATCAACATCCATCATCATCAATCATCACCTTCCTCCGCATCCTCCTCCTCCGCCTCCTCCTGCTCCTCCTCCTCCTGCTCCTCCTCCCCCTCCCTCCTCCTCCCCTCGTCCTCCTCCTCCTCCTCCCTCCTCCTCCTCTCTCCTCCTCCCTCTCCTCCTCCCCCTCCACCTCCTCCTCCTCCTCCTCCTCCTCCGCCGCCTCGCCCTTGTCGTCGTCTTCAAGATCGGCGGCATGGGCCGTAAGGCCTTCACAATCCAAGACACGCGGAACCGTATGTGATGTACTATCTGGTACAGCCGATCCTAATGATGCGGCCGAGGAGAGACGGATGCGCACCCAACCTACCCCGAGCCCGGAGCGCGCGCGCGCGAGCGCGCTGGGCTGCCGAGGTGCCGCGGGCTGGGGGTCGGCGGCCTCCAGGTTGGCGCCGTACCGCCGGCGGAACTGGTCGTACAGCACCAGCCGCTCGTTGATGAGCCTGCGAGCTGGAGTCCGAGGGGCTCGGTGAAGAGAAAGATCGGACGTAGATTGAAGAGGTTCGAGGTACGAAATGTTCGCGCGCTTCGTCGATTCTCGACGGCATTCCAGCCTCGGGATGCAGCTGCGCCTCGCCGAGAGGCGTCCCGAACGGTCGCCGGAGGTTATGACACGAAAACGAGACGACGAGGATCACCGGTGGGACACGCTCACCTTGACTTCGGATCCGCCGTATCTTGGTCGAGCTTGTGTCGGAAATGGACCCCAAGCGATGCGCCAAAGCGAGAATTACCGCCTCAGAAAGAGTGGGGCGGATATATCCGCAAAAATATTGCGGAAGTAGAGACGGCAAAGCAGTAGCGACGGCAAAGCATAGCGACTTGACGCATAGGGCGGGAATGGTCGCTCAACTTACGAAATCGCCAGGAGTACGGCGGATCCGAAGACAGGGGAGAGCACAAGTGCAAAGGCCAGGAGGATGCACAAAGACCGCCTGGGGGAGCTCTCTTCGAAGACGTCGGCAGGCGGTGGATATGGACAGACTTGCCCACCCAACATATCCATATCCACATCCACCGCCTGCCGAAATCACCGAAGATCAATCCCCCGAGCGACCGTCCTCGGAACACGGATGCACGGAACGGAGGCGCCAGCTCGTCGCCGGCCAGCGCTCGAAGCAGAGGAGCCGCGGACCGGGCCGGTCGGACCCGCCCCGCTGACTCGGAAGAATAGGCTCCAGACCTCGGGTCGAGGAGGGGGAGGGGGGGGGGGAAGAAGGGAGCGGGGGCGTGTCATGTCAAATGGGGCGTCGAGCCCCGCCAGGTGGATGACCTTCCCCGGCAACTCCGAGGCTGTGGCCCGGAAAGGCTCGGGTGGGTGAGTGGGAATAGCCTGATGCTCTTCGAGGGGCATCATCGAATCATGCAGATCCGCGGCGGGGAGGGGGGGAGGGAGGGAGGCTGTTGGCCGAACAGCATCTCGGCGCTAGTATGCCTGCTTGGAGGGAGGGCGGGGAAGGAGGAGGGGGTGGTGGTGGTGGGGGTGGTGGTCACTCCATAAAGGAAACAAGACCCGAGCAGAGGAACACGCACCACGACCACGACGACGCCGACAAAGACGACGGCGACAAGGCGCGCACATGATCCGCACCGAGGCACCGTTTAGGGAACCCACCCTGCAAGTTCCCCTGAGCAAAGGCCCCCACGGAGCATCAGCCAGACAAGCTGGGTTTGCACCCTCATGCCTTACTGGTCTCTGGGCGCGTTTCGGTACTGCCACTGCCGCCGCCAGAGGGGGTGGAGGGAGGAGGAGGAGGGGAAGGAGGGGGAGGAGGATGAGGAGGAAGAGGACGCGGACGCGGAGGAGGCGGAGAGGTCGGCGAGGCAGGAGGAGGGAGGGAGGGGAGAGGGGGGGAGGAGGAGGGCCTCTCTTCGTCCTCATCCTTCTCGTCCTTGAAAGGCAACAGCCGGGGGGAAACGTCGACATGGAATCGGCGATGCATCGCCGATAGATTGGGGATGTGCTATCGATAGCGAATCCGAACGTCCCTGGGCGGGAAGAGCAATCAGGCCCCCATCGGCGATCAATGGCCGATTGGGGGTCGATGCATTCCCACCATGAGCCATCCCACCCTAGCGTTGTCCTTGAGTCGTTTTCCTCCTCCTGTTCATTCTCCTCCTCCTGCTCCTCCTCCGCCTCCTCCTTATTATCATCAGCATCATCGGCATCATCACCAGTATCGTCACGACGATAATCAGCATCATAATAATTACAATAATGAAAATCATCATCATCATCATAATCATCATCAGCAGCAGCAGCAGCAACATCATCATCCGCATCAGCATCAGTCAGCATCATCATCATCATAAGCATCATCATCACCAGATTCATCATCACCATCAGCATCAGCATCATCATCATCACCATAATCACCATCATCGACATCATCGCCAACATCAACATCAACACCATCCTCACAATCCTCAGCAGCAACATCATCACAACCATAATGATCCTCATCAGCATCAGCATCCGCATCAAGATCATCATCAGCATCCTCATCATCATCAGCAGCAGCATCGGCATCAGCACCAGCATCATCATCAACATCGTCGTCATCATCAGCATCGTCATCATCATCATCAGCATCATCAGAAGCAGTATCATCAGCATCATCACATTAATCAGCATCACCAGCATCATCATCATCACCACCATTCATCATCAGCAGCATCCCCATCACAACCATAATAATAAGCAACGTCAGCATCATCATCAGCAACACCATCATCATCATCATCATCATCATCATCATCATCATCATCACCATCACCATCACCATCACCATCACCATCATCATCATCATCATCATCATCATCATCATCATCATCATCATAATCGTCGTCAGCATCAACATCACCATCATCATCACCATCGCAATCATCAGCATCATCATCCGCATCATCAAAGGCAGCATCGTCATCACCCTCATCATCATCAGCACCATCAACAGCATCATAATCGTCAGCAACATCAGCATCACCATGATTATCGACATCATCACCAACATCAACAACAAGTTCATCATCACCATCAGCAGCATCAGCATCACAACCATACTCATCAGCAACATCAGCATCATCCACATCACCACCATCACAATCCTCATCCTCCTTTTCATCCTCATCATCAGCATCGGCATCAGCAATAGCATCAGCATCAGCATCATCACAATGATCATTGCCATCATCATGATCATCATCATCATCAGCAGCATCATCATCAGCAGCAGCAGCATCAGCATCAGCATCAGCATCATCCTCACCATCACCATCATCATCATCATCAGCAGCAGCAGGAACACCTTCATGAGCATCATCATCATCGTCCTCCTCCCCCTCCTCCCCACCACCATCATCCCCGTGCTCCTGCCCATCATCCTCAGAGGGGCGGAGGAGACGGTGGAGGAGGCCGAGTCGGCGGCTCTGCGCGCAGCGAGCGCGGGCGTTTGCCTACCACCCCCCCGCGGCGCCCAGCGGGCGCTCGGATCAGCGCTCTCGGCATGCCGGCGGCGCTGGGGCGATCCCGGGAGCAGAGGCAGGCGGGGCGCCACCCTGGCAGGGGGTCCCAGCTCTCGGCTCCTCCTGCTCCTCCTCCCCCTCCTCCTCCCCCTTCCACCTGCTCCTCCCCCCCCCTCCACCTCCACCTCCTCCCTTGCTCCTCCTGCTTTTACCTCGCCTCCTCGTCCTCCTCCTCCTCCTCCTCCTCCTCCTCCTCCACCTCCTCATCCTCCTCCTCCTCTTCGTCTCCTCCTCCTCCACCTCATCGTCCTCCTCTTCCACCTCCTCCTCCTGTTCCTACTCCGCCTCTTCATCCTGCTCCTGCTCCCTCCTCTTCTCCCTGCCTCCTCCTCCTCGTCGCGCGACGTGAAAACCTGGCAGTCGAAGGAAACCAAAGCCAAGCAGTAGACAAAGCCAGCGAGCAAATCAGGGGACGAAGGATCAAAATCCTCCTCCTTCCTGCTCCTTCCACCTCCGCCCACATCCCGCGTGTCCTGCCGCTTTGTTCGGAGCGTGCGCTTTCTGTGCTCCAGAAAGCATCTGCCACGGAGCACATGCCCTTCCCACTGCAATATGTCATCCTCCTCCCCCCCCCCTCCTCCTCCTCCTCCTCCTCCTCCTCCTCCTCCTCCTCCTCTCCTCCTCCTCCCTCCTCCTCCTCCTCCTCCTCCTCCTCCCCTCTATCCTCCTCTCCTCCTCCTCCTCCTCCTCCTCTGCTCCTCCTCACCTCCCTCCCTCCCCCTCCTCCTCTCTCCTCCTCTCACCTCCTCCTCCTCTCCTCCTCCTCTCCTCCTCTCCTGCCCTCCTTCTCCTGCTCCTCCTCGCCCTCCCTCCTTCCCCTCCCCCTCCTCCTCCTCCTCCTCCTCCTCCTCCTCCTCCTCCTCCTCCTCCTCTCCGTCGTCTTATTCTTCTTATTATTATTATACGTCTTCGTCTTCTTCTTCTCAGTATTAGTACTCGTTGCCTTACTAATATCATCATGAGTAGTATTCGAATTATTATTATTGCTCGGATTCATGTTATTACTATGATGATTATTCTTATCATTCGTATTACTAGTACTAGTATCATTATTAATAATAGTATGGTTAGTATTACTATCCGCAGTATTCTTACAACTATTGTTGGTAGTATGACTCATTCGTCTTAGTATTACTATTCGTATTATTATTAATATGATTATCATTATTATTCTTAGTATTCCTCCTCCTCCTCCTCCTCCTCCTCCTCCTCCTCCTCCTCCTCCTCCTCCTCCTCCTCCTCCTCCTCCTCCTCCTCCTCTTCCTGCAGCCACACCGACACACAGGTCGATCCTCCTCCTCCTCCTCCTCCTCCTCCTCCACCTCCTATTGTTTACCCCCCCGTCCCCCTAGAAGTGTCGAAATGCGGACTGTCTTGTCGAACTACTGAAAGCCTCGACCCCCCCCTCCCCCAGCCTGGCCAGCGCCAGGGGAGGGGGGAAACAACCAACAACTAAAGAGAGACAGAGGGAGACGGTCACGCAGTCGAATACCAGTGAATACCTGAAAGGGGGGAGAGGGTGTCGGGGGGGGGGCTGGAGGCTCTGTGGCGGCCAGTGCACGTGCGGATGTGGCCCGAGCGCGGGTCCCAGCCCCCCGAGGTGAGCTGGAAACCACGTCGGCTCGCCTCTCCTGGAGTAGGGTCGCCCATTCCGAAGTCCCGACCACCTGAAGCTCCCGACGTCGAGAAGAAGCGCGCGGGGTGAAGGTGCTGTGCTGCGCGGCGGCACGAAGCAGGAGAGGGCAATACGGATGGGGGAGAGTAACAAGAATCGCGGGCCTTGGGCGGTGTCCAAAGCGCCAAGCTGGCGACGGGCGGCGGCGAAGGAGGGTAATTTCGAGAGGCGGGAACAAATACGAGGGTTGGTGGAAGAGGTGGTCCGAACGGGGCCATCGCCCCCCCCCCCAGAGGAGGGGGAAGGGTGGCTCCCTCGGCCTGGTTGGTCCACGGCCGTCATCGAAACTGTGCCCCGCACAGCGGCCTGTGACGAGATCAGCCCTTCCGGCCACGTCGCCCACCTCTCGCCCGCCCCACCCTCTCCTTCCCAAAAGAAAATGGCTGCAAGTTGCGGCGGGGCGAGGTGGAGAAGGTGAGCGGGCGAAACTGCAAGAAGGGTAAACGAGGGAAGGGATAATTAGGGCGCGCCTGGAGGTACATCCGAGGTGGTGGATAACGGATGCGCCAGCGCGGGCGGAGTGTGTGATATGGCAGAAGGCGAGGTACCCGTAGTGCAGGATATTACTGCTGTGGACGTAAGCGTTGTGCTGGAGTTGGACGCGCAGCTCCATGCTGGGTCGGTGGCGAGGCTACCTCTGCTGCGCCGCGTGGTAGCTGGTGCTGCTGCTGCCGTGGTGGCAGTAAGTGCGTAGTCAGGATGTGACAGAGCACTGAGAGCTGTGAAGACAGTAGGAATCAGCTGAAGGGGAGTCGCGCCACCGAAGCAAAACTGCGGCATGGGAAAGCTGCGCCCCGCGTGGGTCACTGCAGCTCGAGAAGCCTGTCGCTGGAAGACGTGGCGCACGCGGTGAGGGCTCTCGTGCCGCGGGTCCTGCAGGCGGCATAAGGCAGGAGTTCGGAGTGGCCGAGCTGTTGCTGGCGTCGTCGCTGCAGTTGCGGCTGCTCCCTGCGCCAGGCGGTCGCCCAGCCTTGCATGGCAGTGCGGCGGGTGGAGGCAGCACCAGTCGGTTGTCGGAGTGGTAGATGAAAGATGGCTGTCCTGGCTGTCTCGTTGGACCCCGCGCCCACAGCAAGGCTGCCGCTGGACTCGTTCTGGCAGGCCCGACGGCGCCCGATTCTCTCGTGGTGGATGGTGCGGCGCATGATTTTGCATCCTGCCCTGCGGTACTCGCCCAAGTACCCCGAGCCCATGGGTGAGACGCGGCCTGCCAGTGGTGTCAGTGATGCTGGCGATGTAGGCTTCGTGTTCGATCCTGCGGCGTGGATCCACTCTCTCAGCACTGTGGCGCGGGGTCCTCGCCCTGCTCGTGCGCCTGGTGCGTATAGCTGCGCCTCGGGTCCGCTCGCCCCGCGCCCCGGTGGCCAGTCGGCGTTCCCGCCCGAGGGTTGGGCGGCGCCTCGATCCACGCTCTGCGGAGGAGCTCGCTTGTGGTGGTCGGCAGGCAGATGTCCGCGTGCTTCTCCTCCGGGCCCCCGTCGTTGCAGATACTGCGGGCCTCGTCGATGTCGCCGCCGGGATGGCCCGCCGCCGTCCCGAGGAAGATCGCGACGGGGAAGCATCGTACACCGTGGACGTTCATGAGAGGTTTGGCCTCGGCGCGCGCTGTCGTTGTTCGGGATGGTCTCGGCGGTCTCAGTGTTGCTACCTGTGGGCGCGGTCTCCTCTTGCTTGTCGACGCGGTTCTCGCTGCCGCCGCTGTATTGATCGGGATGCACGTCTGACGGGGATTGGCCTCTGCAGTAGCTCTGTGTGAAAATCTCGACGTCGGCTTCGGCGCGCGTTGGGGGCGAAGCCTTTGGCTGCGGTGGTGGCAGTCGGATGGCCGGCGGCGTCGGCGCAGCCGCGTGTCGTAGATGTTCGCGCTCCTTGGCGATGTTCGGATTCTCTTCGCTGTCGATGTCGGGCTCCTCTTGGGGACAGCAGTGGGGAGTGCTCTGCGGCGTGGTAGCTTTGCTTGGTCGATCGGCGCGTGCGTATCGTCGGCAGTCCCCGTCGTTGGCGCGGTGACCTGCGTGGTGCTGCGGGTGCCTCTCGTGACTGTGGCGCCTTGGGGGCAAACTTGCTCGCAGTGGCCTTGTGCCTGCTGCGGCTCCTCGGCGATGAGCACATCTTCGCTGCGAGGGAGCACCTGGTCGTAGACGTCTTGCAACCCTACGCTGGTCCGCATGACGTCGGCGGGGGTGCACTTGTTGCATGTCCCGTCTCTCGGATTGTCCATTAATTATGTACTATCGTAAGGCCACAGTCCCTGCAGACTGCCGAAGGGTTGTGTGTAGCTGGAGTCGAGGCGTCGGTGCTGGATACCGGGTTGCGTCCTTCTGGCGGAGCGCCGTCTTGGCTGTTGTCTATTTGTTGTGCAAGATCAGTCCCATATTCAAGATTCAGGGCCATTTCTCTAGCAATGTCGCGTACGACCTGTGCGACTTGTAGCAACAGGCTGCCCAAATTCATGTTGGTAAACGATGAAGCTGGGTCGCAGTGGCTGAGCTGGCAGATGGCGAAGATGACCTTCTTGCGGAACTCCGTCTCGTTGCTGCACTTGCTCTAGTATCGCTCAAGTGGCGTGACGTCAATGACCCCGTTGGCCTTCACGGGTGGTGGTCCTGGCGGAAGGGGTGGACTGGGTTCGTCACCGTCGGTCTTGTACGGGGGAAGGGGGATGATGACTTCGTCGCCCGTGGTCTCGCTGGGGTACCGTAAGATGTTCTTGCTGTCGCTGGTTAGGTACCTCTGTTCTTTGGTGTTCGTAGTTTCCAGTTATCCGGGGATTCCCAAGTGGATGTTGTGGTCTGCGGATTGTGGTTGCATGCCGTAGCAACATCGTCCTTTAGGTACGCTTCCATGGGTATGGCAACTTCATGTGGTGCGATAGCAGCGCAGGGAGTCAAGCATTGAGGTCGTCGGGGTTGCGCGCCGTCGGTTTGCAGATCAGAGGTGTGGTCCTACGTGAGGCGTATGGACAGTATCTCGGTCGCATGTCGGGAAGGCGCTGCTCAACCGTCGGGCGCGTCGTCCATTGTGGAATTGTCGGTGGCGCTGGCTTTGCTGTCGGCACTATGGCCGTGGTTGCGATCGGCTGGCAGTAGGGGAAGGCTTGGGCCCGTCGCTCCTCAGGTGATGTGCGAGTGGGTGGCCTTCTGGCGACTGGATCGATCGATCGCCAGGGTGGTCATAGGCTCTGAACCCTGGCATCCGGGTAATGCCTGCCAGACTGAGCCCCCTCTCCCTCCCACTCCTCTTGCTCCTCCTCCTCCTCCTCCGCCTCCGCCTCCTCCTCCTCCGCTTTCGCCTCCCGCCTCCGCCTCCGCCTCCCTCCCTCCCTCCCCCCTCCCTCCCCCTCCCTCCCCTCCCCTCCCTCCCCTCCTCCCTCCCCCTCCCTCCCCCTCCCGCCTCCTCCCTTCCCCCCCCCCCCCCCCTCCCCCCCCCACAATTACTCAATATGAAAAATACTCTCCCTCTTCTCCTGATGACGGTTTGAAAGTATTAGCCCCCCCCCCCCCGCGTACGGTTTTTTTACACACAGGATTCCCCGGAGTTGGGTTTTCGCATGCATTTTTTCCAAAATGCTGCTCTCGCTGAGGCGCCGGCCTCATTTTTGGGCCCCGCTCGTTCCGAATCGTGCTCCCGCTGCAGCGCTGGCCTCATTTCCGTGCTTCCGCTCGTTCCGAATCGTGCTCCCGCTGCAGCGCTGGCGTCATTTCCGCGCTTCCGCTCGTTCCGACTCGTGCTCCCGCTGCAGCGCTGGCGTCATTCCCCGTGCCATGCCACGGCATGCAATGCAATGCCGAATCGTGCTCCCGCTGCAGCGCTGGCGTCATTTCCGTGCTTCCGCTCGTTCCGAATCCTGCTCCCGCTGCAGCGCTGGCCTCATTTCCGCGCTTCCGCTCGTTCCGAATCGTGCTCCCGCTGCAGCGCTGGCGTCATTCCCCGTGCCATGCCACGGCATGCAATGCAATGCTAGGTTGCGTTCCGCTGCGCGATGCCATGCCTTCAGCTGAAGCTGTGATATGCAGTGCTTAAGTGCCACGTCGTGCTATGCCATGCTACGCTTTGATCTGCAACGCCATGCTCTGCAATGTTATGTTCGGGGCCGCTGTGCGATGCCATTATTTGCGTTGCAAAGCCTTGTGATGCAATTCTTCACGACGCCACGCCACGCCATGCTGTGACATAGTACGCTTTGCGGTGCTCTTCTACGCCATGCCATGCCGTGCTCTACAATGCATCGCGTACCCTTTCGGGATCATTGCCCTGCTCGACACCCGACTGTGCGAGTAGAGAGGGGATCTACGCCATGGTAAGGGATGGGAGGGAGGGGCAGGATGTCAGATATAACGCGAGCGCACCTAGCTTGCCTCCCTCCCCCTCCCTCCCCCCCGCCTCCCTCCCTTCCCTCCCTCCCACTCCCTCCCTCCCTCCCTCCCCAGAGGCTCCTCCGGCGCCCCCGCGCCAGCTCGGCGCGCCCCCCGGTGCGGCAGCGCGCGCTCCGGGCTGCCGCGGCGGGGGCTGGCAGGGGTGCTTTTTGCTTTGCTTGCGGCTGCGCGGGGCCGCGCCGAGGGCGCGGCGCTGCCTGCGCTAACCCGGCAAAGCTCCCTCGCGCGAGGCGGCTAGACCGCGCGCACGAATCCGAGGATCCCCCATATACTTTCTCACATGTTCTCGGTGCTCGTCCTCCCCCCGCTTCCCCACATTTCCCCATATCTTCCTGGAGGTCGAAGCTTCACTGTGTCTGTGGTGTTCTTTCGCCTCCTGAGTCGACGATGTCAGAATGCGATCGGCTCAGGACACGAGCCCTCCGCCCCAAGAGTCGGGAGCGGCCAAGAGGGGGGTGTCCAAGAGGGGGGGGTGCAAATCATGACCGGCGGCATGTGCGCGGCCCAGCGGGGGGGCCAGGGACGTAATAGAATAAGAAGAGGCGCCACGAAATCTGGGGAGATATCATGGCCCCCGCCATGATATTCACCCCCCCTAATCATCACCCCCCTCTCTTCCGCCCCCGAAAGAGGGCCCCCGACACCGCCAGCAGGCTCCCAAGAGGCCCCAAGAGGCCCCAGAACGGCACCTGGGCCCCAAAAGGCCTCAACCCAGCCTCCAAGAGGCTCCCGGGAGGCCTCCCAAGAGACCCCCCCCCAACAGGCGGCCACGAGGACACTGACCCACAAGCCCTGGCACGTCGGCGGGCCAGGCCCACGGCCCGTCAGGCACGCTCCGAGGATCCTGGAGCATCCCGCGGCCCTCCCTTCTGCAGCCCTGACGGCACGGCGGCAAATCTGGGAAAGGCCTGGAAGTCCTGGAGCGCATGACCAACGTAACCTCCTGTTCGTCTGAAACAGGCACATGACAAAAAGGCGGGCTCCTGCCGAAGCCTGCGTCCCGCAGCCTCGCCCGTGCGCGGTCCAGCTCCTGCCAGAAGAGCTCCTGCAGCCGCTCGCCCCGGGCCCGCAGCTCCTCCCGCAGGTGGTCCTCGATGGGGCAGCGATCTGCGGCCATCGTGCCATCGTGCCGCCATAAGAACAAAGAACAACTGATGAAGGGGCTTCTCTGGACACGGCGAGCCCAGGCAGCGAGTAAGGCCCGACCCGGACTCGGACCTCGAGCTCGAAAGACTCGCCCTCTGAGCCCATCCCCCCACAAGCTCGAGGAACGTACTAACCCAGACCCGACGTCATGTTCTTTTCACGACGCGGACTCCCAGGTCTCCCGACCCCTTCCCCAAGACTGGCTTTCCATCCTGAGTCGTTTCATGATGGTCCCAGGGCCCGGCGAGGGCCCTCCGAGGCCGAAAAGAGCGAAAAGCCGCACGTCGTGACTGCTCTGTGACAACTCATGGGAGCCTCCCGCGCCATCTGATTGGCCCTTACGAACCGACGCTGCTTGACGCTAGGCTAGTCGACGCGTAGTCGGCGCGTCCTCATCGACTACCAGACGCTACCGCACGCGAGTGCACTCGAAAGACGGCCTCATCACGAGTACACACAGGACCCCCATGAACTGCTACCGAAGGACTGTTTATGTGTGGGGGGATGGAATAGCCTACACCCTGCGAAATGCTTAAGAAATCATGGGTTAAGAAATTCATAGCCTCAGATCTTGAATAAAAACCCAACATTTCTATTAAAACTTAGGATTTACATTGAAACGTTAAGAATAATCGAGACTCCGGCCGAAAACTCAAGTTTTCTTAAGCATCGCCTAAGGTGTATGGGCCAAACCACCCCCGGTTAACACCCTGCTCTCCTGCAGCCAGCAGCAAACACCAGCAAGAGGAACGAGCAAGGCCACAGAAGGGCAGGGCCCAAGACGGAGCCGGCGGGCCGGCGGGACCCCCCGAAACCCTGCCTGGGACACCGTCGGAAAACAGACCTGCGCCAAGAACGAGGGGTAAACGACATGCTTCGTCACGCAAGGCTCTGATGTCTGAACCGCCGTACTTTGGGCGGCTTCGCAGGGAGGGCGGAAACGTCCGACCTGCGGATCAAGCTCCACCCCGCTTTCTCCAAGGCGGGAACTTCCGCTCTACGTTTCCGCACGGGCTGGGGTGAATTTCCGACACGCTTGCAAGTCGGAAAATACGCCCAAATACGGCGGATCCGAAGTCAGAGGGAGTCTGGGAACGCCGCCCGGAGCCCCCCCCCGACCGACCCCTCAGCAATCCTGGCCACGGGAGGGGGAGGAGCAGGAGGAGGAGGAAGAAGAGGAGGAGGAGGAGGAGGAGGAGGAGGAGGAAAAGGAGGAGGAGGAGAAGGAGGGGGAGGAGGAGGAGGAGGAGGAGGAGGAGGAGGAGGAGGAGGAGGAGGAGGAGGAAAAGGAGGAGGAGGAGGAGGAGGAGGAGGACAAGCTAGGTGCGCTCGCGTCATATCTGACGTCCTACCCCTCCTTCCCATCCCTTACCATGGCGCAGATTTTCTCTATCCGCGGACGCGTGTCGTAGCGGACCTGTGGCTCCGCGCGCGCGTGCGTAGTGGGTGGTGGTGCACGTGCGTGCGTGCGTGCGTGTGCGTGGTTGTCGTGGTGGTGGTGGTGGTGGTGGTGGTGGTGGTGGTGGTGGTGGTGGTGGTGAATGTGTGGTGTGTGCTGGTGGAGGGTGGTGCTGTGGTGTGGTGTTGGTAATGGTGCTGTGGTGTTGTGGTGGTGGTGGTGGTGGTGGTGGTGTGTGGTGGCGGTGCGGCGCGGTGGTGGCGGGCGGATGGGCGCGCGAGAAAAGGCCCGCGCTGGGGCGAGAACGCCATCCTGAACGACGGAGGCCAAACACCGATCCGAAAATGAGGCCCACGCTGCAGCGGGAGCACGATTCGGAACGATTCGGGAGCAGAAATGAGGCCGGCGCCTCAACGAGAGCAGCATTTTGGGAAAAAATGACGCTGGCGCCTCAGCGAGAGTCGTTTCCCGGGATTTCCCGGGCATCCTGTGTGTAAAAAACAGTACGCGGAGGGTGCGCGGCCATCACCCGGACGCCATCAGGGGAAGAGGGAGAGTATTTTCATATTGAGTAATTGTGGAGGTGGGAGGAGGGAGGAGGAGGAGGAGGAGGAGGAGGAGGAGGAGGAGGAGGAGGAGGAGGAGGAGGAGGAGGAGGAGGAGGAGGAGGAGGAGGAGGAGGAGGAGGAGGAGGAGGAGGGAGGAGGAGGAGGAGAGAAAGAGGAAGGAGGAGAGGAGGAGGAGGAGGAGGAGGAGGAGGAGGAGGAGTGGGACCAGTGTAAACCCAAGAGTCATCAACGATGTTGGAACTAACCCTCTCCATACGCCCCTGCAACGGTTCATTTCCATTGAGGGAACTGCCTCGTTGGAAGACAACCGTCTGACGATCTGGACGCATCCTTGAAGAACCTGAAGCCTGGTCCTCGGGACTTCAACGCCACGGATCAACCTCATTACTGCGTTTTCACGATCCGGAATCGTGACAGAACGCCATTTTGGGACTTCAACACCGCGAATCCACATTATTGTTGCACCCGCATAATCCGGAACACTTCCAAAACAACAGTTCTGCTACGTTGATCACGGGAATCCGTAGAACTCTTGCAAATGTTTAAGAAGAATGCGCGCGGCGCAAAGGCGAGACCACATTTTGAAAAGGAACCGCCCTCGTGAAGAAACCATGGCAACATTTTACAGGCGCTAAAGCGAGGACCACATTTTGAAAAGGAGCCGCCATCAATTCGCGAACGTCTTGCAATTTGTTTAACGAAGGTGGCGGCGCTGAGGCGAGAACCACATTTTACATGTTGAAAAGGAGCCGCCTTCAATCCGTGGAGCTCTTGCAAATGTTTGAAACGAATGTGCGCGGCGCTAAGGCGAGAACCACATCTTGAAAACGGCCCGCCTCAATCCGTGAAGCTCTTGCAAATGTTTAAAACGAATGTGCGCGGCGCGAAGGCGAGAGCCACATGTTCAAAACGACCTGCCCTCCATCTGTGAAACTGTTGCCACTTTTGAAGCTTCAGAATCATAGATGGTGAGGAAGTCTCAGGCGAAACGCCCAGCCCGCCCTAAAAACCGGCCTCGGGGTGGGACAGGGTGAAGCTATCTATAAGGAAAACGACAGGAGGAGGAGGAGGAGGAGGAGGAGGAGGAGGAGGAGGAGGAGGAGGAGGAGGCGTGGGAGGAGGACAAGGAGGATTTTTAAACCCGCGTGCTCCCGCCCGTGAGTGGGTGCCCCTGGTCTCGGCACCCCGCGGGAGGACAAGGAGGATGAGGAGGGGGAGGAGGAACTGCAGGAGGGGGAGGAGGGGGAGCAGGAAGAACAACAAAAAAACCGCCCCCCGACGCTGCTCCTGCGGGTCCCCGGCGGCGGGCAGGGTGCCAGTGCCCGCCGCCGGTGCGGCCGGCGGCTCCCAGCAGGCGGTGCTGGGCAGCGTCGAGGGCGCGCTGCACGGCCCCGAGCCGGCGGTGCTGGGCAGCGTCGGGGAGGGCGCGCGGCACTCCGCGCCCTCGGGCGGGGCTCAAGCTCTTCGCAGCGCGCGTCGGCGCCCGCGCGCTCCGCGGCGGCGGCTTCCGCCACGTGGGCCCCTTTCCCCCCCCGATTCCTCCCTCGCCGCCGGACAGCTTGGCGCCTGCCGGCTCCCGGCCCGCCCGAGCGCGCGTGCGGACTGCCTCTGCCGCGCTGCGGCGTGAGAGAGTGTTTGGCGCCCGCACGTGCTTGTCCATCGCGGCCCCTCGATGCGGGCGGGTGATCTGTCGATGGAGCTGAGCGGGGTAGACACAAACCGGGCTAACGCACGTCCTGAGGATCCTCGAAAAGGGGAGGGAGATGGGGGAGAATCGTACACCTTTTGTATTTTTTTCGGGGATGCGTCAAACTCGGGCACGGGGGACTCGGTTTGGCCTGACACGGCCATCACGAAAATGACGCAACGCAGTCTGAAATTTGTCGCGAGCTCCCGCTGCAAGCATCCCGCGAAAACTGGGCCGTCAAAATCCAAGACGGGCTCGTCAAAAAGGTCGGCAAACCCGAGTTTTGGCGCACTCGAGTCTTACGTTCCCCGACTGTTGCCTCCTCCTCCTCCTCTTCCTCCTCCTCTTCCCCTCCTCCTCCTCCTCCTCCTCCTCCTCCTCTTCCTCCTCCTCCTCCTCCTCCTCCTCCTCCTCCTCCTCCTCCTCCTCCTCCTCCTCCAGTCGCATCACCCATCGCATTTTAACTAGTGCTTCAAGGTTGCGCCGGGGCGAACACAGCGGCGTAAGCCGCCACCGAGTTGTCCTTGCCATGAGCAGGAAAGCGGCAGCTCCTCCCGTCATATCTTTTTCTCGCTCCTTCTAGGTTGCACCGAGACACGCACGGTGGCACCAGCCGCCGCCGAGCTGTCCTTGCCATGAGCAAGATCGCGGCAACAACTCCCGTCCCATCCTTTCTCCCGCTTTCTAGATTGCGCCGAGACGCGCACGGCAGCGTACGTTGCCAACGAGCTACCCTTGCCATGAGCAGCAACACGGCGGCATCTCCCTCCCCTCCCTTCCCGCGGTTTCTAGGCTTTGCTGAAACGCACACGGCGGCGTCAACCGCAACCGAACTGCCCCGGCCACAAGCAAGAACATGGCAAGCGCCGACGACGGCGGGTCAGGGACCTCAGGGCCCGTGCATATGTCATGGAATTGGTGCGCCGCACCTTCTCCGTGACATTAGAAGTAGAGCCCCCCGCGGGTGCATCGCGCCCAGAGCAGAAGCGCCCTGATGTTCGCTGCGAGCCGTTCGGCCCTCAGAGGTGGATGCCTGGTCAAGGCCATCCACCCGGGGACCTTCCATCCCTTAAGGAAGCGTATCGTCTCAAAATCCTCCTCCTCCTCCTCCTCCTCCTCCTCCTCCTCCTCCTCTCCTCCTCCTCCTCCTCCTCCTCCTCCTCCTCCTTCTCCTCCTTCAGGTTCCCTCTGGTGCACAGAAGGCGTGCCTTTCTCCCCGCCCCCCACGACGTCGTGATTTTTGTTCATCACCTGGACCCCAGAGTGGTCCTGCTTTTCATCCCGAGTCGTCCTTTGATGGCCCCGAAGGTCGGTTAAGGGCCCCCAGAGACTAAAAGATATAGAGAAAACCTTCCATCGAGATTTGTTCATGACCCGAAGGGGTCTGGGTTTACCTCGGCGGCGAGCCCAGGGGGAAGTGAGAAAAGGGCGGGCCTTCTCAGAAGGCTCGAACTTCCCTGGCCTCCTGAGAAGTTCTCCAAGCCTTCCCCGAAGACGCAGAAACAACTTCTCAGAAGGCCCGAGGGCTACGGAGAAGTCCCGCCACCTTCTGGGCCTTTTCCTTCTCACTCCCCCCCCTCCCTCGGCGCAGCTGAACGGTGTTCTGGCGATCTCGTGGGCCGTTCTCGCTCTGGCTTCGTTGTGCCGTCAACTCGAAGAACAAAGAACAACATACATTTAAACTCTTGGAGATTCCTTCCTGGCGCCCATGGCGCAGAGCGCCGACTCGACAAATCCGCGCGGGAGCGCTCGCCGCCTCGGATCGCCCCTCCCGTTGCGCAGCGCCCGACGCCCGCCTCGGCGCGCGACCGCGGGGCGGCCCAGGAGCCGGGCAGCTCGGGGGCCTCTCGGGGGCTCCAGGAGGGGGCGCGGAGGGGCCTCTGCGGGTTTGCGCCCCCTGGGCTCGGATACCCCGGGAGGGGGGGGGGCCAGCTGTAGGGTCAGGGCAGGGGGCCCCGCCTGAGGCTGAGGGCTCTCGTCTCCACGGCTTGGGCTCTCCTCGAAGTGCTGGCCAGAAAAAACCCTAGGGAAGAGGTCCGCGGAGTCGCGGAGCAGCCGTACCTCCCTGACTTCGGGTCCGCCGTACTTTGGGCCACTTCGTGATTCATCAGGGCGGAAATGTCCGCCCTGCTGTTCAAGTTCCTCAAATGACGATTTCCGCCCTACGTTGCCGTCGCTGCTTTCCGCCATGCCTTTGCAATGTATCCGCCCTACTTCTTTATTTCCGACAAGTTATAAGTCGGATGATCAACCACAGTACGGCGGATCCGAAGTCAGGGATAAGCGACTCCTTGGAAACTAGCGACCGAGCCGAACACATCGCACATACATAATTAAGACATATATGCTTATATATATGTGTGTATATAGGACTGTATATATACATATAAGTGTATCTATACACCTATACATTCCCAAGCGATATTACCAGAAAAGCCCGCCAGCTAACAGATACGTAAGACTTCTGAGCGCGCGCGTCTCCCATGGGAGGGCGACGCGCGCATCGTCGAAATCTGCCTGGGTGATGTAGACAAGACTCCTGCGCCATGTAGTTTTACAGCGTGGACCCCCCAGAAGTCCCTGGGGACCCGCATCCTATCCCGCATCGCTTCTTGACAGCCGCGGGGGTCCTGCGAAGGCCGCCGGTTGTTCAGCCAGTGGTTTTCAGCAGGGAACCCACACAGGACGTACCCAACATCGTACACCCTGCGAAATGTTTAAGAAATCATGGGTTAAGAAATTCATGCTTTCAGAAATTGAATAAAACCCAGATCTTCTATCAAAATCTTGGGATTTACATTGAAAAGTTAAGAACAATCGAGACTCTGGACGAAAACTTAGGTTTTCTTAAGCATCGCCTAAGGTGTACATGAACACGGCCCACACTAATCCGCGAGACTGGCCGCAAAATACGAGCGTTGGCAATGCGGACTCTCGGAACCAACGTGGGTTCATGTACGTGAACGTGCTTTTTTCGCTATTCGAGCCATTGGGTCATTGAAACAAGCGGCGCCCCAGATGATGCCGAGACAAATAATGGTTTCGTATCTTTCGTCGGTGTCCGCAGACCGCGCCGCGCGCGCCTCTGGACATGGAAATTGGCGGGTAGGGTTGGGGGTGGTAAAACTTGGTTTGAGTTTCGCTGAAGGATGTGGGACCATCCAACATGCGTGGCGAGGAAACAAACTGGCCCCACGCGAGATGGCACAGCGACCTTACGCCGCGGCTGATGCGGGCCGCCAGCGCGGCACGCCACATTGGAAGCGAGGGCGCTTACGCGCGACCGTACGCGAGTAGCTTACGCGCACGCGCCAGCGTCGGCGCAATCAACCTCGTTGTCTTCCGTCGTTCACACAGATCCGCGGCAGAAAACTTTGGAGGCGGCTGGGGGTCTGAACTGGTTGGGGCCCTAGGAAGGTTAAGAAATTGAGATGGAGCCAAAGCCGCTCTAGTCGGTCCCCGGACCCCTCCAGAGGCCCACCTGGTGCAACCCCGGATCCGTTTCCGACGGCCCTGGGACCCGAAATCGGCCCCCAGAGAGAGAATAAAAACAACAAAACTTTCCCGAACCCAGCACCTCGCGCCTGCCCGCCCTTCCTGCTGGCCAGGACTATCGCTGGGCCACCTCAGGCCCCCGGCCGACTCTGAGGGAAGACGGCCCTGGGGAAGCGGTCGAGCACTCTTGGGGCCGCGACTTGCACGAGAACCGCACCAGCGGACGCCAGGGAAGGGCTGCAGCGGGGCCCAGGGGGGTGGGGCCCCAAGGACGGCGTGGCCTCAGTGGGACGGCTCAGCCTTCGGAGGCTTCCAAGGGGAAAGCGTCCGGGAAGGGGGCCCGCAAATCATGGCCCGAGGCACGCGCGCGGCCAGGGGGGGCCAGAAGACGCGTCAAAGTAAGAGAAGAGGCGCCGTGAAATCTGAGGGGTTTCCGTGGCCCCCGCCGTGACCTGTGATCATCACCCCCCTCTTGGCCGCCCCCGGAGGAGGAGGGAGGGGAAGGGAAGAGGAGGGAGGAAGAGGGAGGAGGAGGGAGGAGGGATGGGGAGGGAGGGAGGAGGGAGAAGGGAGGCGAAGGGAGGAGGGAGGAAGAGGGAGGAGGAGGGAGGGAGGGATGGGGAGGGAGGGAAGGGGGAGAAGCTCGGAATCCACCTCCCGTTCTGCGTGGCGGCGCCCACCCGGGGGGTGGCGCGAGGGGCGGGGGCACGGCCCCTGAACGCAGAGGGTCTCTCTGCCGCCCGCCCCAGGCCTTCCAGGCAGCCTTCTGTCGGAGGCCTCCCGGGGCCCTTCGCGAGGGCCCTGCGCCTGCCACAAACAGAGAGCCTTCCGCGTTCTTCGAAGGCTGCTCCCCTCGCGCCGCTCCCGCCATGCCAGACCTCCGGCGTCTCGACGTCCTGCGGGCCCTTTCTCTGGGACCGGCTCGTTCTCATCCCGAGCGGTCTCGGACGGTTCCAGGGCCCTGCAGGGGGCCGTCGTAAGTTTTTGTATGACCCGATTGGGGTCCAGATTCGTGGGCGCCGTGGATGCCGCCAATCGTCGACTCCGAAGGCCGAAGGGTGTGGTTTGCGAAGGGTGTGGCTTGCAACCTGCACCCGGGGAGGCGGGCGAGGACCTCGACACAGCTCTCCGCCGCGCCCCGAGGAGGCCCGACGAGGTCAACTCTGCGCCCGCCAAGCCCCAGCCGACGCAGATCGCAAACCGCACGGAAGAGACCCTAGGTTTGTGGATGCCATGACAATGAACACTCTAACAATCCTATCATTGAATTGAACATGCGTTTGAAATGTCGGAAACATGTTCTAAACATGTGTTGAACATGTTTTTGACATATTTTAACACATGTTTTAGGCATCTGGAAAGGACTTGGCAACATGCTTCCTCTCCATTGATCGCCCTCCACAACCCCAGGCAAGAGTGACCTTTGGTGCGCGGACGAAGAGGGAAGAAGGTGGCCAAATCCAAGCAAGCAAACAGCCGCTGACGCATCGCGCTCAGCGATCGGGAGGGACCCTGGTGAGCCCGCACCAAAGGTCACTCTGGCCAAGGCTCACTCTCCTTACGCGTAGTCGACACCCTCTGTAGATCGGGGGCGGCCAAGAGGGGGGGCGCGCACATCACGGCCAGCGGCATGTGCGCGGCTAAGGGGGGGAGGAAAGGCCAGGGACGCATTGAACTAAGAAGAGGCGCCATGACACATGTGGAAATACCATAGCTCCCGCCATGATCTCCACCCCCCTCCAGTCATCCTTCATCATGTGTTTGATATCTATGGCTGCCTCTGCGTCTAAGAGTTTGGCTTGCTGTGTCCTCAGCAGCTTGCGCGCTTTCTTTACGTCGCCCCCCAGGCGGGTTAGCTCTTCTCTGCGCCGCGCCTCGACATCCCTCACCCCCCTCCTGGCCGCCCCCGAGTAGTCGCCGAGCCAAGCTCGGGGCCCAGTCCCCCAGGGAGCCATCTCAGGACCGCCCGCGCCTTCTTCGCGCGCTCCTGCGACTCCTGCCGCCGCGGGGGCGCCACTGGCTCCCGGGGCTGCGGGGCCCAGCTGGCCCTCAGGGTCCTGGCGGCAGGGCTCGAACTGATCAGTGCTTTCCGCATTCGTTTCGTTTTCGTTTCCCCTCGCGCTGTCTTCGTGACGCCTTTGCTGCAGAAAGACACGAAAACGAAAGCGGTCCACGGAATGGCCAAACCACTGATGAAGAAAAAACCGCGTAAACATAGACCTTTGGAGCTCCGCGCGGATTTCTTGGATCGGCACTGGACCCGCCTCGGGCGCAGCCCATGGCGCGCTCCGGTCGCCAGGGGGGCCGATCCAGGAAATCTGCGCGGAGGTCCAAAAGTTCACATGTATGCCGTTCTTTGTTCTTCGCCGTTGCTGCACAACAAAGCGAAAACGAAAACAGCCCACGAGATCGCCCAACCACCGTTCATCTGCGGCGAGCGGGGGGGGAAGGTGAGAAGGAGAAGGCCTTCTCAGAAGCCAGCGGGGCGTCTCGGAAGCCCCCCAGCCTTCCGAGAAGTCTTCGGTGCCCTCGCGAGAGGCTCGGCACACTTCTCGGACGCCCTGCGGGGACCTCTTGAGCCCTCTGAACCAGGCCTCCTCCCTCTCCCTTCCCCCTCCCTCGCTCGCCGCCGGCCGGCCCGCGCCCTGCCTGGTGGGCGTCGCCACGAAGGAGGCCAGGTGGAGGCCCACCGCCGGTGCGCAGACCGCGGCCCTCGCCGGGGAGGGCGCCGAGGCCGCCGCCGCGGCGAGGCCCTGGGCCTGCGCACCGCAGGCGGCGGGTCGCTCGCCGCCCGCGGCGCCCCGGCTCTCGCACGGCAGGCGCCGGCTCGGCGGCGGCGCGGGGCTCCGCGGCAGGACCTCCACCCGCACGGGCACGCCGCGGGCGCCGGCGCGCTGAGGCTCGGCGCTCTGCTGGCGCAGGGCCGCCCGGGCCACCGAGGTGGCCCTGCGCTCGGGGAGGCCCAGCGCGGGCACGCTGGCGCGGCGCTGGAGGGGGAGGCCGAGCTGGCCCGAGCTCGCAGACCTCTGCATCGGCGGCCCTGCCGCCGCGCCCTGGGGCTGGGGCCCACCCCAGGGCTCTGGCCCGGGCACCGCCAGCGCAGCGGCCGCGGGGGCGGCCGGGAGCTCTGGCGGCCACGGCGGCGGCTGCGGCCTGGCGGGGGCAGGCGGCGTGGTGTTCGCCGCGCTGGCGGGCGGCGCGGCCGCCCTCGCCGTGCGCAGCGTCCGCTGCGGGCTCGAGGCGGCGGAGGCGGTTGGCGTCGGGAGCGCCGCGCCCACGGGCGCCGTGCACGGCCGGGGCAGCTGCAGACCGGTGAGCGGGGCGCCCGCAGCGAGGGCCGCGGCGGCGAGTGCCGAGGCGGAGCCGCCGGGCGCGCCCGAGGGATCTGGGGCCCGCTGCGGGAAGCAGGCGCCGCAGGGCTGCGCCAGGCGCACGGGACCGCCCGCTGCGGCGGGGCCGCACTCGCGGGCCAGAGCGCCCGGGCGGCAGGGAGCCTGCTGCAGCGAGCACGCGGCCAGGGGGCCGCCCGCCGAGCCCAGGGCATGGCTGGCCCCTGCCGTCAGCGCTGGCGCCGCGAAGCACGCCGCCGGCCCCCTGGGCGGCGCGAGCAGCAGGGGCTGGACGAGGGCGCCCTGGGAGGCCTCGCACGGCTGCGCCGCGGGCTGCCCCAGCGCCGGCACGGTGAGCAGGCTGGGCGCACGCAGTGCTCCTCCTGGCACGGCAGTCGCCGGGGGCAGGGCGTCGCGGGCGCCCAGCAGGTCGGCGTCCCCGCCCCCACGCCGCTGGCGGTCCACGTCGCGGGAGAGCTCCAGGGCCTTCACCGACTGCGCCAGGCTGCGCCGCGTGGCGAGCAGGCCCCCCTGGCCGCCGTCGTCCTCGCCGTCGCCGCCCGCCCGCGAGTGCCCAGTGCCGTCGCCCTCCACGTAGCGGTAGCGCGGCGGCGTATCCGGCATGCGCCGGCGGAGGCAAGAGGGGTGGATGGCCCAGGGGCGGCATTGCACGCCTTCGCCGGGGAGCCTCGCCGAAGGCGTGGCAAGTCGGAGCCCCTGGCTCCTATAGGGCCCCCGGCCACGCGAGAAGCTGCGTGGGCCTCCTCCGAAGCCACACAGGACTTCTCAGAGGGCCGTAATGCCTCTGAGATGCCCCACCGCCTGCTGAGAAGGCCTGCCCTGACTTCGGATCCGCCCTGTTCTGGCGGATAGACACTGACTTGTAATTGTGTCGGACAGGCACCCCAACCCGTGCGAAAACGTGGGGCGAGAGTTCCCGCCTCGGAGAAAGCAAGACAACTGTTTCCGCACAAGCACGGCCGAGACAGCGACGGCAACGTAGGGCGGACATTGGCGTCCACGGAGCCTGGACAGCAGGTCGGAGGTCTCCGCCCAAAGTACGGCGGATCCGAGGCCAGGGCGGCCCCCGCTCACCGCGCGTCGCGCCCACCAGCCCGAGGCCTCCGAGGCCCGACCGCTCCCCCAGGGGGTGAGCTCTTCGGGAGCGGCCAAGAGGGGGCGGTGTCCAAGAGGGGGGGGTGCAACTCATGACCGTCGGCGCGTGCGCGGCCCAGCGGGGGGGCCAGGGACGCGACGAAATGGGAGGAGGCGCCATGCAATCTGGGAGAATATCATGGCCCCCGTCATGATATCCCCCCCCCCCCCCCTAGTCATCACCCCCCTCTTTGCCGCCCCCGAGCTCTTCGTCCCGGATGTGGATTCTCGGTGGCCCCGGGGCCGAGGACGAGCCTCAGAGGGCCGAACCCGAGAGAAACAAGGCGGGCAGAAGAGAGCGTCGGAGATCTGGGTGCGGTGCTTCCCCCGTCGGGTCGGACCCAAGTGATGGGGCGCAGAGACACGCAACCAAGTAGACAGAAGCGGCAGGATTCCCTCTGCTGTTCCATATCTTCTGGAGCTTTGTCTGCCCCCCCTCTTCCCAGATTTTCCCATATCTTCCTTGGGATCGGCGATTCATTTTGTCTGCGTGTTTTCCCCTCCTGAGAAGGGGGGTGTCAGTCAAAGCGGTGGTTCAGCGACTCGGCTCACGCAGCTGATGCTCCCAGCGCCTGCCGGCGCCGGGAGGCGCCCATGCATCGAGGAAGGCTCACAGCGGCAAGGCTGAAACCCGCTGCATGCAACAGACTTCGCCCCCGCCCGCCCTTCCCCTTCCCCCCCCCTTTTCTCGTCCGACCTGCACCCCCTGGGCCTCTGCGGTCTCTCTGGCAGTCTGGGGGGCCTCGTGGGCCGTCTTGAGGCATCTTGGGAGCCTTGGGACGTCTTGCCCGCAGTCAAGACCAAAATGCGACTGCGCGCTGTCCCAGGGGATTAAGGCGATATGTGCCTCGTGGGGTCTTCTTGGAGCCCTCTTGGGGCGCCTTGGGAGACTCACCGGGCCGTCTTTTTGGGCCCCTCTGGGCTACCCTGACTTCGGATCAGCCGTACTTGGGGCGATTTCGCAGGTATGGCGGAAATGTCCGACATGCTGTTCAGGCTCCGTTGACGCCAATTTCCGCCCTACGTTGCCGTCGCTGTCTCGGCCATACCTTTGCGGAAAGATCCACCCCACTTTCTCCGAGGCGGGAACTTCAGCCCTACGTTTTCGCACGGGTTGGGTGCGTGTCCGACACAATTGCAAGTCGGAAATCCGCCCATGTACGGCGGATCCGAAATCAGGGCGGGCCTTCTCAGAAGGCGGTGGGGCATCTCAGAGGCATTACGGCCCTCTGCGAGGTCCCCTGTGGCTTCGGAGGAGGCCCACGCAGCTTCTCTCGTGGCCGGGGGCCCTAATTATGTGAGCCAGGGGCTCCGATCTGCCACGCCTTCGGCGAGGCTCCCCGGCGAAGGCGTGCGATGCCGCCAAAATACGGCAGATCCGAAGTCAGGGTACGGTTAGCCGTGCGGCATGGCCGGAAAGCGCCCCCCGCCAGCGAACCGATACCCTTAGTATTACGGAGCGCGCGCGTCGGCCCGGGGGGGGGGGCGACGCATGCACGCACAGCGTAAGCGTGCTCGGGTGATGCCGACCAGACTCCGACGCCGTGGCGTTTTGCCAACGTGGATCCCGCCGAGGTCCTGAACTCGGGCGATGTTCGCCTCTTGTACAGAGACAAGCAATGCCATAAACATAACATCTCAGAGGTCCGCGCGAATTTCTCGGATGGGCGCTGGACCCCCTCCCCGGCGCGCGGAGCGCGCCGGGGGCGGCGCTGGAGGCACCGCCAAGGGGGGTCCAGCGCCGATCCGAGACATCCGCGCGGACCTCAGAGTTTTCATGTTCACGCCACTGTTTGTACTTGGATGGGGCGCATTGGGAGCCTGTGGCCCAGTCTCGAGTCCTCCCCGGGGCCTTCTTTTCGGGCCCTGCTGGGCAATCCGCACCCCGCTGCTGCCGCCGAGATGGGGCCGGCCGCCTCACCTCGGGCGTTCTGCTCAATGGGGGGGAGCGATCCATGGGGGAGAGGGGGGAAACGTGCACCCTTTGCGTGCCCCTTGGGTTGTGGATGCCACGACAATGGACACCCTAACAGTCCTATCATTGAATTTAACATGTGTTTGAAATGTCGGAAACATGTTCTAAACATGTTCTAAACATGGTTTAAACATGTTTGAAGCATGTTTAACACATGTTACAGACATCTGGAAATGATTTGGCAACATGCTTCCTCTCCATTAATCGTCTTCCACAACCCTTGGGGGCTCCTTGAGGACCCTTTCGGGGCACAAAAGTTGCACCTTCCTTCACCCCCAATTTGCACAAAGGGGACATGGAATGACAGAAACATGCACGTACGGAGGTCCGCGCGAATTTCCCTGGATCGGCGCTGGACCCTTCCTCCCTGGACCTCGGACACTTTTTGCTGATGTCATTGTTTGTTCCCCCATATTCGGTGGCGAGCGAAGGAACAGAGGAGGAGGCCTTCTCGGAAGGCGGCCGGACTTCTCGCAAAAAGCCCTGCAGCCCTCTGAGAAGTTTCCTGTGCCACGGGGGACGAGCTTAGAACACTTCTCAGAAAAGCGTGAGAGGACTTCCGAGCCTTCTGGGAAGGCCCGCCCCCTCCCACTTCCCCAGGCTCGCCGCCGACATCGGGAACGGCGAGAAGGTCTGGTTCAAGACTGCTGATTTCGACGGCTGCTGGGGCGCCTCAGGTCGAGCTGGGGCCTCAGGTCGGGCTGGGGCCTAGCGAAACTGGCCTTGTCCAACGAACCCTTCTGGCAGCCTCCGACGACATTCATCGCCCCTCCCTGACTAGAGGAACAAAAACTGCACAAACATACACTTTCGCCGGTCCGCACAGATCTCTTGGATCCGCGCCGGACACCCCTCCGTGGCGCGCGGAGCGCGCCAGTGGCGGCGCCGGGGGCGCCGCCCAAGGGCCCAGCGCGGATCCAACTCTGCGCGGAGCGCCCAAAATTTATGTTTACAGTCGGACTTGATTGGACAGGACACGCGAGAGGACACAAGACCCTTCCGAGTGCCACATTGCCATAGGAATGTAGGAGGCATAGGTCGCGAGACACAGGACACAAGGGTACCCTTGATTTGGCAGGACCGACCTACTAATCAGTGCCGACTGAATGCCGATTTGTTTTTCGACTTTTACGCAACGCCCGACCACCCCGCCGGCGCCACGCGCTCGGCGCGCGGCCGGCGGCCCATGCGTGCCGCGCCCTGCAGGGCGGGCGCCGCGCGCTGCAGGGCGGGCGCCGCCGCGCGCGGGGGCGGCCACGCGCGGGGGCGGCCCCGCGGCCCGCGGCTGGGCAAGCGGCCCGCTCGGTCCACGTAGAGGGGCCCAGCGACACAACACACACACATGTGTATGTGTATATATATATATATATATACACATGGGTACGGGGGCCTTCTCCCAGCTGCCTCGGGTCGCCATAGTAGCTCCGGGCTCCCCGGGGACCCTCTCCAGCGACCTCAGAGCCGCCCAGACGGCCTCGAGTGGGGTGCCACAGGGCGCCAGAAGGCTTCATCATGTCCCGCGGGGCTTCCAGGCAACACTAGATAGCTTCAACACGGCCCAGGAGAATTCGACTATCGCCCCCCAAAGGGCCCCAACAGGCAAAAACCCTTGATTCACCATAGGTTTTCCGATGTTTCTGGGAGTCTCAATTTTCGAGCTTCCGACGCCCCCCGACGGCCCAAAAGGCCTCCATGACCGCCCCAAGACGGCCCAAGAGACCCCCAAGACCGCCCCAAGACGGGCCGAGGGACCCAAGACGGTCCCAAGAGGGGCCCATGACGCCCAAGAAGACCCGCCCAGACGGCCTTAGTGGCGTCACAATGACACTAGAAGGCTGCGAGATGTCCCGCGGGCTTCCGGGCAGCCCCAGGATCGAATTGTCCTTTCGGTCTCCTGTTGGTGGGCCCCTCTTGGGACCGTCTTGGGACCCTCTTGGCCCGCCTTGGGGCGGTCTTGGGCGTCCCTTGGGCCGTCTTGGGGCGGTCTTGGAGGCCTCTGGGGACGTCGTGGAGCGTCGAAAGCTCGAAAGACGAGAATCCCAAAAACATTGTAAAATTTTTGTTAAATCAGTGGTTTTGCATCCTGGGGCCCTCTGGGGAGCGAAAGTGGAGTCCTCTTGGGCGGTCTTGAAGCTGTATGGGGCTGCAGGTAAGCCACGCGGGACATATCGCAACCTTCTTATCTGACTATGACGCCATTGAAGGCCGTCTGGGGGGCTCTTCTGGGGCCGTCATGGGCCCCTTTGGGGACCGTTTTGGGACCCTCTTGGCCCGTCTTGCGGCGGTCTTGGGGGTCCCTTGGGCCGTCTTGGGGCGGTCTTGGAGGCCTCTCGGGACGTCGTGAAGCGTCGGAAGCGAAAGTCGAGAACCCCCGAAACCTGGGAAAACCTATAATTAACCAATGATAAATCAATGGTTTTTGCCTCTTGGGGCCCTTTGGGGAGCAAAAAATTAATCCTCTTGGGCCGTCTGGGGCTGCCCGGAAGCCCGCGGGACATCTCGCAGCCTTCTGGTGTCATTGTGACGCCTAAGGCCGTCTGGGCGGGTCTTCTTGGGCGTCATGGGCCCCTCTTGGGGCCGGCGGCATGTGCGCGGCCCAGGGGGGGGTGGGCCAGGAACGTAATGAAATTCGCCGGCCCAACGGGCCAGAGGCGTGCTAAGATCTCCGGTAACTGGTTAACAATATTTCTAGTTCGCGCGCGCGCGGAGCGGCCCCTGGGCCCCCCCGGACAAAAAGCACCCCGGCAAGGTCCCGGGAGAAGCCCCCAGAGCACTCCAGGGGAGGGCCATTTTTCGACACCCCTCACGAGAATCGTGGCCTCCAAGGGGGGAGCCGCAACCGACTACCCCCCCTCCCGCCCCAAGAGGCCCCCAAAAGCTCCCCAAGAGGCCCTGGGGGCCTCCAAGACGCCGCCAAGGAGCCCCAAGAGACTCCCCGGCGGAATGAGCGAAGCGATTAAATAAGAAGAGGCGCCATGAAATCTGAGGAAATATCACGGCCCACGCCATGATGTCCACCCCCCTGGTCATCACCCCCCTCTTTGCCGCCCCCGAACTCAGACCTCAAGAAAGCGACCACCGGCTGCGGGGGGGAGGCTCCCCTGGCCACTCGGGAAGGCACCTCCTCCCCAGCTCTGGTGGGAGGACGGTCCAGGGGCCTGCCATCGCCCGGACGCCCGTTCCCCGTGCATGCTCCGGATTCGCGCGCCCACTTCTCGCAGGCACCTCCCGTCTTGCCTGAAGTCGGGCCTGTCCCCCTACAGGGGGATCATCCCGGCAAAGCAACCTCACAGCGATGTGTAGAAGCAGATCTGAAAGCATTCCCCTTAAGATTCAGATGAAAATCCAGTTGTAGAATTCTGCTGTTCTCGCAGTCGTAGTCGCATTCGCGATGACAGTCGCAGCGGCAACGGCAGTCGCAGTCACAGCCTCAGCCTCAGCCTGCCTCAGCCTCAGCCTCAGCCTCAGCCTGCCTCAGCCTGCCTCAGCCTCAGCCTGCCTCAGCCTCAGCCTCAGCCTGCTTCAGCCTCAGCCTCAGTCTGCCTTCAGCCTCGGCCTCAGCCTCAGCCTGCCTCAGCCTCAGCCTGCATCAGCCTCAGCCTCAGCCTCAGCCTGCCTCAGCATCAGCCTGCCTCAGCCTCAGCCTCAGCCTGCCTCAGCCTCTGCTTCAGCCTCAGCCTCAGTCTGCCTTCAGCCTCGGCCTCAGCCTCAGCCTGCCTCAGCCTCAGCCTGCCTCGGCCGCAGCATCAGCCTGCCTGCAGCAAATGTGCCAGGAAAGTTCTGTGGCCTACAGTTGGCTCCGGGCATCAAAATGTGGCCCGGGAATGGAGTTCTGGGAACTCGAAGAGCACGAAGTGGCCTACAGTTGGCTCCGGGCATCCAAAATGTGGCCCGGGAATGGAGTTCTGGGAATCGAAGAGCACGAAGTGGCCTACAGTTGGCTCCGGGCATCCAAAATGTGGCCCGGGAATGGAGTTCTGGGAAGTCGAAGAGCACGAAGTGGCCTACAGTTGGCTCCGGGCATTCAGAATGTGGCCCGGGAATGGAGTTCTGGGAGGTCGAAGAGCACGAAGTGTGTGACTGTTTGCGAAAAACGAGTGCGGCGGCAGCCGCGGCGGCAGCCTGTCCGGGTCCCGCCCAGACCCCCCTGAGGAGTCATGATGCTTTCTTTTGAGACCACTAGAAACCTATCAGCAAGAGCTGTCAGGGAATTTTCGACGAAAAATAAAACATACCCCCAAGATAGTCAAAGAAAAGTCCAAAAGTAGTCAGGGGACGATTTCATCAGTATTTTTGTGGACCTTCTTGGGGGTATGTTTGGGGTCTGTTATGTTTTTCGTCGAAAATCCCCCTGCATGGGGGACACGCCCGACGTAAGTCTTGCCTGCGGCGTGCTGCTGCGACAAGCTCGGAGGCAAAGCCAACCCGGGGGCCTGCCGGAGCTCGCGGCGGGGGGGGCTCCGCCGGGGGCGGCGCCGAGAGCCGGCGCCCCGCCCCGAGGCCCGGGGGGGGCGGGGCGGGGGCCCGCCTGCGCTGCGCAGCGGCGATGCGCGGGAGGCTGATGTCGCAGTACTTCTCCTGGGGGGGGGGGCGCGGCGCTCGGGTGGGGAGGGGCGCGCTCCGCGCGGCCTCAAAAGGCCGCGCGAGCGGCGATGTTGGTCTTAACGGCGACGTCGGGAATCTGGCTTCTGTGGCGCCGAGCTCGCGCAGAGGAGCTTGCAGGAGATCACGAAGCACCGTTTCCGACATCCCAAGCATGCGAGCATGTCGAACGAAAGCGGCACAGCGAGTTGTAGGGAAGCACGAACCACGCGTTACTACAATTGCTTTGGCCACGTACCATGCTTTCCTACAATTGGTTTCCCTACATCGCCGTTAGCAAAGACACCGTCAGCGCGTCTACGGGGCCTCCCAGGACAGTGGCAACTGCACAGTCAAGAGCCATCCACAAGAGACCCATCGCAAGACGCCCGGCCCTGAGAATCACCGAAGCCTCTTGGGCCAATGTTGAGTCTCTCGACTGGGTAGCGGCTGCCAGCGGAGAAAATCAGGGTACCCTGGACCAGGCGGTTCATGGATGGCTCGCTCAAAGCGTTACCGGCGTCAAGACACTCTGGGCACCCTGCCAACTGCGGTTTCTTCGCGACCACTGCAGGCCATCAATCCGAGCACAAACCTAAGAAACCCAGGGTACCCTGGCCAAACGTAAGGTTCGGTGGCAACTCATGGGAGCCTCCTATACTATCATTTTCTGTTTCGTGGCACATGCTCCTGCAGTCATCAGCTGCGGCGTGAGCACGGGCGCGGTCAAACTGTGAATGGACGGGCTGTCTGCTGTAAGTGACGGCCCGCCCGAGCCTGCCCCACCTCCGACAGGGTCGGCACACGCGCGCGCGTCGCTACCAGCGAGGGCGCGAAGCACCCCTCCTGCAGATCTGCTCTGCGACAAACCAGAAACATCGGAGGCCGCGCTATACAGCGTGCAGCTTCTGTGCACAAGTCCTGGCCTCCTGCGTCGCGCGCCGCGCTCTCGAGGTCAGGCCTGCTGGCCCAGCTTGGCGTCCTCCAGGGCGCCCTCCGCGCGGTCCGCCGCGGAGCAGGCGCAGAAGTAGGGCTCCGGCCGCACGTGGGTCAACTGCGCTCCTCCGGCGGCCCTCGCCCAGAGGCCCGCGCAGATGGCGAGGGCGCTGAGCGCACCCCAGGCGGAGATGTACACGCCCGGCCCCAGCCTCGAGTACTCCAGGGACCCCTGGGCCATGACCCCCGCGGCGCCGCCCACGAGGCTCATGGCCAGGTTGTGGGTGAGCCCCACCCCGAGGCTCCTGCCCTGCGTCGGGAAGAGCTCCGCGCAGAAGAGGCCGCTGGCCGCCGCGCACACCGCGATGGGCACCCCGTAGCCCACGCCCAGGCACAGGAAGGCCACCGTCCAGCTCGCGGGCCAGGACTCCAGGACGGCGAAGACGGGGACCCCGACCAGCGCGGTGAGGACGGCGCCCGCCAGCATCATGCTGGCCACCCCGATCCGGTCGCCGAGCCGCCCGAAGCAGGGCACGAGAACCGCCAGCAGCGCCTGCTGCAGCGTGGCGAGGAGGCTGCTGTACTGGAGGCCCCTGGCCCTGAGGAAAGCGACGATCCAGGAGGTGGCCGTGTAGTTGAGGGCGGCGAAGCCGGCCACGGCCGCACAGCCGAGCAGCACGTGGCCGATGTAACACCGCACCACCGAGAGCTTGGCCAGGAAGCGGCCCCTCCTCCCTGCCTCCAGAGCGCCCTGCTCAGACGCCCGGTCCTGGAAGAGCTGCCGAAAATCCTCCGTCTCCTCGACGGGGCTCGAGCTGAACAGTGTTTTTCGTGCTCGCTTCGGTTCCGTGTTCCTCAGCTATGCTTTCCCTCTGCCTTTGCCGCGAAACGAAATCAGAACAAAAGCGGCCAACCAGATCGCCAAAACACCATTCAGCTCGAGCCCCGCTCCTCGATGCGACTGCGCCCCCAGAGCGCCACGAGGCCGAGCGGCAGCACCAGGAGGAAGGGAAGCCGCCAGCCCCGGGCCTGCATCTCCGAGGGGCCCAGCGAGGCCTCCAGCGCGAAGACGACGCCGGCCGTGACCGCGGACGCGAGGTAGGCCACGGTCAGGTAGAGGGAGGTGACGAGGTTCTTGTGCTGGTCGGGGGCCTCCTCGGCGAGCATCGCCATCATCGTGCCCTCCTCCCCGCCCACGAAGAAGCCCTGAGCGAACCGGAGGGCAACGAGGGCGTAGATGCTCCACCCAGCGCCGCCGCTGGCGGCGGGGAGGGCGCCCTGAAGCCCCGTCGCGAGCACCATGCCCAGCAGGGAGACCAGGGTCACGGGCCTGCGACCGCACCTGTCCGCGACAATGCCGAAGACGAGGCCGCCGAGCGGCCGCGTGACAAACGACGCCCCGTAGCCGAGCCACACGCCCACGTCCGAGCCGCCGAAGAAATCGTGCACCAAATAGGGCGCCAGGTAGCCGTACACCGCGAACTCGTACCACTCCAGCGTGTTGCCCAGGAAGAGGGGCCAGGTGCGCCGCAGCAGCGGGGCCAGCTCCGAGGTCGTGCGGCTCTCTGAGCGGGTGGAGTCAGAGGAGGTGTCGCTGCCTGGAAGCGCCGTCGCCATGGGCCCGATCGAGCCAGAGAAGCGATCCGCGACGTCCTGGAGCTGCGGAAATGTAGCCCGCTCGGGTGAAGCGACTGGAGCTGTTCTTGAACCCAAAATGGCTTGCCCGCTCTTGCGTATCGACGCTAATCGACGCTAGATGGACGCGAGATCGACGCTGAAGCGGCGCTGCATCGGCGCTGTCTCATCGACTACCAGGCGCGAGTCGACGCTAGTCGACGCTGAAGACGGAATGGCGAGGGCACGCAGGGCTCCCGTGATCTGCTGCCGAAGTAGGGTGCTGCCTGGCCAGGGGCTCCCGCCGCACTGCCAGAGCGCCCACGGAGCGCGAGAGGCGCGCTCGAGCCACGCCTGACATCCTGCCCGTCCCACTGCTCCTGCCCAGTACGTGGATCCCTCTCGATTCGCCCAGTCGAGACGCGACTGGAGCGGAGCTCGACTCCCCGGTGGCGTCTGCCATGCTTGACCAAGAAGCGCGAAGGAAGGTTACCGCGAGAGATGGCGCGCACCATCGAGCTGCGCTGCTGCGCGACATAAGAACAAAAAAAAACAAACAGCTGCGTAAACATGATCTCTCGGAGCTCCGCGCAGGTTTCTCGCGCCGGAGGCGCCGCCAGGAGGGTCCAGCGCCCTCCTCCTCCTCCTCCTCCTCCTCCTCCTCCTCCTCCTCCTCCTCCTCCTCCCCCTCCCCCTCCTCCTCCTCCTCTCCTCCTCCTCCTCCTCCTCCTCCTCCTCCTCCTCCCCCTCCTCCTCCTCCTCCTCCTCCTCCCCCTACCCCTCCCCCTCCCCCTCCCAGGAAATCCGCGCGGAGCTCCGAACAGTGCCGCTCACGCGGCTGCCTTCTCTTCGGAGGCGAGCCCGGGGGAGAAGGGAGAAGGAAAAGGCCTCCCCAGAAGGCTCGAAAGCCCCCCGGCCTTCCGAACAGTGTCTCACGCGTTCCCGAAGACGCGGAAAACACCTCCCAGAAGGCCCCCGGGGGGGTTCTGAGAAGGGCCGCCGCCTTCTGCGAAGGCCTTCTCCTTCTCTCGCTTCCCCCCCTCGTTCGCTCGCCGATCTTCGAGCGAGACGTGCCGAGTCGTGCTGGTTCAGGTTGAAGCTTCCACGGCGCGGGGTAGGACTCGCCGTCGCTCGGACGTCCACTCCCTGTGCACTGCTTCAGTCTCCTGCGTGTTGTTTTGGGCCCGGTGCTCCAGGATGCTACCCACTGGTCCCCGCCGAGAAAGATAAGGACTAGAACAACCACCCACGTAAAAAGCACCCCGACAAGCAAAGGCGTTCAGTGAACGCACCCAAAGGAGGATAATCGGATAGGGCAGGGCTGTTTTGTTTAGTACCCGCCCCGGGCCGCGCAGCAAACGCTAATGATCGGGGTCGGGGTGGTTGTTTCTTCCCTTGACAAGCAAAAAAAAAGAAAAAGAAAACACGTCCGAACGATGCCAAGTTGAAGCTCCCGCGGCGCGGGGCAGGAGGGGCAGCGAGAGAGGGGCAGCGAACGGGAGCGGGCGGCGGAGAAGCTGCTGAATGGGGGGGTGAGCGAGAATGAACGGGCCCAGGGGCACAAACACAAACACAAACAGACGCACACCCCAGTATCTTTCCGCATGTTCAGGATGTTCGCCCCCCCCCCCCCCCCAAATGGACGGTTCCCCCCGGTGCCGTGGGCGACCTCGAGGCAGGGAGGGCGAGGAGGGGGAGCGCTATGGCGCAACGGCGAAAGCGCGGCTCCCGAGTGCAAGCTCGGCCGCACCATCCACAGCACTCGCGAGGGAATGACGCTCCCGACTTCGGCGGGGACCCTCGCGCCTGACGCCGCGAGACCTGCAGGGCCTGCGCGGGTCCGAGGCTCGCACGTCCCCCGCGGGCCGCGACAGCTTTGCGCCGCGAAGCACCCACAAGCCGAGTGATACAATATCCCGTTCAGCTCGGACCAGGAGTGGGTCTCGTGGCAATGGATGGCCAACGGGTGAGCAGCAGCACCCACGACCGCGGGCCCAGGGCCCAAAACCTGACCCTGACTCCTCGAGGGAGCGAAGCGAGCAAGACGACTGCCTGTGCACGCGCTGGCCCAGAAGGGCGACATAGGCCCACGCACGCTGCATTCAGAGCGACAGATACTACCCTTGACAAGGGTGCGGAGCACCACGGGGCAATGACCCTGTTCTCGCACCGTCTCCACGTGTGCCGACGCGAAGATGCGCGTCCGACGACGCACGCGGCCGAGACCTTCACCCCGCCCGATGCGAGCATTCCGCCCGTCACGAGGGCAAGTCGAGAAAACGTCACGCTGGACGGCGACCAAACGACGGAGGATAGCCACGTGGAGGTCATCCTGCAATAGAGTCCGAACTGCCAGATGCTCAAGAACCTTTGCCCTCCGCGCGACCTCCAACGCGCGTGCGTCGAGAGCTCCGTTCAAAAACCGTTCAATGCGAGTTAAGCCGAGGGCGCTGGCTTGGGTTTCAGAGGGGTAGCTTTCGGCCCAACGTAGGTCCACTTTCCCTCCCCGTCGATCCAGGGCGCTCCAGAGGGTCGCCCATAAATCAGCCATTTCACTGTTGACCATGGCCGATCTCGGCCTGTGAAACCCGCGAACGACAGGAAGGCAACCGCTGAAAATCAGAACTCTTCCAGGGGCAAGTCTGAGCACGAAGATCAGCGACAGGAGCTCTGCGCGAGGAGACGACTGATCAGGGCCAGGCAGGGCGCCAGCAAAACCACCAATATTATCATCTAAGGTAGTGGACAGGCGGACGCATGCCCATCCGCACCTCCTTAGTCTAGAACCTAGAACCCTTAGCATACCCCCCCCCCCCCCCCCCCTCCCCCGATCCGCCGATGCCCCGAACTCCCCCCCCCCCCCCCCCCCCCCCCCTCGACTCCCCGATCCTCGAAGGACCCCCAGAACCAGGCCTCGTCCAAGAGCGCGGGGAGACGCCCCGTGGCGCGATCCAGCGGCAGGGGCCCGCGGCACCACGGGGCAGGGCATCATCTTGAGCAGCGCGCTCAGCAAGGCGGGCGGAGTCGCCGACCGTCGAGTCAGGATTGAACTCGTTCATGCAGAATTGCCAAAAAGCGATGGAACGGCGTCTCCTTCGCCCCCCCTCCCCCCCCCCCCCCCCCCCCCCCCCCCCCCCGCAACGCACGCAAACCCCTAGGACAGCTTCATGGCCAGCTTCATGCAGTCCAAGCTCCGCCCAGCAACCTCCTGCGACGGCATTCATCAGGATCGCCTGCCCCTCGTGATCCAACTCGCGTCCCATCCTCCTATACTCCTCATGAAACCACGTGAACCCAAAACCTCCCTCACTCCTTCCCCCCATGTAGTTATGGTTCTGAGCTGCTTGCCGCCAGACAATCGCATGGCGCGCGACCTGGATGGAGCGACGAAGGCGCACGCGAAAATCAAGCTGGGGCATCTGGATCAACGCGCCCCGCTCGTCGCGCGAGACCGCGGGAGAGGGGGGGGCCATCCTAGGCCGGGCAGAACAGCAACCGCTGCAGCTACAGGTCCGCGGGGTCCAACTCCTGGACCTTGCTCCTCCAAAGCGCCGCGGGAACCTTCATCTGAAACGAATGCCCCAGGGCAACCCAGGTGGAGGCAAAACCTCCGAGGTGCTCACGTCGAAGTCGATGGACGGGGCCACTGCGAGACCCTCCCATGGTGCCGAAGATAGTAGTGGAGCGCGCGCCAGCATGCCAAGCACCCTAACAAACAGCGGCCTGCCCTCGCCCACTCTGGACCTGGTTCGCCGAGAGCCCCACCACCTGATGCCCAAGTACCCACGGCTAAAACACCACGTTTATGCAATTTAGAAGCCTGTTTGACCAACATACTGAGATACCGAACCTTACGAGCTTTCATGGCAGCAATGCGCCCGCAGTGGTAGAGGTGCCCAGGTCCCGAGTGGCGCCAGCAATCTTCAACAGGAAACCGGCAGTCCTGAGGTCAGTCAGGATCGAGAGGGTAAGCGGCTGGCTGTTACCAACAATGGCAGGCGCGTCAGACGCCATCACCCAGATAATGGCCAAGGTGCACAGCAAGCAGCACAGACAACATCCTCACGCACTTCCTCCGCACTACCTTGGGTCACCTGGGAAAGGTCATCGACATGCGACCTGGTAGAGACCCCAGGAGAGCACCGAGGATGCACATCATGGAGGACCTGGCGCAGGTAAACCTTGACCCGAGACATAGACTGCGTACACCATGGGGGGCCCCAGTGTCCGAAGCAATAATATCCGAACAAAACCCAGAGGATTCAGGCATGCTCGGAACAACATGGATCAGGGGGCCCAGGTAAGAGGAGGCGAAGGGAAACATCCAGATCACATGCGAAAGACGGGCCGCGCAGGCACCATCGCGTCAGAAATCTTGGTGGGATCCAGATGCACAGCCGCACTGTTGAGGCCGTCGAACATTGCAACCTCGTGACAGATCTCCCTCCTAAGCGCCGCCTGCAGGGCAGAGCTCCCGCGGACAGCGTAATCCCGGAAGTCCAAGTGCCCCCTGGGCCGCAGATCCAAAATCACTCCACGGATTGCGCAGCGCACCCGATAAAGGGTCGGACATTTGCAGACGGGGCGCTCGTCAAGAGCGCTCGTGGGCAAAAGGGCGATGATCCACATGAAAATCTGGGCGGGCCACATCGCGGCCTTCTCACGCGCCGTGAAAAGCTCAGCCAGGGCGGGCAGGGCTCGGGGGTCCAACTTCAAGAACTCGCGGGGCCTCCAGTGATCAAGCCCCGCAGCGGTAGTTTCAAGGAAGACGCGGCTCGCCGTGGACACATCCCGAGGCTCGATTTCAAGAAGTTCGGGGGCGACTTCCAGCGCCCGAATTCGTAGCTCATCCAACGCTTCGCCCAGCACATCGACTTGGGATGGGCTGACCGTCCAACAACGACTCTATTTTTAGTGCGGTGAGCCGTCGTCCTCTGGCAGCTGCAGCACGCCCTCGGGCGCGACGAACTACTCCAGCGGCTCACCTTGGCCCCGTTTCAGCCACGCATGGGCCTTCTTGGCCCCGCGGGGCAGGGCCCGTAAGAGCCAATCCTTGACCGCCTTGGCAGACGAGGTCCTGGCAGCATGCCGGGCCTCAGCGAGCGCGCGCGAGCATCGATCGGTCATCTTCCGACAGCGCGCAAGATCGACGCGCGTTACATCAGAGAGCTGAGCTCGCCACTCAACACCAGACTGGTCGGCAAGCAAGCACGACGTAAAATGGTCCACGCGCTGCCCCAGCGCATAGAGACGGCGAGCCAGCCCGAGGCACATGCCGCGGTGCCCGCGTTGAACTACAACTCTCAATTCAAACAACTCCTGGGGAACCGTTGACCAATAAGTCAGCACTGGCCCCAGAAAGCTCCCAGACGCGCTACGACGATCGGTGAGACTGGCGCGCCGTGCACTCGCGTGCGAACCGCGCCCGCCGCAACATGCATACTCGTGCTCGTGCTCGGTGTGTTCTTGCATCAGGATCATGTCCTCTGTCGCTCGTGACCATCTGATAGTGCGACGTCAAATCGCGCGACAAGTGCTGGCGGACATGAGGAGCGAGGCACGGGCAGCACCGGTCCTCAGCGCGCCGCCGCGCCACGGCAGCAGCGAGGTAGCGGGGCCATGGAAGACGCGGCCCGCAACCCGCAGGGAAACTTCGAAGCATCGCTCTCTCACACAGCTCCTGCAATAAGGCAGCGTGGGGAAGCTGGGTGTCGAGCGCACAGTGCGTCTTGAATGGGGGCGCATGGTGCTCATTCACTTTCAGGTTTGGCGCCAAAGTCTCACTTGCTACGCGCAATCAATCAGCGCACCCCCCCCCGCGCGGCACGCGTTCTCAACGCCGACGGGCGGCAGCGCTCTACTCCGGGTCATCTTCAAAAAACCGCAGGGCCCCATCAGCTCGATGGCGAAGTCGAAATCGCTAACCAGCAACCTTGGGATACCGAGTGAGTTGACGGAGTTACTGAAGCGCCTCATCTTCCGAATGTTCTCCCCGAGACCCCAAGTCAGAAACCGCGGCCATGGCTCGGGTGCACCTCTGGTCTTTCATTCAAAAGAAATCCAACCGTTGCCAGCGCCCACTTCCCGAGTCGCGCGACCACGCGCGAGGGGGCGCGCAAAGAAAAGCCCCCCCTCGCGCACCGCCGCCCCAAGCCCCCGCGGGCGCCGCCCCCAGGGGGGGGGCGGGCAACAAATGGGATCGCCATTTCATGGCTGAAGCCTGTCGCTTAGCACCCTTCAGCTCAGAGGGGGGCCCGCGGTGTTCACAGGACAGACAGGCGTCAGCCTTCAGATGCGAATCGGCAAGGAAAGACTTCGCCAGCGCACTCCAACGACTTATATTACAATAGGTGAGCCTCACGCGCGGCCCACTGCTAAACAGCTTGCCTCGGCATCTGATGGACTGCAGCCTGGAAGAGATCCTTGAACTGCGCCCCGACGGCGTTCTGGGCCCGCCGCGCGCGCTTGGTCGCGCGCGCAGCGGGCGCGTGGGACGCGAACTCCCCCATGTGGTGCCCGTCGGCTTCCGCTATGGCGCCCTCGAGGGGGCGCCCCCTGACAGGCGGCCTGCTCGTCGGCAGCTTCAGGAGGGAGAAGATCGCCAACGTCAGAACCAGCATCAGACCCCGATTCAGACAGGGGGGGCCTCGTATATCTGCATCTGCAACTGCACGAGCTGCCTGACGAACTGGCGGGGCAATTGGCGCTGAGCACAGAACTCACGAAGGCGAGGCTCATCATAGCCAGCGAGGTCAGGTAGATCATCTTGCATCGGAACATCAGCAGCTGCTGCTGGGCCCCTGGCCGCTGGCCCCGCGCGGGCGCCGCCTGGTCCACCAGGGGGAGGTCGGGCGGCCGCCGCGCCGCCAGCGCCAGGCGCGCCGCCGCGAGCGGCGCCCCCGCCTGGCGGGGCCCGGGGGCCGCCCGCCGCGCCCGCCGGGGGGGGGGGCGCCGGCGGCCCGCGCCCGCGCCTCAGCCGCGCGCGCGGCAGCCGCAGCCGCTGCCACCTCCTGCCGCTTCTGAGCGATCCAGTCCTCCCCCTTGAAGGCATCGACCAACTCATCAGCGGCAGTCTTCGTCGCCTGGGCGCCCCGCTCAGCATCCTGAACCGCCTGCATCGCAGCCTGCGCCTCCGCGAGCTGCTCCTGCAAGCGCTGCACCTTGGACCTCCTCTGGCGCAGGTCCTGGGAGGCGAGGCGAACAGCTCGAGCATAAGTCTCAACTTCACGTGCGAGGCGCGTGCGCTCAATGCTTGCACCGTCCGAGAGCTGCGCCTGAACCCACTCAGCAATTTCAGGTGGATGGGGGCTGCACGAAGTCGCCAGGCTGTCCCTGCAGATTAGGCCGAGCAGCCAGCAAGACTTGCGCCGCTGAGCGAAGGTCTACATCATCACCGGCTCCTCCTTGGGCGCGGGTTCCTCCACGCTCCCCGCCCGCGCGTCCAGCAGGGGCTCCGTCGTCGTCTCCGATGCAGAGGCCGCCACACTTTGAGCAACACCAGTTGCCGAAGGCCGTGTACTCCAGCAGACGTGATATGATTTCTTATTATGATTCTTTTTTTTATCGCCACTCTTGGTGCGTCCCTTGGCGCCGCCGCGGCCGCGCCAGCCGCCATTGCGCCAGGGGGGCACCGTCGCGCCAGGCCATCGCTGCCGACCGCGCAGATATGGAAAGCAAAAAGGGGACATATTAGCACCTGACGCAAAGTACCGTGGTTGCAAACGGCCCCTGCGGTCGCATTCGGGTGAGGTTGGGAAGTTCACGGGCAGGCCCCTTGAGCCCAAATGGCTAAGGGGCGAGGAAGGGGGAGGAGGAGGAGGAGGAGGAGGAGGAGGAGGAGGAGGAGGAGGAGGAGGAGGAGGAGGAGGAGGAGGGGCAGGAGGACAGGAGGGGGGGAGGAGGAGGAGAGGAGGAGGAGAGAGGAGAGGGAGGAGGGAGGAGGGAGGAGGGAGGAGGGAGGAGGAGGGAGGAGGAGGAGGAGGAGGAGGAGGGAGGAGAGGAGGAGGAGGAGGAGGAGCGGAGGAGGAGGAGGGAGGAGGAGAGAGGAGGAGGAGGAGGAGGAGGGGGGAAGGGGGGCCCTGTCCTGTCCCTCGGTGTGCCGCCTATGCGAAGACGTACCGAGGGGCGAAAAAATGTTGGCCCCCCCTTTCGTTTGTTTACAAACGTCTCTTACACGGTTCCCTTAGTGCGTGCCGTGGACTTGCCTCACACGCCTGGCCCCAGTGGACACCCATCACAAAGTGAGGTGGGTGCTGGGGCCGCGGGTTCAGCGGGAGGAGGAGGAGGAGCAGGAGGAGGTGGAAGAGGAGGAAGAGGAGGAGGACGAGGAGGAGGAAGAGGAGGAGGAGGAGGAGGAGGAGGACGAGGACGGGTCGCCTAAGCTCTTCGGCGAAACCCTCCACCCCCCCCGTTCCCCATAGCTTCCCATCTGTTCCTGGGAATCCGAGAAGTGCTCCGTGCTCCTCCGGAGACGCAGGCAACCTCTGAGAGGGCCAAAGAGGACCTCTGAGAAGCCCCGCCGCCTTCTGAGAAGGCCTGCTCCTTCTCCATTTCCCCCCCCAAAACGAAAAACATGCCCTCTCAGAAGTGTCCCGAGCCTTCTCTGGAGACGTAGGCAACCTCTCAGAAGGCCAGAGGGCCTCTAAGAAGCCCCGCCGCCATCTGAGAAGGCCTGCTCCTTCTCACTTCCCCCCTGGGCGTGCCACCGATGTTGAAACGCTTGGCCGAATCCTCCCAACTCTCATGTTCCAGCTTCTAGCACCCCACCATTATCCAAAACTCCTTCTTCCTAGAGGCTGACAACCGTGAACGATGTCTGCTGGTCATGCCAAGCGAAGCCATGCCGTACACAGCTGTAGGAATGATCGCATATTCGATAACCTTCAACCGAAGGCGCAATGATATGCTAATATTGGTAAGGATCTGCTCGCTCGCGTGGAAGCGACCGCACTCGCACTCCAATGTAGAGTCTAAGTGAGAATCCGCGCGGCCGGTCAGACTGCCACTGAACTTCGGGCCGAAGTACTCGTGGAAGTCACGGCACGGCATGACAGGTAAGGACCTAGCACCGCGAGAGGGAGCCGCGGCGTCGTGGGATCTCTGCACGTTGGCGGGCGCACGCGAGCTGGAGCAGGTGCGAACGCCGGTCGGGCCACGGGCGGGATCCGCCGGGAGCAGATCTGGGCACGAAGGGGCGCAGGGCGAGGGGAGGCGGAGGGCCAGAACCGCTCAGAGCGCTCAGCATCGTGGGAATTCGCCAAAGGGGGGAGGGGAGGGGGGGGCTGCGGCCCAGCATGAGGGTGGGGGAGGCAGAAGGGCACCGATCCGACTGCGCATCCGCCGAACTTTGGCTGGATCTCCGACTCCAAGCTGATGCATGCCTATGTTTTTGCGCTGCGCCTCGGTGCTGTCTTGCGTGCTGCCTGCCTCGGCCTGCACATCCCCTTGACATGCAAGCGATGGTTGTGTCGTTGTGCAGGGCGACAGTATCCGCCTCAGAACCAGGAGGGCGGGCAGTCTCGCACAAGCATGGCGGAAACAGCGACGACAAGGAGGTGCGGAAACCGACGTCAAAGGAGCTTGAACAGCAGGGCGGTGATTCCCGCCCTGCGTGCGAAATCGCCCCCCAAAAAAGCGGACCCGAAGTCAGGGGAGGGCGGGGGCACGAACAGATTCCGATACCGCCACGAGGAGGAGTAGGAGGAGGAGGAGGAGGAGGAGGAGGAGGAGGAGGAGGAGGAGGAGGAGGAGAGGAGGAGAGTACATCTTGACCAGAATGTCAAGGAGAATCCAGCCGTGGAGACGAGGGCCCTCCAGAACGAGCAGCGGTGCTCGGTCAGCCTCGAGCTGGGCTCGCTCTCCGGCGCCCCGTCCTGGGCTGAAAGCCCCCCCCTCTGCTCGGGTCGGGCGGGGAGGAGGGGTAGAGAAGGGAGGGGCCAGCGAACCAGCTCGCGTTGCTGGCTCTCCCAGGGCCCCCTGGCGCCAGAGGCGCCGATGCATCGAGGAGCGCGAGCCCAGCGACGAGGCCCAGACCAGCGGAGTGCAGCGGCTTTCGCACCCCTCCCGTTCCACAAACCCTCGCCGTCCGTCCTACGGCAGGTTCGCGTCGTGTCGACCCCGGCGTTGGTTCCTGACACCGCGGGGATCGTTCAAACTTGAACGATCGGCCGTTCCGTGAACGCCGTTCGCGTCGTGTCGAGCCCGGCGATGGTTCCTGACACCCACAGCGGGGATCGTTCGAACTTTAACGATCGGCCGTTCCGTGAACGCCGGATCGTTCAACGACGGGCCGATTCTGGGCCACGGGCGGCGTTCAACCTTACACGCGCGCGCTGGGGTCGCCGCCGGTCGGCACGACGCGAACCTGTCGTACCCGAACCACGGCGGGGACAGTTGGGGACATGGCCGAACCACGAGAGTGGCGGCGACGGAGTGCAGTTCTGTGGAGAACGGGCAACGACTTCAGCGCAGGCGTCGGTTCTGTTTTGGCCGTCTGGGCGCTGTGCGTCTAGCTCATCTCGGCGCGACGCTGCCGAGGAATCCAGCGGAGAGGAGGATGGGTCAGCGGTGACAGGGGGCAAACGAGACCGTCTAGCAGAACACGGTAGGAAGCGAAGGGGCTTGAGAGACAGGCATGAAATTCGACAGCGCCCTGCCGATCACAGGGGGTATGGCTCATCAGCGAGCGGCTCAGGCAAGACCGATGGTAACGACCACGCTGCCAGCAGTAGACTTGACGCAGGCAGTGAAACAACGACGGATCAGGAAGAGCGCATGGGCACCATCAACGCAGCTCGCAAACCCGATCACATTTGGGAGTTAGGAGCTCCTTTGTCAACAAGTCCTCGACAAACTTCCCCTCGCTCATGCGCTCTCCACCTGCGGTGCATGCTAGAGCTCAGACACTGCACTGGCAGAAATCCCACCAACTCTTTAGGGCGTGAGTGATTTAGCGGGCTTCCTCTTCCAACCCCCCTTCTTCCCCTTCGGGGAAGCGTTGATCACTACTCCCTACCATTACACACCCCCTCCCCCAGGCGACGGGCAGCCAATCAGGACCAATGAGGTCCCCCCCCACCATCCCTGTCAAAAAACAATGAGAAGTCCACTTTGGGGCAAAATCTTGGGTCATGATTTGGGGGGGGGGCGCGAGCACTTTGTTTACAGGGACGGCGGGGGTGCCCGCCGCATCTTGCCTGCTGTGCACACAACATCCCTCCCTATCCAACACACAATACTGAATGGACTCCGAGACAAAATCTGGATCATGCGCGGGCACCCAGCGATCACTGTGCATTGGTTTTTGACTGGGACGACGGGGGTGCTGCCATATTACCTGCTGTGTACAGCCCCACCAGAAGCTATGATGGCCACCCCAAAGAGATTGCGCACTGGTTTGCGACAAGGGTGGTGGGGGCCGACACGTTTCCCGGTATGCACTGTCGGGTGTACAGGCGCACCTGGCACACCCTGCGCGTGCCCCGAACGTGGCGCACCTGGCGCAGCTGGAGCATGCGGCACACATGGCGCACGTGGCGCATCTTGCGCACAAGGCGTGCCCGGCCCGCTTGGGCCACAAGGGTGCATGGCGCACCTGGCGCGCGTGGCACGCCTGGCGCATCTCACCCCAGCGTTGCGCCCATGGGGTCTGTTTGGGTTCCCATTAGCGGCCTATCCAAAGACTACCGCTGACACGATGCGGCTCGGGTGCCACTTTTGTGTTGGGAGGGCGGGTGGGAGTGAGCGAGACGGCTTGCGGGCGGGGATGGTGTCTTGACCCCTCTCCCTACCCCCTCCCCTGAACCTGGACGGGGCGCCCCGCGACCGATTGAGTGTTCTACGGTTTTGGGCACATGTTTGCCTCCTTGGGGGGTGGGGGTTTAATTTAGCTCCCCCCTTCTTTGATCGATCTCCCCCAAGATGGCCCCGAGATGGCCCCCATCGGTGTGCCCCAGGACGGCCCCAATAGGGCCCCAAGAGGGTCCCAGGAGACCCCCAAGAGGCCAAGAGGCTCTCCCGAGGCACCGAAGACGTTCTACGAGGCCCCTGCGACCACCAAGAGGTCCCCAGGGCTCCCAAACAGGAACCTAGGAAACTCCCAAGAGATATCCGGAGAGACCCCGAGAGACAACCCAAGGGCCTCTGGCCTCTCTGCTCGCCATCCTCGTCATCCTCCTCTTCCTCCTCCTCGTCCTCATCGCCATCCTCGTCCTCGTCATCCTCGTCATCCTCGTCCTCCTCGTCATCCTCGTCCTCTTCCTTTTCTTCCTCATCAACTGCCTAAATCGCCTGTTCCTCCTCCTCCCTCCTCCCTCCTCCCTCCTCCCTCCTCCCTCCTCCTCCTCCCTACTCCCTCCTCCCTCCTCCTCCTCCTCCCTCCTCCTCTTCTTCCTCCTCTTTTTCCTCATTCGCCTGTTCCTCCTCCTCCTCCCTCCTCCCTCCTCCCCCCACCTCGCAGACACAACGGGTGCCCTGTCACTCCAGGAGCAGCAGGCACCACCCCTCCCCCTCATCCTCCTCCTCCTCCTCCTCCTCCGCCTCCTCCTCCTCCTGCTTCTCCTCCTCCTCTGCTCCTCCTCCTCCTCCTTCTCCTCCTCCTCCCCCTCGTCCTCCTTCTCCTCCTCCTCCTCCTCCTCCTCCTCCTCCTCCTCCGCCTCCTCCTGCTCCTCCTCCATGCCCCCCCTACGGGGGAACGGCAGCTCCCCCAGTGTTTATGATACTGCCCATGTTTACCCCAGGCGTCTAGAATCCGCCGGCCCCCTTGTGGGGCCACCAGGCTGTAGGCGCGGGTTCGCAGGTTCCTGTGTCAGTTGTAGCTTGTAGTTTCCAGTGTTACAGTTCTGCTTCTTGCTGGTTACTGTAACTAGTTGATTGACCGCGCGAGGGGAGGGAGGCCCAAACCAGATATTTAGCACCTCCTGGGCGCGTTGTCTGAATTGCTGGGGGGGCTCGAAATCGACACCCCTCACGCAGATCCGCGGGGTCAGGGTCCTAAAACACAAGGGATTTGCCACATTTCTGAAATTCGGTGCCACCCCTCACGCAGATCCGCGGGGTCAGGGTCCAAAAACACAGGGGATTTGCCACATTTCTGAAATTCGGTGCCACCCCTCACGCAGATCCGCGGGGTCAGGGTCCAAAAACACAAAGGATTTGCCACATTTCTGAAATTCGGTGCCACCCCTCACGCAGATCCGCGGGGTCAGGGTCCAAAAGCACAAGGATTTGCTACATTTCTGAAATTCGGTGCCACCCCTCACGCAGATCCGCGGGGTCAGGGTCCAAAAACACAAGGATTTGCTACATTTCTGAAATTCGGTGCCACCCTCTCACGCAGATCAGCGGGGTCAGGGTCCAAAAACACAGGGGATTTGCCACATTTCTGAAATTCGGCGCCACCCCTTACGCAGATCCGCGGGGTCAGGGTTCAAAAACACAGGGGATTTGGCACATTTCTGAAATTCGGTGCCACCCTTCACGCACATCCATCGCAAGGCGTGGTAACCCAAACTGCGAGAACTCCCTCGGCCCTTTAATCGCAAGGTGTGGTAACCAAGCCCGTAAACCATACACGTCTTACCAATCGCCAGGTGTGGTAACCCCTCTTGTGATCAGTTGGTTTTGCTGATTGCGAATCGGCTTCGCATGAAGTTTCGATACTGCTTCACGACAGCGCCAAGGCCTCATGACTTAGCTCTTCCATGGCCCATTCTCCGAGAGAGGGGGCCGGCGGCAGGGGGCGAAGCCCTTACGGATAGAGAGCACTTGCTGACAAACTCGATCCTAGAATCCACACGCTAGAGCACGCTGGGCATGAAACACTTCCATCGTGCTGCATTGCGCGAGCTTCTTCCATAGCCGCGGCCGAAGTTGACAGAGGGATAAAGAGACAATGTGAGAACAGGACTCGACTCTGCGCGCGAACATGTGAAAGTGGGAGCGTGCCCACCAGACTCTGGGCATGGCACAAAATCCTCGTTCTCGATCAGGAACTCAGAGAGGAGGTCCCAATACCGATCCTGCAGGGCCGCTGCGCTCTCCGCGCCATCTAATGTTATGTGAGCGCGCCTGTCCCCCAGCCGCCACACACATACACACATACACACATACACACATACACACATACACACATACACACATACACACATACACACACATACACACATACACACATACACACATACATACATACATACATACATTACATTACATTACATTACATCACATCACATCACATCACATCACATCACATCACATCACATCACATTACATTACATTACATTACATTACATTACATTACATTACATACATACATACACACATGCATGCATGCATGCATGCATACATACATACATACATACATGCATACATACACACATACATGCATACATACATGCATGCAGACATGCATGTATGCATGTTTGCATACATACATACATACATACATACATACATACGTACGTACGTACATACATACATACATACATGCATACGTACATACATACATACATGCATGCATACATACATACATACATACATGCATGCATGCATGCATGCATGCGTGCATGCATGTCTACATACATACATACATACGTACATACATACATACATACATGCATACATACATGCATACATACACACATACACACATACATACATACATACATACATACATACATACATGCATGCATGCATGCATGCATGCATACATGCAAACATACATACATGTTTGTGTATATATATACATATATATGTATATGTACATACCTGCATACTCATACACACTTCTGCATGAGGAACAAGAGGTGGAGCAGCAGGGACGTGGTCGAACGTGGAAACATAACGATTGCATATTACAATCAACGCGCGCGCGCGCCTTGGCATAAAAAGGAAGCATGCACACATGTTCTGGCGACGCACGGCTAAAACTGCAACATGCCTACCGCGCGCTGTCCATGAAATTGAGAACACGAATCGCGAGGGCCCTGCACTTCAGAAGCGCAGTCGCTGGTCATACAAAACTATGCGCTCGCAAACATGTACCCCTGGCAATGCTGCGAGTGAAGACCGTACTGATAGTTCGTATGCGATGGTAGTTGTACTACATACCAAGAATTATGGCAGATGGAACAAGGGCCCGCGGTACCAGGAGCCACACCACGAGCGCATTGACAACATAATGCAAACAGCTCTGCGACAAGGATCCGCTGCACGATACACTTGGGAGAGCCATTGCGAAACATATGCTTGTGCCCAATACGAGTGGCAAACAACGTTGGGAAACGTGAGCAGATTTCGCATCCGACAACGCGCAATGATTACTGTAACCTACCCATGCGACGACGGGCACACAACCACGCGCTTGATTAACGACGGGTAGCATGGAAAAACGCTGGCGGCCCCTTCATTACCATATGAAGCGGCTACCGTGCATAGATGCACACGTGCATGTGCAAAAGTGTGCAAATGCCTGTGTGCATACGATATATGTTGCCTTCATTGACAAGCGCTGCGTCAAACTGCCCGAACAGCTTCACACCGTTACGGGATGGGGGGGCACGATGGAGAACCGATGTCAGAGGTCTGGGTTACTTGGACGCCCGAGTTATCCGGGGTAACTCGGGTCCGGGATAACTCGGGTTTGGATTCCCGAAAAAGGAACCCGAGTTAGCCCTGACCCGAGTTATCCCTGATGATTCGGGGCTCTGGGCGCCCGAGTTATCCGGGGTAACTCGGGTCCGGGGTAACTCGGGTTTGGATTCCCGGAAAAGGAACCCGAGTTATCCCTGACCCGAGTTACCCCTGATGATTCGGGGCTCTGACATGGGGCGTGAGCATGGCGCGCGAGATGCCAAACTCACGGCCAACTTCCAGGGCCGACGCTCCTCCTCGCGCCTCCGCGGCGACGCAGGACACAAACGGTGTGGCCATGCGGGTGCCAGGACAAGCTGGCCCAACCAAGGGAAGCTGCCCCAGTGGGGCAAGCCTCCGCCTCTTCTGCCGCCATACACGTCGGTCGGAAGAAGTAGGCAGAAGCATGAGGTAGGAAGGCGGACATAGCAGATTGGGTCCAGGTCCCCCCAGAGCATAGCCAAACACGGCAAAAGCATGCCGATTCCTGAGGTAGGAAGGCGCTTGAAGCAAATTGGGATCTGAGAGTCCACAAATACCTACTTTCAATTCAACGACCGGCGTGTACTTTTTAAAGCTGGGCAAGCAAACGTTTGGCCGAATGGCCACTGCATGAAGGCGGCGGCGGCTGGTCCAGGCCCGACGCGGGAAGCGTGACCAAAAAAACCCGGAGGCGCGGGGCTGGAACGGGCGTGGCATTGACAAGAAGAGCTGACGGAAGCCCGCAGAGGCGAAGCGTGTGCAGGCACCAGGAAGCGGTCGAGGAGGCAGACAAACTGAGGTCAATACCTCCCCCGTCTCCTCCTCCTCCTCCTCCTCCTCCTCCTCCTCCTCCTCCTCCTCCTCCTCCTCCTCCCCCTGCAGCCGAAAGTGGGTCTGTGCGCGCGCACGCTCGACGCCACCCACTGACGCCGAAGAGCCACACATTCTTTGCGCTTGACCTTGGGGTCCGTCCGACGCGGCCATCCGCTTCCTCCTCCTCCTCCTGCTCCTCCTCCTCCTCCGCCTCCTCCTCCGCCTCCTCTTCGTCCTCCACCTTCTCCTCCTCTTCCTCCTCCGCCTCCTCCTCCGCCTCCTCCTCCTCCTCCTCCTCCGCCTCCTCCTCCTCCTCCTCCGCCTCCGCCTCCTCCTCCTCCTCAAGCACCTCCCTCGTTTGCCGGCCGTGGGCGGCCGAGGCGAGGGCTCCTGGTGCACGCCGAGGCGCACGTAGACGAACGCCGCGCAGCGGACCCTGGTGTTTGCGAGGGGGCGGGGGGGGGGGGCCGGCGAGGGAGGGGGGGTGGGCGGAGGAGGGGGAAAAAGATGGAGAACAAGAGGAGAAAGAAGAGAATACTGTTCGATCGCGAGCGCAAACGGAAAGGCCGCGCGCCGTCCAGAGCTACCGCGAACCAGCAGGAGCCCAAATTGCACACGAGAGAGGAAAGGAGAGAACACACGAAGCGCGGAGAAAACACAGAGGGGGGGGAGAGGCAGAACGTGTGGAGTCAGCGGGCGGGGGAGGGGTCAAGCAAAGGAGGGGGAAGCTAGGGGCGCAGGGGGGAAGCGAAGGGGAGGGCGGAGGGGAAGCGGCGCAACTGGAAGAACAGAGATGAGAAGGCGACAAGGGGAGGAGAGGGATGGCAGGAGGAGAGGGCGGGGTGAGAGGGATGGGAGGGGATGGGGGGAGGAGAGGGATAGGAGGAGGAGAGGGATGGGAGGCGGAACGGGAGGGGAGGGGGAGGAGAGGTGGAGGGGGAGGAGAGAGCGGAGGGGGAGGGGGAGGAGAGGGATGGGAGGAGAGGGACGACGAGAGGGGGAGGAGGAGAGGGATGGGAGGCTGGCTGGCGCGCCCCCGTTCGCGGCCAGTGCCCTCGGAGGAGAACACGCACCACGGAGAGGATCCACGGGTGGAAGAGGACGTGCCCAAGAAGGGGACGGGGCCGGGAGGACGGAGAGGGGAATCTGACCGTGCGTACGAAAGATTGGTCACAATGACAAGCAACGAGGAGGATTTGACATGTCCACCGCTACTACCTGCTCCTCCTCCTCCTGCTCCTCCTCCTCCTCCGCCGCCTCCTGCTCCTGCTCCTGCTCCTGCTCCTGCTCCTGCTCCTGCTCCTCCTCCTCCTCCTCCTCCTCCTCCTCCTCCTCCACCTGTCCCCCACGTGCCCCAGATCCTTGTGGATGTGGCCTCCCGCCCCGGCGGTGGCTGACCATCCTTCAAAGTCTGGGCCCGTTTTGGAACTCTGCAGGTTGGGTGGTAGTGCGTATTCTCTCCCCCTCCGGAAACACAAACCACAACAAAAAATATCCATCGGCGTGTGTGCGACGTTTTCCGTTTGGGTCGTCCTCGTCGTCTCCGTCGCCGTTCCACCCCTTTCCCTGGGCCCGCCTCCTCAAGCGAGTAAGCCAGACGGAAATCAAACGCCGTCGCAATTGATTCGACGGGAAGCCCCCTCCCTTGATTCGTCGTAATTGATTCCGGCGCGGATCCAAGAGATCCGCTTGGAGCGCCACAACTGTTCATGCCGTGTTTTTTTTTCCCTCGAACCGAGGCCACGGCGCCCGAGGACCCCGAGAGCCTCGAACCAAACCCCGAGCCTCTCTCGAGGGGCGCGCCCCCCCCCGCGGATAGGGCGCGGCGGGCAGGCGGCAAGGGCCCCTCCATCTCGATCGGCTGTTCAGCAGGCTGCGCAGCTCGCTGTCCTGCCGACCCCCGGGGCCCCGCGCGCCGACGCGCGCGCGGGGGGGCGACGGGCAAGACGAAGCCAGGACGAGGAGACCCTGAGCACCCCAATCGTCTACACCCTGCGAGATGCTTAAGAAATCATGGGTTAAGAAATTCATAGTCTCAGAACTTGAGTAAAAACCCAAAATTCCCACTCAAATCTTAGGATTTACATTGAAACATTAAGAATAATCAAGACTCTGGCCGAAAACTTAGGTTTTCTTAAACATCGCCTAAGGTGTAGACTTGAGCATCCGGACTACAGGGGCCCCCCCGGACTACAAGGGCACCCTCCAGACTACACTGGGACCCCCCCACAAGGGCCTCCCCACGGGCTACACGGGCCGCCCCCCCCCCCTGGACTGCACGGACCCCTTCCGGACAAAGAAAAGGCCCACACCTGGACTTCCGACGCGTGAAACCACAAAGATCAACGCATTCCCCCCCCAGGACTACAGGACACCCCCCCTCCCGGACTACGCCCCCCCCCTCCCCCCCCCGCGAACTATATACAAGGAGCCCCCCCCCGGACTACAAGGCCCACTCCTCCACACTGCGGGGGCCCCCCCTTGAACTACAGGGCCCCCCCTCTCCGGACTACAGGGCCCCCCCTCCACCACTATACTAGCCACCTCAAAACTATCATTGAAGCACTCAGAACACGTTCGGGTGAAGATGAATCGAGAATCTGTGAGATCTGGCGGCTCATGGAAGATGCGGCATCGGGCGTCGCGGCCTCCTCGAGGCGCTCCGGAACGCTCCGAGAGCGCCCATTCCCCGTGCACGTTCCGGCATCGTGCGCTCACTCTTTGCGCACGATGGTCCACAGCACTCCTCGATGGTCCCAGACCCCCGACGTCATGATTTTTTCATGACGCGACCCCCAGAGGTCCCGACCCCTTCCACGGGACCGGTTTTTCGTCCTGCGTCGTTTTTTGACGCTCCCGAGGCCCGGCGAGGGCCCCCGGAGGCCGAAAATGGCGAAAAACCTCCCGTCGTGATTTTTTCACGACGCGAGGAGGTCTGGGGTCGTCGCCAGGGCCAAATGCCCACGCCCGAGGGATGCCACGCCGCCCTGGCCCCGCCCGACGGGGGCCCGCCCGCGGGGCGGGGCAGGCCTCCCCTCGCCGTGGCCCGCGGGCCACGGCCGGCGGGCGGGGCGCCGGGGACGCCGCCGGAGGCAGGCCGTCGGAGCTCCGCGCCCATGGGGCCCTCCCCCATGGGCTGCGGCGAGGAGGAGGAGGAGGAGGAGGAGGAGGAGGAGGAGGAGGAGGAGGAGGAGGAAAGGAGCCCGTCGCACCTGGCGGGCTCGCTCGTGCCGGGCCCGGGGCCCCCACAGGTCGATCCGGCTCGAAAAGGCGCAACAAAAATAGGGTCCAGGGCTCTGGTCGAGCTCCTGCGCTGCAGCTTGGTCGCAGCTCGCGGGTTCGCTCATTCCGGGCCCGGGGCCCCCACAGGTCGATCCGGCTCGAAAAAGCGCAAGAAAGATGGGGTCCGGGGCTCTGGTCGAGCTCCTGCGCTGCAGCTTTGTCGCAGCTCGCGGGCTCGCTCGTGCCGGGCCCGGGGCCCCCACAGGTCGATCCGGCTCGAAAAGGCGCAAAAGAGATGGGGTCCGGGGCTCTGGTCGTGGTCTTCTGCGATGCTGCGTTTGCTTTGTTTTGCTGCGTCGGGTCTCAGGGGCATCGGGCCCCAGGGGCCAGCAGAAAACGACTCGGGAACCTTCGACCTGCACGTTACGCGCGGCAGGTGCCACGCTGCCGCGGCCGCCGCCGCGGCTGCAGCGGCGGCCACCGTCGAGGCCGCACCGTCGCGGCACCTGCCGTGCGGAAAGTGCAGGCCGAGGGAAGAGGCCCAAACCTCCAGGGAACCTTTTTTTGTGCCCGGACAGAACACCTGCAGCCGGACCTCGCAACATGAACGGCGGCACAGCTCCGCCCCAGGCGTCACGTCTACGCCGCCGTTGCGAGGTGCCTCGAGATGACACCCCGAGACACGGCCTCCAGCACCACCCCCACTTGGCCGCCGGCCTCACGCAGCGGAGACACTGCTGCCCAAGGACTTAAGTTCCCGCGCCTGCCACGTCGGGAACCTCCTTGGGGAACCACAGGTCCGAGGAGGCCGGGGGGCGTGCCAGGGTCGGGCGCTGCCAGAGGCAGAGGCTGGTCCAGGCCCAGCGTGTCCCCAGCTCTCCGGGCCGCTCTGGAGCCCTTGGGGCCGTCCAGGTCTCGTGAGGGGTGCTCTTGAAATCTTCGGGGCCTCTTTGGCCACTGGCAACGCCCGACAAGGGGTATTGGAGCAGGCAGGCCCGAGGAGGGCCTGGTCAGAGCGGGGATTGGGAGCGAGGGGTAGGGAGGGGGAGAGGGAGGAGATGCAGGGGAGCAGTGAGGGAGGATGGAGGGAGGGGAAGGAAGGAGGGTGGGAACTGAGGGAGGACAGAACGAGGCATGGAGAGCGAAAGGGAGAGGGAGAGCAAGCGGGAGGAGGGAGGAGGGAGGCGGCGGGGGGAGATGCCACGCTTTCGACTCGCTCTTCGGGGGGCCCCTCCCTGGGCGCAACAGGTCGGACCGCCCTGCCTGCCAACGCAGCAGGCACCTCCTCCCACTCCGCGCCGTTTCGAAGATTAAGATGGGGCAGGCGCTCCCTGCCATCCTTCCCTTCCCCCCCCTCCCACCCCCTATACGTATCAGCTTCTCTCTCTCTCTCTCTCTTTCCTCTCTCTCTCTCTCTCCTTCCCCCACACCTCTACTACCTGTCCAACCTCCCCTCCACTCTCTCCCTATATGCTCTCCCGCATCAGGACACCTTCCCCGCCTCCTCTTCCTCCTCCGTATCATCCTTCTCCTCCTCTTCTCTTCCTCCTTCGGCTTATCCTCCTCATCATCGTCATCCTCATCCTCCGCATCCACCTGCTGCTGGTTAGTTGGCACGAAGAGATACGGGGCTTCCCGGGGCCCGGCTTTTCAACCCTCGAATCGTCACTTGACGGCCCGGCGGCCTGGAAAAAGGCCGGAGACGGAAAAAGCTGCGAGAAAACCTCGG
>CAUYUJ010021537.1:507781-517781 GCA_963575745.1 Prorocentrum cordatum | reverse complement strand
CGAGGGCCCCAAGACGCGCAAACACACGTCCAAGACGGCCCAGAAGGGCTCCGAAAACGGCTCCGAGAGCGCTCCAGGAGCGGTCCGAGTGGCCTCGAAGAGAGCTCCACATGGTCCTCGACCGTCCAAGGGCGATCACAAACATCGACGACGGCCTCCAAACGGCTGAAGAGGCCCCCAAGACGGCCCAAGAGGCATCCACAATGCGCCCACAGAGGGCCTCTAGACGCAAAAAACCGCCCGTTCCCTTTGTAAAACGTATATTTTTTCTCACACGTGCGCCTTTCGGGGTGCCCCCCGCTCCTGGACGGTCCCAGAGCCCCCCAAACCCGCTCCCAGACGGCCCAAGACGCCTCCAAGAGGGTTCCCCATATAGCCCTAGAGGGCCCCAAGACGGGCCAACAGACGTCCAAGACGGCCCAAAAGGGCTCCGAAAACGGCCCCGACAGCGCTCCAGGAGCGCCCCGAGTGGCCTCGAAGAGAGCTCCACATGGTCCCCGACGGTCCAAGAGCGATCAACAACACTGACGACGACCTCCAGACGGCTACAGAGGCCCTCAAGACGCCCCAAGAGGCATCCACGATGCGCCACAAGAGGGCCTCTAGACGCACAAAAACGCCCGTTCCCTTCGTAAAACGTATATATTTCTCGCACGTGCGCCTTTTGGGGTGTTCCCCGCTCCTGGGCGGCCCCAGAGCCCCCCAAGACCGCACCAAGACGGTCCAAGAAGCCTCCACGAGGGCCCCGCGACAGCCCAAGAGGGCGCCAAGACGGGTCTCAAGAGGGGCAGAGGACGGCCCAAGAGAGCCCCGAAGACAACGCGCGCGACTCGCGGTCAGATTCCTCGCAACTTGCGTCGCTTCCCGCCGTGATCGTCACTTGCTTCCGCAGGGCGTTTCGGCGGGTCTCTGACCATGGCCTGAAACGATCGAAGGTCACCCCACGGCCGCCCCTGACGGTTCCAAAAGACACCGCAAAGCAGTTCTGAGGTCACCAAGGGCATACCACAGTCCTCGGCAACAGATGGCGACGGCCAAGACGGCCGAAAAGAACGCCCAGAGCGCCCCATGACAGCCCAAGAGAGGCCGATGACAGCCCAAGAGAGCCCCAAGACAGCCCAATACTGCCACAGGACGGCCTAAGGGGCCCCAAGACAACCCAAGAATGCCCCAAGAATGGCCCAGGGGCCTCAGACCACCCAAAGAGGCGACCAGACCACTGCGCGATTCTTCATAAGGGGTCGGCGGATGTGGCGTAAGCCTGAAGAATCATTTGGTCCGGCCGCGCCTCAGCCACACGGGACTTTCGCGGGACACCGGCGGGACACCGCGGGCCACCGGCCGCCCCGAAGGGAATCATTTGGTCCGGCCGCGCCTCAGCCACAGGAGACTTTCTCTCGCCCGCCCACGCAGCTTCGCCTCGCCCGCACGCACGGCACGCGCGAACACGAAACCGAAATCGATTTCCCGGTAGGGGGGCTCTCCGTTCCACTTCGATCTCACCCCATCACCTCCGATAGTGTCTACGCGTCCTCGTCTTAAGAATCCAGTAGGGACACGGATGGAGGGCCTCACATTTTCGAACAGTGGCCATCGCATCATAAATTCTCACGTTCGCAACAATACGTTCACAACAACCACAAGGATTGTCGGCGATCCGTGTTCAAAGTGTGGCTCTCCACTGAGAGCCGAGCGCGTTCGTTTTCATCGCTTCCAACAACTACATTGGATGAAGGGAGGGCTCTTTTCATAACGTGGCTCTTGTCAATCCTCTGCAGTTCGGGTAACCCAAACGAATAAGCTTGTCCGCAACAGGTTCGCTGTCGCACATGGACGACTTGCAACACAAGACGGGGTCGCCTGAGATATCTTCAGGTCTCATGGTGTGGACTCGCAAAGTCTGCAACTACTCGACGGGTGGAGGGAACTGACTGTTTCTCCAAAGCGGGACAATCACTTGTTTGACGTCCTAGCCGTGCTACTTTACGTTCTTTCTGGTCAGGCGGCAAATCCCTTTGTCAAGTAGGAAATGGGGCGATTCCCCCTCAGGTCATGCCAGGTTTGTAGCCCCTTCGCGGAATGATGGAGGATGATGGGGGGGGGAAGAGCAGCAGGAGGAGGAGGAAGAGGAGGAGGAGGAGGAAGAGGAGGAAGAGGACAAGGAGGAGGAGGGGTGAAGAGGAGAAGCGTCGGATCGACACGCCCCGGCGGGGAGGCACGCGGCGCCATTTACCCAGCGCAACACACCAGGGACGCCCCCGATGCCGACAGGAAAAGCTCTCAGTGCCGAGGGGGCGGAAAAGGAAAGAGGACGAACGGGAGTAAGAGGAGGAGGAAGAGTAAGAGTAAGAGTAAGAGTAAGAGTAAGAGTCCCAGGACAGTGTCCACACCCTTAACATCAACACGGGAGCCCCTTCTGTGCTCGCCTGGCCTTCTCCTTGGTACTATATACCTTAGGCCATAAACCTCTCTGAATTCGATCGAGATACTCAGCTCGAGTGGGCGTCACCTGATCAGGGCAGGCTCTTCCTAACCCAACGAGCTGCTGATCACAGAACATACCACACGACGCACAGAACCACACCTGGACATCCTGATTAAACCGCATCTTGTGCGAGACATGGACAACTCCCCCCGCGAGGTGCAGCTCGACCCCCCTTGGAAGAACCCGAAGGGACCCATCAAGAGCTATCAACCTGAAACACGGGGAAGCACGCCACTTCCGCAACTCGGAGCTCGACGAGGACCCGCGACACCGACGGCACCGACGCCCCGAGTCGTCGAGCGCGTGCTGGGTGTTAAAAACAGACAGGGCCTCTGGACAAGGGGGAGGCGGAGGGGGAGGAGGAGGAGGAGGAGGGGGGGAGGAAACACCGCTCCCGACTCCTTCACTCACAACTCCGAGCGGACCCATCCGCCCCTGGCGCCCCGCCTTCTTCTCGAGCTCCTCCGCGGCCAGGGCGTCCAGCGACGCCCTCAGCAGGCGCATCCGCACGAGGAACGCCTCATGCTCCACCTGCTGCACCTTGGCCCTGACCGCCTGTGGCAGCCGAGCCTCGCTCGCTGCCTCGCCCGCCAATCTGTCGGCCAGCGCATTGCCCCGCACCAGCCACAGAGGCGTGCCGTTCTCCTCGGCCTCCGCCTCAGAGAGGTGCGAGTTCACGAACAGGACCACAAAATGGGCAGGGTCCCGCTCCTGGAACTCGACGCCCACGAATGCCCAGAGTTCAGCCAGGTCCCCTTGCGGGTGGCGGTACTGCTGTGCATACCATCCATCGTACACCATCTTATTATCACACACATACACTGCAAAGTCACTAGTCAGACGCGCAGCCATGAGGAGCATCGTCAACTCTCCGCGCGGCACGGTCTGCTCACCGACAAGCGGACCCTGCAGCGTGGCGATCTCCTCCAGGTCGGCCTCCGACTTGACGACTGACAAGCCACGCCCAACGCGACGGAACCTCGGGTCACGGGAGTCGGGCCCCCCGCTAGCGTCCCCGAACATCACGACGGGCTCATACTCTGCTCCTGGTCCCAGACTGTTCTCGTCCGTACCGTTCAGCAGAGCGCCTGTGCCCGTCCACGCCGCTGCTGACGGCGGCGACGGTAGACTGGTCCATCCCTTGGGAATGACACCCCTCAGCCAGAAAACCTCATCCGCCTGGTGCTGGGTCGTCGCCTTCGGCAGCAAATCATCCGACTTGACGTGAGCCTCGGCACCTGCGTTGTGCTCGCAACCCCAGTACCTGTGGAAAGCGTCCTCCTTCTTGACCTTGCGCCGCGGGCACCACGGGCTGACCTGGACCTTGGAGGTGGACTCTGCCCTCCGTGCCCTGGGCCAAGCCCCGCCAGCTGCAATAGAGACAAGTAGCTCCTCCAGTCGCCGCCCACGTGGTAGACGACGAAGGTACCGAAGCAGAAGCCGCAGTGAGAAATGATCTGCTCCCTGCTCCAAGCCAGCCCCACAGAAATGCTTGGATGCGCGTTCCCAGAATCCAACAGCAGAAGAATAATCGAAATCAACGAAGAAGCCACTAAGATTGTTGAGAGCCATCTCTGCATTGTACTCGGCCTCAGGAAATTGCCATGAAATATCGTCCGAAAAATGCCAACATGTCGGTGACTCGGGTACCCATCCGCGCTCAATCAAGGTTAAGATGGTGGCCGACAGCGGACCGCGGACCCACCGTGACCGATGAGATGGTGGCGTATTCTGGAATCTCCTGACCAACAGCGGCCACGCACGGTAGACTCCTGGCCGAATCTGCGCCTGAGTAAACCATTGATGCAACCACAAACTCAAAACTTCACGAGGCATCTGAATACCAGGGTCAGCCGATTCGCCACGAATAGACAAGAGAGTGGTGGTACACATGCCTTTACCCCCTGAACAGGACGCCGCGGCTAAATCTCTGCGACATTGCTGGAGACGCCGACCGAAGGTCCCATGGATAGACTGACCGAAATTGCCTGCGGCCTGCGCCCCCATCTTCTCCAGACGAGCCGTGGCGTGATATCTTTTTGAAGCCCGCGCAAAACGAATCACTTTGGAATGACGCCGCCGCTGCTTCAGTCCTCGTTTGGTGCGAACCTCACGGGCAGTGCGACGACCGCCACCCTGGTCCACTCCAAGGAAGCCTGCCTGCAGTTGCGCTCTCACAACCAATCCTCGTTTCCTCAGACGACGCACTATTTCTTTAGCATCCCCATGGTGCGAGCATATGACACAAGATTTGGCTGCGATCTTGAGCTTGACCGAAGCTAGCTCGGCTGCAGTGTCGGCCAAGCAAGCCGTGAGCCTATCTCGCACTGCCGCCCTCGATCCAGCCAGACTTTGAGAAAGATCGTCGATCCAAATGCGACTGGATATCTGCGAATGCTGCTGGCACACCTTAGCCATGACAAAGTGTGTCATACATTTAGCGAAACGCGTGCCTGACCGAAGGCCCTGTATAATGCTGCACGTGGCAAGGAACGGCTGGCTGACCGCTCCTTGCTGCTCCAGGGCCCTCGGCGCCATGCACTGAGACAGCTCCAGATACATGATGATGGGAGGGAATCCAAGCTTCAACGAGACCTGGACGAGGATGTCCCACTCTATGCCGTCGTAGAACCCCTCCACGTCCATGAGGCCGTGCCCGAAAGGCGTGCCGAGCACGCCCGCCACTTCTTCCTGGAGCGTACGATGGAATGCTTCCCTGAGGGAGGCATTCCCACAAATCGCAGCATCCCACTCGTCCTCAACAAGCGAACACCACTCACGAACATGCCCCTCCCGAATGAGGGACCACAACCTTCCTAGAAACGACGCCAGTCCGATCACGCGGTCGCCGCCCAGCTTCTTCGGCAGAAGCTTGCCGATGATCAACTGTGTCTGGAAAGGCCGCGCCAGCGAGCACTCGATCAGGTTGAGCAGCTCTGCAAGCTCCAGTACAGCACTATCAGGGAGCCGCTCCACGTCGATCGGCGTCATCCGATCGGCGCCTAGACCAGTGGTGGCCTTCATCTTGCGTGCTGCTGCGCGCACCTCAGCTGCCGTAATCGGATCCAGCGGCTCCGCGCGAGCAGCTTCACGTGCATCATCATATGCGCGTGCCAACTTGGTCTCGTCAACGACGTGGGGCGCCCACTTCTTCTGCCAGTGCTTGCACTTGCTGTCGATGATGTCCCGCGGGTGGACGACGGCAATGTCCCCCTCCAGAACTTCGAGCGGCGGGAGCTGTTCCTCCCGCATGCTACGGTGCAGGACCCCCACCGCAGACTGCTGAGTGACCCACTGCTGGAAGTCCGACAACGACTCGTGGACGGCCCTCCGCTGCCCTCGTCGAGCCAGTCGAGCCGCCTGCTCCTGGAAGGACTGCAGCACTGGCACGACCATATCCCTCACATTCAGCAGCACCTTCGCCCACTTGTGGTCACTCGCGTCCCTGCCAGGGCGCAGCAGCAGATGTACCCCTGCTGGCCGCTCGTAGACCAGATGCCTGCAAGCCCTCTGGATGGCCTCAAGCTCACGTTCACCGTTGCCGCGAGCGAGGTGCCTCCCAGCCTGCGCTAGCAGCGTGGCAACTCGCTTCCACCAGCAAGCAACCTGGTCCCGCAGCGGCGCCGTGCGCCCTCGCGCAGACTGGTGCACCTCCTCAACCACGAACTTGCAGCCGTCGCCCCTGCTGGGCCCAGCTGGCAGCGGCACGCAGTGATGAGCACAGATCGTGCGCTCAACTCCGCGAGCCCAAGCAGAGTACCATGAACTGACTGTGGAAACAGGCTTGGGGTTGAGCCTAAATGCAACGGAGGCGAGGTAGGAGGGAGGCATGGCATCCTCGGACACCTCCAGAGTGCAAACACTATTACGATGCTGTCTCCAACAGTCTTCCGAAATATAGAACTCGGGTTCACCCTGAAGGGACGGGTCTTCCAAGGCGGCTTCCGTGACCAGGGGCGGCGCACCATCGCTGGAAGAAAGGGGGGGAGGTCCCGAATTGGCCTGGACAAAAGAGGGCTTACTCACAGGATCAGAGAGGCGAACGGGCTCAGAACCGTGCGACGCCGACGATGTGACAGAAGCTCCGTTTTCAGACTCACTCCTGCTGCTGAGATGAGTGCACTCACCCGCAAGGCTCTGACATGCGTGCGGGTGTGCACTGAAACACGACTCGTGACCCCAAGGATCATCTCCCTCCTCAGGCCATCCGTCATCTAATTGGCACTCGACTTCATCCTCATCGTCCGATGGGACTGCTGTGCTGATCTCATCGCCTGGCTGTGAAAGGTATTCAGAGAACAACGTGTGAAAGAAATCCGACCTACGCTCCCGCGCCAAGGCAGCCCGCGCGGCCTTGGCCTTCTTAGCCTTGGAGGTCTTGGAACCCTCCTGAGGTAGAGCCTGCGGGCGCCGAAGCTGAGGAAGACGGCCAGGAGCGTCCAATCTGCGTGTAATCAACTGCTTGCCACTGCTTTTGAATGTGATAATCAAACCCAGGTGAGGCCGCCACGGCACGTCTAGCACCGCCTGGCAGCCTACGACGAAGGGGATGGCAGACTCGCTCATGACCGTGAAATCGATCTGCGTGCCTGCGCCCACGTCACATGTGTAGTCCACAGGAGCCTGGAGCACCCGCCCATGCACTCGATCCAGGAAGCCCGTCTGGCTGAGCACCTGCGGGGTGACGTTCCAATCCCCTACCGCGAGCCATGGGAGCTGCAGCGCCGCCAGCAGGGCCCCCAGGCGCTGGAAGCGGCTCAGGTTGCGGCCATGCATGCCGATGGACGTCACCCCGTAAAAGGTAATGAAGACAATGGAGAAGCCCGACAGGTGGATGGTGGCCGCCGCGAAGCCGTCCAGCGCTGAGCTGCCTGGAGCCCGAAACGCATTGAGCCTCGCCTCCGCCAAACTCTCCACCTGCAGATGCTTCTTCGCGAAGATGATCTCGCCGCCCTCGTTGGCCTTCTCCTCAGAAGCCGACGTGCGGTGATTGCCAGAGGGTCTGGCGGGGTTGGCAATCATTCTATAGCCCTTGCCACGGGCATCCCGATCAAGCTTGCGCAACTTGGACTCTGGCTGATGAGTCTCCACGCAACCCAAGTAGTCGCAGCTCGAGCACTGCGTCATAAGGTACGTCCACGCCTGTTCCCCAAGGGCGGTGACGTTGCTGAAGAAAATAGAGGTGGTCTTGATATCGTCGATATCGTGCACCTCGTCCCCGTTCCCGTGCGACGCCTGGCGCTGAGTAGTTAGCGCCGCGGGCTCAGCGCCAGGCGGTGACCGTCAGGCAGCGGCCCCTCCGTTGCCCTTGCCGCAGGCGCCCTTGCCCATGGCTGCCTCGAACTTGGCCGCCGAAATCCTCGTCGCCTCCTCCTGGACCTTCCTGTCGTGCTCCTCCTTGGCTGCAGCAGCCGCCGCACCATCATCGACCTCTGCTGTCCCTGAGCCCTGCCCGCAGCCTCCCGCGCTACTCGCAGGGGCCGCAGCATCGGCCGAGGCAACCTCTCCTGTCTCGGTCCTCCGCCTCTTCATCGCCATCCTCTTGTCGATGTCGGCGCGCACCTTGCTCGCCTTCGTCAGCCACTCCTTGACCTCCTCCGACTTCGACGTGAAAGTCATCTTGAGGCCTTGCAGCTGCTCATGAATGCGCTTCAACTCCTCCTTTTCGTTGGCTTCGAACTCAAGGTTGTCCATGTCCTCGAACAACTTCTCGTCCCAACGCGCCTCGAAAGGGAGATCCTCCTGGGCTGCGTCCTTCTTGTCCGCGGCAGTGGTCGCGACGCCCTCGGCCCTCGCCAGGCTCTCGACAGCCTTGCGCCTGGCCAGCTCCGCCGACGCGAGGACGACGGCAGCAGCTCTCTCCTTCTCCACAGCGACTGAGAGGGCCTCCCTCAGCCTCTTCACATTGCTCACTGTCTGGTCATGCTTGTGATTGGCGTCCCGGTGCGCTGCGTCCGCCTGCTGCAAGGCCGCCGCCGCCGTCTGCTGCTTCGGCGGGGGCTTGGCGTTGGCAAGCTTCTCAACGCGCGCCTTCAGCAGCGCCCGCAGCTCGGGGTCATTGGTGTTCTTCATGGCCTCCATCAAGTGATCGACGACGCCGTCAGGAACGACCCATGGGGGCTTGGGCGACGAGCCGCGACTGCGGCTGCCCCCCCGCCCCTCGTCCTCCTGAACGAAGATCGTGCCGTCCTCCGACTCCGCGAAGGTGACCACCTTGTTGTTACCTCCCTTGGGCGGCTTAGCTTTGAACAGCTTCACCTGTTTGCCACAATGTGGGCATGCCAGACTGCACTTCAGAAGGTTGTCATTCCACTCACACCTCTGGCAGTTGGCGCAGCGGCTCCACACGCGAGAGGGAACAGGAGCCATGGCGGAAACTCTCGCTTTAGTCGACCGAGTACGCAATCCCTGGAGGAGCGGACCCGGAGTGCCCCAAGCACCTCGAGCAGGTACGAGAGTCAGCTCAGACAAAATGCCTGAGCCTAGGTGGCTTGAGAGGAGGAGGAAGAGGAAGAAGAGGAGGAGGGGGAGGAAGCGGAGGAGGAGGGGGAATAACAACGCAGGATATGGCGGATGATGATGAGATGAGGGAGGAGGAGGAAGAGGAGGAGGAGGAGGAGGAAGAGGAGGAGGGGAGGAGGTGGAGGAGGAGGGCAGCTTCCGACGGAACCTCATGCCTTCAACTCGTCAGCCCGCCAGGAGGAACAAGAGGGAGGAGGAGGAGGAGGAGGAGGAGCAGGAGGAGGAGGAGGAGGAGGGGGAGGAGGAGGCGGAGGAGGATGAGGAGGAGGAGGAGGAGGAAGTGGAGGAGACACTCCGAAGACACTTCCAGAGGCGACTGGGGTCGCGCGGAGGAGGAGGGGTGTGGGGGGCGGCGGGGGGCGCGCCGCGGCCCCGCGGCCGCGCCCTCGCCTGTGGGCACCGCGATTCGCGCGGTCCTGTCTCACAGGTGACGGCCCTCCTCGCAAAAGCAGCCGTTATGCCCTCGCTGGGCGTCCACTGCCCGTCCGCGCCCTTTCGGGCGCCCCTTCTCGCGCGGAGTCTGCCACTGCCCTCGCGGCGCCCTTCTCGCACGCGCTGGCAGCGTCCGCAGACGGCTGCCACTGCCCTCGCCGAGGGCGGGGTCCACGGCAGCGGCGGGGCGTGGGGTCAGTAGCAGAGAACCCCGCCGATTGCCGCGCCCGCCCCCCGGCGCTCCGCATCTCAGCGCTTGGCTGGGCGCTCCCTTCCCTCGCGAGCCCTGCGTTTTGCGCGGGGCGTGATGTACGGCCTGTGCAACACCATCTGGTGCTGCTCTGCCTCAGCCTCGCGTGTGGGCCTCGACTGGCACGGCAGCCACTTGCTGGCGATGACCTGCCGCGCTGCCCACATCGCCTGGCTGATCCCTCTCCCGCACTCCTTCTCGCACGCGCTGTTCCCAACGCTGTAGCTGACGATATTGGGCTCTAGCTGCGCCTGCCCCTTCTCGCACGTCCTGGCCCACGTGCTGTAGCTAATGGCGTCGGGCTCCACCTT
>CAUYUJ010021537.1:460281-502781 GCA_963575745.1 Prorocentrum cordatum | reverse complement strand
CCGAGGCCGTCCTGGGGAGAGAAATCCACCTGGAGCCAGCGGCAGCTTCGGAAGACCTCCCCTGAGATCCGACGCTGCGAAAAGAAATGCAACACCGCCAAACATCACAACCGGAGAGCCAGACTCAATCTTCCTGCGGCATGGTTCGAGCGAGATCGATCTGTGATGGTCTCGGCCCCAAAAATACGGCATGACCTAGGACATCAAAAACATCCTCCAAGAACATGAGACCCTCCGCCGGCCAAACTGAAGCACATTCGAGGGGACCATCCCCTAGGATGCACAAGAAACCCCAACAACCACGAAGAACAGCAGGGTCTCCCCGAGCCGATCTCGACCTTATAACCCAGTCCGGCCGTGTGCGAGAACGCCCCGTGTGACTTTTGTATTATTGCGTCGGCGGCTAAGCAGTTTAACTGCGCTGGCGGAAGAGCAATGACAACGGGGATGCCGTGATGCGGGATGTGCCACGACGCAGGAACATGGAAGGGGACAGGGAGGCGACCGAAAGAGGAGAGAGGGAGCAGGGGCCGTTCAGGGGGACGAGCACTGCAACGCTCGGACCTCAGGGCTCGGCCCCCCGTCGACGCCGAGGGGCGCGCCTGTCGGGCAGCGAGAGGCCGTGGTCGATGGGCACCAGCTCGCCCGTCGGCCAGCTGGGCATGCGCCTGGCGGAGGGCGGCGCGAGTACTCTCGCTCCCTCCTCGCCTCTCGCGGCCCCTCCGCCAGAGGAGGGCAGGGGGGGGGCGGGAGGAGGAGGAGGAGCAACGATGGAGGAGGAAGGGGAGGAAGAGGAGGGGGAGGAAGGGGGAGGGGAGGAAGGGGGAGGAGGGAGGGCGGCAGACGTCACCTCCGCGTCCTCCTCCTCATCCTCCTCCACCTTCTCCCCTTCCACCTCCTCGAAGAGTCGCGGGGCCGCCTCCTGTGGCGCGCGACGAGGACGTTCCCGTCGTTGCGGTCCAAATTGACGACCCGGATGTCCTCCACCGAGGCGGGGCCCGAGGCGCTTGGGAACGGAGCTCACCCTCGCACGGGACGGACGCCACACGAGGGGGAGAACGGGGGGAGGAGGAGGACGACGAGGAGGAGTAGGAGCGAGAGTACCCTGGGGGCGACGCGTGCCTCCGAAGCGCCAGGCTCAGCCGAGAAGATTTGGCGGTTTGGGCGAACGTCACAGGAGACGATTGGCTCATCAGCTCGTCATGGGCTCCATGGGGAGCTGATGGTAAGTGTTTGGTGGCACGAATGGGAAATACAAGGAACGGTGGAATGGGCGGAGGCGGGGATCGGAGCGAGGGACGCCAGGGGGAGGCAGGCGGGGGGGGAGGGGCAGAGCAGAGGCGGAGCGCCTGGCTCTACCGCGGGCTCCTCACGTGGCCCTAGGTTCGCCGCACCACGCATATGTCCGCAACCTCGCACTCGTTACTATCGCGAAGGAAGAGAAGACAGGGGTCTCATTTCTGGCGGACGCGCGGCGAAGCAGCGCGGGTAGAGGTCAATGAGAGCAGCATCGCAGGAAGAGAAGGAGACGGACTATGAGATGGATGATGATGATGATGCTGCTGATGATGATGATGATGATGATGGTGGTGATGATGTCGATGGTGGTGATGACGATGACAGTGGTGATGATGTTGATGATGCTGATGATTGATCATGCTGATGATGATGATGATGATGATGATGATGCCGATGCTGATGTGCATGAAAAGGAGGATACGGATGAGGATTATGATGCTGATGATGATGACGATGCTGACCACGATGATGCTCATGATGCTGATGAGGATGCCGATGGTGACGATTCTGATGATGGTGATGCTGGTGATGATGATGAGGTCTCAGTGAGGATGCGTGTCTCTCGGAGCTTATGCCGAAAGACTCGAGATGCTGACCCGATGAACACTCTATCAGAAGACAAGACCGAGGAGGCGGTGCGCGGTGACCGTGCCCGCGGCGACCCGCGATAAACGCAGGGCGAAAAGGGGCCGAAACCATCGGGCCGACCTGGGCCCCGCGGCTGGCCTCGCCGACCGGCCCGCGAGATACGGCCGACTTGAGATACGACGCCATCGCCTCGCGCGTCGTGGAGGAGGAGGAGGGGGGGAGGAGGTGGGGAGGAGGGGGAGGACGAGGGAGGAAGGAGTAGGGAGGAGGAGAGATGGCGAGAAATGAAGGGAATGGGAATGGGAATGGGCAGAGGGCGCAGTCCGAGCGCCCTGCCGCCGCGGCGGCGAAAGAAGCGAAACAGTCCCCAGCAAGGCGGGAGCGGCGACGAGGAGCCCGAGGGTCCCACCAGACTCCCAGAAGGGGAAAACCGTGGCCAAGGCCCACCACCCCAGCGGGGACGGAGACCAGCGGGCAACCGAACGCAGCCACAAGGGCCGCACCCAGGACCCCGCGGCCCGAGACGAGGCAGCCCCCAGGCCGCCCTCAGAAAGACACGTGTGTCAAGCCGAGCCCAACAACTACGCGTAGCTGCCGCCCACTCAGCCCTGGCAGCCGGCGCCAGCACGACGAACGGCGCTAGCTCCCTTCAGGACGTTGATGGTGCTGCGGCCAGGAGCTCCTTCGCAATGGCCATGCACGACGCGAAGCCATCCGCACCGAAGGCATTAGTACGACGAAGTGCCTCGGAGACCAGGTCCCAGTCGCGTCCGCCGGGCCCCACTGCCTTCAGCACCTGGTTGAGGGACTCGAGCTGCGCCACCGTCGCCTGCACACGCTCCTGGACCTCCTGGGCCTCAGCGGACGGCACCTCGGAGCAGCCCTCGACCTGCGCCTCCGCCGCATCGACAGGGGCCTCCATCAACCCGTCCACCAGAACATCGGTCGCGAGCCGCCACTGGGCCAAGCGGGCGGCGCGCGCGGCGACCACCCGCGAGTAGTAGGCCTCCTGGCTGGTCTCGACCACGGAGCCACGGCGCTGCTGCTTGCCGAGCTCCACCTCGCGGGAGACCCCAGCCTCCTGCTTTGCGAACTCGCTGACGACCTCTGCCTCCAGCTCGCTCTCCAGCTCGCCCTTCGTGAAGCCCTTGCCGACGACCGCAACGTCGTCCAGCAGCTGCTCCCCGACGCTCGAACCGCCCTCGTCCCCGACCTCGGTCGTGAACACATCGCTGGAGGCCGCAACCTTCTTGCACTGCAACACGCCCTCCGTGAAGCAGTTGCCGACGAGTCCAGCAGCTGAGACCCGAAGCTCGAGCCAAACCCGCACTTGTCACCGACCTAATCCGTGACCCGAACTCGTCCGAGAGCACCTTGCTGACGACCTTGGCCCCCAGCTTGCCCTCCAGCCCGCCCTCTGTGAAGCCCTTGCCGACGACCGCGCCCTCGTCCGTCAACTGCTCCCCGAGACTCGAGCCGACCTTGTCCTGGACCTCGGCCGCGGACACCTCGCTGAAGACACGGGGCTTCAGCACGTCCTCCAGCTCGCCCTCCGTGAAGTCCTCGCCGACGACCGCGCCCTCGTCCAGCAGCTGCTACCCAAAGTTCGGGCCGACCTGCAGCTCGCCCTCCGTGAAGCTCTTGCCGACGACCGCGGCTCGTCCAGTAGCTGTTCCTCGAATCGAAATTCGAGCCGAACTCGCCCTTGTCCCCGACCTCGGCTGTGGACACATCGCTGTAGGCCTCGCCCTCCAGCGTCGGGAAGGCGGGGACGGGGGGGGGGGACACGCAGCACTCCTGCACTTGTGCCACGTTCATGCCCTCGCCTGCCTCCTCGACCTCGGCGATCGGGAACTCACCCCCCAGGTCGTTCCCGATGTAGTGCCCGCTGTCCGCCAAGCTGGCCTTCACGAGCTCCCGAATCAGCATCTCGCCCAGCGTGAGGGGGAGGAGGAGGATGAGGAGGATGAGGAGGAGGAGGAGGATGATGATGAGGAGGAGGAGGAGGAGGAGGTGGAAGAGGAGGAGGATGAGGAGGAGGAAGAAGAGGACCAGTGTAAATCCAAGACTCACCAACGATGATGGAAGACGTGGCACCATGGAGCGCAACCTCCCGCTACCCAAAGGAGTGCTCCAGCGGGGGCTTCCCCGCTCGATCCCCATGGGGGCCACAAGAGCCTCCGTATCGACGAGAGGCCCACGGGGTCAGCTGAGGCCTGAGGCCCCACGGAGGAGGCGTAGGACACGGGGCCGCGGCGCGAACCTGGTCAGGACGGGTCCCGCGGAGCCCGGAGGTCGAAAGAGGAGGAGATGAAAGACGAGTGATGCTGATGATGCTGATGATGATGACGAGGATGAGGATGAGAAAGAGGATGAGGATGAGGATGAGGATGCTGATGAAGATGAAGATGATGGCGATGATGAAGATGAAGATGAAGATGAAGATGAATATGAAGATGAAGATGAAGATGAAGATGAAGATGATGATGATGATGATGATGATGATGATGATGATGAAGATGATGATGATGATGATGATAATGATGATGATGATGATGATGATGATGATAAGGATGATAAGGATGATGATGATGATGATGATGATGCTGATGATGATGATGATGATGATGATGATAAGGATAAGGATAAGGATAAGGATAAGGATAAGGATGATGATGATGATGATGATGATGATGATGATGATGATGATGATGATGATGATGATGATGATGATGATGATGATGATGATGATGATGAGAAGGAGGAGGGAGGAGGAGGAGGAGGAGGAGGAGGGAGAAGGATAATCAGCAGCAGCATCGAGGGGGAGTGAGGATGGTGATGATAACGAGGGGGAATGGGGGGGCGAGGATGGAGGAGGAGGAGGCGGAGGAGGCGGAGGAGGAGGAGGAGGAGGACGGGAAGGACCAGCAGCAGCGAGAAAGAGTGAGGATGACGAGAACAAAGAGGAGGGCGCAAGAGGAGGAAGGGGACGGCGGATGGCGTGGAGTAGGAAGACGACGGAGAAGAGTGGAGTGAGCACGGAGGAGGAAGAGAGGAGAGAGGGCAGGAAGAGAGAAGAAAGGGGAGGGAGAGAGAGGGAAAGGGAGGGAGGGAGCGAGGGGGGTAGAGGCGGGGGGGGGGGGGGGAGCGAAGGAGGGAGGACAGGTGACGACGATGGAGGAGGGAACCTAATTAGGGCGGAGGAGGGGCAGGGAGGAGGGGGTTCGATCGCACGGCGAATCTGACTGACGAGCTTCGCTGCTCTCGCGCGCGGAACGGAGCCGGCAGAGGCAGCAGAAACATGGACACTTGATCGGAGGCCCAGACTTTGAGGGGCAACGATCGGCGGGCAACGGCTCAGGGGGGAGACGCCGAGGTGGCATCGGTGATGCACCACCGAGAGAGCCGCGACACGCTCTCGACTGCAAACGCCCCAAATTATCCCGGCAAAGCAACCTAACAGCGATGTGTAGAAGCATATCTGAAAGCATTCCCCTTAAGATTCAGATGAAAATCCAGTTGTCGAATTCTGCTGTTCTCGCAGTCGTAGTCGCATTCGCGATGACAGTCGCAGCGGCAACGCCCCAAAAAATCTTCCCGAGCAGGTCGACTACAGTCAAAAACCCTAATAAGGACGCGCGGCAAGGACGCAAGACCCTTGGAAGCCGAAGTTGGGATTTTTGGGGCGGCGGACGACGAAAACCCCAAGGACGCAAGAGCAAGGAAGAGCGAGGACGCAAGGGTGTACCCTGAGTTAAGTCGCGCGTCCTTCTTAGGGTTTTTGACTGTATCAGACCCCAACCGCCGATGACTGGCCTAGATCAGGTGAGCGCCATCGCCCCTCCACCCCTCGGCCCTCGGCCCCCATCGCCGCGAGGGCGGCGCGATCGTCGCCGCTGCCCCGGGCCCGGGCGCGGGCTCTCGCCGTGGACCTGGGCCGTGGGGCCCCGCCCATGGCCGCTGCAGAGCCCTCCGCGGCCTCCGCTCGCCCCGCCGAGGGCTCCCGGCCGACCCAGGCCCACCGGGGTGAGTGTTCTGCTCCCGGGGGCCTCTAGCTGGGGTGCCCCCCCTGCCCCGTGGCAGCTTGCCCCCCCTCAGTTGGCGGGAGGGCGGCGGGCCCCGACGAAAACGGTGCGCGGTCCTGGGCCGTTTCCCCTGGCGCCTGGCGCTTTGCGCGCTGGGCTCTCGCGCTGGGCGACTGCCTGGCCTCCCCCCGAGCGCTCTTGGGAGGGCCCCCGGGGGACCCCCCCCAAGACGGCGAGACGTCTGCAGGGCTTTGGCACCCCTCGGCACGCGCTCCCAGACGTCCGACAATATGTGTTTTTGCAGGGCTCGGCCAGAACAAAGGATTGAAAAAAACCGAAGGATTGCAAAAAGCCCAAGGATTGCAAAAAACCCAGGATTGCAAAAAAGGATTGAAAAAAAAAGCCAGGATTGCAAAAAACCCAGGGTTTTTTGCAATCCTTCGGTTTTTTGCAATCCTCGGTTCCGTTTTCGTTGTGTTTTCGTGTTCGCTCCTTTTTGATTGCACCGGCCTCGCAGACGTGCTGCAGCGGAGTTCTGCGTTGATTTCTGCGTGGATGTTTGCCCGAAGCGGCGAGCGAACAACGGAGTGAGTTTCGCGTGGATTCTTTTTGATTTTCATTCATGGCCAAAAAAGATCCGCACGAAATTCACCTCGAAATCCGGAGCGAAATTCTCCGGGACACTCCAGGCCCATCCTATCGTCTTCCGAACGAAATCCACTCTGCGATGTTGGCGCCATGACCTTTTGTCTCCAATCCCTTTCGCTTCAAAACGAAGTCAAAACGACAAGGGCCCACGAGATCGCCAGAACACCGCTTCGGTCGACCCCTGGCTTCTTGTTTTTCCGGTGCGCGGCCCCAGGAGGTCCCGCCCCTACCTCCCCAGAAGTGGCTCTCCGTGACGGGCTTACTTGAAGGGGCCCAGGGACACACAAACAAACACACGCAAATCCCAGGATTCCCCATACACGTCCCATGTTTTCCTATATTTTGGAGGAAGTCGACGATTAGTTGTGTCTGTGTGGTTCTTTCCCTCTTGATTATTTTTGTTGATGAGCCTGATCGATAAGCCAGCTGCAGGCTTGCAGGGTCGCGGCTTCTGGGGCCCTGGGCTGCGGCCCAGCTCGGGGTCCCTGGAGGCGCAGCTGAGGCGACTACTGCCGGGAGGGCCCTGGGGGACCCTTGGCAGCGTCTGTCGCAGAGAGGGGGCCAGAGGTCCTTCCGCCAGGAGCGGCGAGGATCTGGGCTCGAACGCCGCGGCACAAAGACCCCTGACATCCAGCGACATGCTGTTCTTCCATGCGCGGCCCCAGAGATCCCGACCCCTTCCGCGGGAGTAGTCCCCCGTGCCAGGCTCATTTCGGCGGCGAGCGAGGGGAAGGGAATCAGAAGGAGAGTGCTTTCTCAGAAGGCCGCGGGGCTTCTTAGAGGTCTTCCAGCCCTCTGAAAGAAAGGTTTTCAATGTCTTTGGGGAAGGCTTAGGAAACTTCTCAGAAGGCCGGGGGACTTCCGAGCCTTCTGCCAAGGCCCACCCATTCTCACGTCGCCCCTGGGCACACCGCCGATCATTTCCCCAATTATGCTTGCCTGAAGGATTCTTACTTGGTTGAAGATTGGCGCCTCGGGATGTTACGTTGCCCGTTGCTCGGATGTTCCCCGGGCCCCTCGGGTTCCTCGGGTTCCTCGGGTTCCCTGGGCTCTTCGGGTTCCCCGGGTTCTTCGGCTTCATCGGGTTCCCCGGGTTCCCCGAGTTCCCCGAGTTGCTCGGATGTTCCCCGGGCTCCTCGGGTTCCTCGGGTTCATCGGCTTCCCTGGATTCCTCGGGCCCCCTGGATTCCTCAAGTTCCTCGGGTTCCCCGGGTTCCCCGCGGGCTCCTCGGGTTCCTCGGGTTTCTTGGGTTCCCTGGGTTCCTCGGGTTCCCCGGGTTCGTTCCTCGAGTTACTCGGGTTCCCTGGGTTCCCAGGGTTCCCGGGGTTCTCGGGCTCCCCAAGGTTCCCTGGGTTCCCCAACTTCCTCGGGTTCCTCGGGTTCCGCAGGTTCCCCAGGCTCCCCCGGGTTCCTCGGGTTCCTCGGGTTCCCCACGCAATCCACTTCCCAGGCAATGCCAATCACTGCGCTCAGCAAGGGCTCCCAACTTCGCGCTTCGCGCTGCGCGAAGCGCGAAGTGCGAATAACTTCGCGCTCTCGCGCCGCCCTCCCAAAGGGAGAATAGGAGGACGAGGAGGAGGGGGAGGAGAAACGAGGACCGCGAAGCGCGAAGCGCGAATAACTTCGCGCCCTCGAGGGAGCCCTTGGCAATAGGGAACGTTCCTCTCCTTGGGGTCGCGCCAATTTCAGTTTGAAGCCCCAGGCCCCGACGGCGAGCGCCCGAGTCCGACCTCGGCCTCTGCCGCGGCCTTCGCCGCGCTCGTCCTCTGGGGGGCGCTCCCCTAGGGCTCCCAACTTCGCGCTTCGCGCTGCGCGAAGCGCGAAGCGCGAATAACTTCGCGCTCTCGCGCCGCCCTCCCAAAGGGAGAAGAGGAGGACGAGGAGGAGGGGGAGGAGGAACGAGGACCGCGAAGCGCGAAGCGCGAATAACTTCGCGCCCTCGGGGGAGCCCTTGGCCCGGGCTCTCGGGGCGGTGGGCAAAAACGCAAGGAGCTGCCCCTCTGGTTACGCGCCCCTCGGGGGTCGAGGGACCGTTTGTCCCTCGGGACCACTCCTCCTCCTCCTCCTCCTCCTCCTCCTCCTCCTCCTCCTCCTCCTCAGCTTCGAAAACCGAGGATCCATGAACCAGCGCCGAGGAGAGAAGATCGAGGATCGAGGTTCGAGGGGTCCCTGGCGCGGGAGGGTGGGGGGTGAGGCGATCGAAGATCAAGGATCGAAGCTCGAGGATCGAGCATCGAGGAACCAGCAACAAGGATGGACGTTCAAAATTCACCGATTCCCCACCCACCCCCGCGCGGGATGGCGGTGTGATCTACGAACCTCGATCCTCGATCTTGGTTCTGGCACTCGATCATCGATCCTGGATCTTCGAACCTGGATCTTGGTTCCCCGATGTTCGATACTCGGCCATGAATCTCCCATCCACGACCTTCTGCCTGTGTTCCTCGACCCTCGAGACTCGATCCTGGAACCTCGATGCTCGATGTCCGAGCCTCGATCCTTCGATCCTCGGTCCTCGCTCCTCGCTCGAGAACCGAGGCTGGAGGCGGGGAGGGGGGGGGGCGGAGGCTCGAGGAGGGGGGCACCTGGAGGCCCTCGAGGCTCGAGGCCCTCGCCGCCCACACGGAGAATCTCGATGCCCGAGGCTCGAAGCTCGCGCCGGCGGCCCTCCCCCTAAAACGACGCGAAGATCGGGACAAAATCGGATCGGGATAACTCGAAATCTCTGAGAATCGGCGGGTTTGGAGGGTGTATCGGGCGCCGCGGCCGCTCCAGAGCGTTCCGGAACGCTCTGAGAGCGCTCCGGAACGCTCTGGAGCGATTTATCCCGATCCTAGCCCTGTTTTACCCCCCCATAGGGCCGTCGAGAGCAGCACGACGGGCTCTGCCCGGACCACGGCGACGGCGTCTGAGCCGACCGCGGCGGGGCGCTCCGACGGCGGCGTCCGGCGCGGCCTTTTTTTGGCGTGCGGCCCGGGCGGCGCCCCGCTCGGCGGCGGCTGCCGGGGGGGCCCTCGCGGCCGCGGGCCAGAGGGGGCCCGCAGGGGCGGCTCGGAGCCCCACCCCCAGGAGAGCGGGGGATTGACGCCTGGGGACTCCTGCGTGCTCCTCCGCGCCTGCGCTCTGCCAGAGGGGCGGAAGCGTGCGCGAGGAGGACGGAGGGAACGAGGGAAGCAAAGAAGGGAGGGGGAGGTGAAGGGGGCGGGGGGGGGAGGAGGAACGGACGAGCAAAACAACGAAATCACGGAACGCAACGGAGGGGGAAAGGAGGGAGAGAGATAGAGACAGAGAGAGAAAGGGACCGTGAGAGAGAGAGAGAGAGAGGGAAAGAGAAAAGAGAACAGAGAGCCTATGGAAGTGTCAGGCGAGTTCCTACATCTCCAGCCTTGCCCCAGGCGCCAGTCCAGCGTTCGAGCTGGCCGCACAGCGTTCTTCCAGCTGGCGCCCTATGCCGAAGCGGCCAACTGAGCTTTCGCTCGCTGGCCCCCCGCACAAGCGAAAGTCTGGCCAGCCAACGCGCACTCGTCACTGATTTGTGCCGCGGACTTGTTCAGAGACAACCGCGAGTCATCTGGTCTGGTCTGCGTCCACCATGCTCGATTTGGCCTAGCATGCCGCCCTGCGTCGTGCGAAGCCTCTTTCCTTCGTGCACGGTGAAGCCAATGCCGCTGCAGCCAACACGCCTGGGGCGACGCACACATTGAACAGCCGCATGCGGTGCAACAGATGATGCGTCGCTGACGTCGTACATCTTCTGAGAGGGAGAGGACCAACCGTCCTGCCAATATTCTGCACGTGTGCGTTGTCCCAGGTCGCAGGTCTCCTGTCCACCATTTCGTCGAAGTGAACGTCGCGCTCCGCGTGCCACTCAGAGTACCGCTCGCTCGACGGTGGCGGGAGCACGCTAATACCGCTGTCTTCCTCGCGTATGTGTTTAGGCATTTGTTCCGCAATTGTGTGTGTGTGTCGACGTGTAGGGTCATTCTGCCCAAGTCCATCAGGCTTGTGCGCAGCAAAAGACGTGGGGGGTATGCCATGGAAGACCAGGGTTGTCAACGAAGATGCTGTAGCGCAACCCCGCTCGGCATTTCTTCACGCTCGCGCAACTCCCCGTCAACTGCCAGAGGATAAGCCGTTCAAGGCGGAAATCATGGAGCACACCAAGTAGTTTTCGGACGCGTTCGCCGTGTTCGACGGTACTGGCTGCCTGTACCGAGCAACCTCTGTATGGCCATGCATGCCCAGCTCGCTACACCCGTTCTTCCCCGTCTCATGAGATAGCGGAATCGATCGATGCAAGCCTCCAACGATTACATCTAGACATGTATGGCGGAGCCCGGAAGCGGGCTTGGGCTCGCGCGTGGAGTGCCTTGCAGACCTTGCTGCGCAACTGCCCGCATGCACCGGTTATCTGAGGTGGTCAACCCTTTGAGCTGCATCTTCCTCCATCGCATCGCATGCGCCCCAATCAACGTCGTCGAGAGCGGCTTTCCAACGCTGCGACACGAGGCGGCCCCGGCTTCCAGCAACCACGCGCGCGATTCCTCCCCCTTCTTCCTGGCTGGCTTGGTACTCATGTGCACTTCAGTCTGCCAGTTTTGTGGTATGTGTAGACGTCTGGAGATATGTGCCCCCATATAGTGTCTGATTGAGAGCGGCTCTTAGAATTCTGGTAACACCAGGCATCTTCCTGTATAACTGACACGATAGAACGTGTGTTGACCAGATGGTTCGCCTGCACTTATGGACGAGCGGGTGCCTTCTCTCGCTTCTGACTGGCGTAGGGCTGTTGCCAGTGACTTCTGGAACATCGTGTGCTTCCTTTGGTCCAGTCTCCGCGTTGAAATCCCCATTGGTCACAAGCAGAGCGTCCTAGAGGTACCGTGCGTCTGCCCCTGCACATCGTCGACTTTTCCGTTGCTCAGCTTTGACGCTGCTGACGTCCTGACCGCTCTACGGCAGCCACCCTGAGGTCCAGAAGGCCAAACCTTCCACAAGCAGGAACAACTCGTGTGTGATGCCAGCGCGGATGCAACAAGAAACAACACCGCAAAACCTAGGTATACGTTTCCCCGATCCCGAATCATTCGTGCCCCTGGGGTGGCCTAGCGCCGATCCCCGCTGCTCGATGCAGCGCGTGAATGGCAGCAAGGACTGGCTCGGAGGGAAGCCATCGCTCGAGCAAACACTGCCACAGGATGGAGAGCAGGAGAAGGCTGCGAAGGGCGAGCATGAGGGCAAGGTGGATGAGAGGAAGGGAGGGAGCACGACGACGGCCATTCTTACCGTCCGCGAGCTCCGCCTGCCCCTGGCCTACGCTGCTCACCCGCGGAGGCGCCAGGATGCCGATGCGGTGCACGTCGCTCACCTCGAAGACCTCCCCTGCTCCCACTTCTCCTCCTCCTCCTCCTCCTCCTCCTCCTCCTCCTCCTCCTCCTCCTCCTCCTCCTCCTCCTCCTCCTCCCTCCTCCCCCTCCTCCCCCTCCTCCGCGACCTCCTCCTCCTCCTCCTCCTCTTCTTCCTCCTCCGTATCCTTCTCCTCCTCCTCCTCCTCCTCTTCCTCTTCCTCCCCAGGATGGTGCCAGTGCCATGACGCCCCTCGATGTCATTGGACTCCCGCCCTTCGCTTTCGCTGTGGGAGATGGGGGACATACCTGGTAGCTGAAAGTGATCTCGTGGAGAGGGGAAGAAGAGAGGAACGACTCCCCTGCTCCTCCTCGTCCTCCTGCTCGGTCCCCTCCCCCTCCTCCTCCATCCATTTTCCTGATTGACAACTTCCCCCTGTCGCGTCCCCAAACGTGTCCGTAGGGCGGGCTGGGCGTTTCGCCTGAGACTGCCTCACCAGGTATTATCCTGGAACTTCCTATCTGCAACAGCTTTAAGGATGGAGGGCGACCAGTTTTCAAATTGTGACTCTCGCCTGTAGCGCCGCGCACATGTCTCAAACATGTGCTGCCCTTTCAAGGGTGGAGGGCGGGTGATCTTCAAATGTGGCTTTCGCATTCGCGCCGCGCGCGTTCGTCTTAACCTTGTACAGCAGCTTCAATGACGTTGGGCGGCTCCTTCTCAACATAGAGTTCTCGCCTAAGCGCCGCGCGCACTTTCCAAAGTTTTCAATATTTTATAGAGTGGGAGCGGGGCCAATTTACTTTCAAAATGCGGCTCTCGCCTTAGCGACACGCGCACTCGTTCTAAACGTTTGCAGTTCCAGGACTGGCGTTCTGGCCCGATTTAGGATTGCAGGACGCAGCTGTCACGCTGACTCGCGGTGTTGAGGTCCTAGCAACGTTGTTCGTGAACGATTTCTGATTTTCAGGACCCAACGGTCATGTTTATCCGCGGTGTTGAACCCCGGGAATGGTGTTTTGGCACGGGTGAGAATTCTCAGATGGTTGTCTTTCAATGGGGCACCTCCCGACATTAAGTTGAATTGTTGCAGGGGCCTGTGAAAAGGGAGCTTGGAGGAAAGGTGTACCACAATATCGTTGATGCGTCTTGCGCTTGCACTGGTTCTGCTCCTCCTTCTCCTCCTCCTCCTCCTCCTCCTCCTCCTCCTCCTCCTCCTCCTCCTCCTCCTCCTCCTCCTCCCCCTCCTCCTCCTCTCCTCCCTCGTCCTCACGCCCTTCGTCCTCTCTTTCCTAGATCCTCGATCCCCCTCCGCATCCTCTACATCCTCCTGCTCCTTGGCCGCTCCGAATTGCCGCTACGCCTCATCCTTCTCCCAAGTCTCCCCTTCAGTCTCCGCATTGCTCTCCTCCTCCTCCTCCTCCTCCTCCTCCTCCTCCTCCTCCTCCCTCCCTCCTCCTCCTCCTCCTCTCCTCCTCCTCCTCCTCCTCCTCCTCCTCCTCCTCCTCCTCCTCCTCCTCTCCCCCCATCGTCCCTACCTTCTCGCCCCGAGACTTCCTGACCAATATGTGATCCCGAGGCCTAGCCGGCAAGACGAATGACAGCAGAGGGCGGTCGATCTGGAATCGAGGTCTATGTCCCCTGGGAAATGCGTTTTTTGTCCAATCCTGGCGCTGTGCCCGAACTTCGGTCTCCGAGGCCAGCCACAGGGCCCCGCGTCCTCCATGAGTGCACCAGCGACGCAGAACTGCCCTCGGCAAGGGGGCGGGACCTCCGGGGCCGCGCATTGGACAAAAACACACATCGTCGGATGCCTGGGAACGGGCGTGGGGGGCAGCGCTGAGACGAACGCCAGGATGCGAGTTCTGAAGGCGCCCATGGACACACACAAATAAATAGGCACAGACGCCAAGATTCCCTCTATGTTCCAGATTTCCTGGATGTTCGTCCTCCCACATGCTCCACATTTTCCGGAGATCGTCGACTATTTGTGTCTATGTCTTTTGTCCCTCCTGAAGTTCGATCGGACGAGGTCAGAACGAAGATCTCCGGGAGACCGCGGGAGCCTGGAGGAAGCCTCGGGGCGCCACGACCGGTTCCACAGCGCTCCGGGACGCTCCGAGGGCGATCCGGAGCGAGCGCCCTGGAGCGATTTGTCCTCGTTCGGGGTCTGCCTGAAGCGCCTCTACTAAAGGGAAATTAGGACACACAAATAAATACACACAAATAAAAATAGTCCCCATATTTTCCCATATTTTCTGGGGTTTTGTCTTCCCCCCCAATTCCCATATTTTCCCATATTTTCCTGGGAATCGAGGATTAATTGTGTCTGTGTGTTTTTTTCCCTCCTGAGATACCCCAAATCCCCTCGTGTCATGACCAAGTCACGCCGGGAAATTTGCCCCTGGTTTCTGCCTCCGGAGGCCCTCGTCGGGCCTCCGGACCGTCGAGGAACGAATCAGGATGAGAAACTGGTCCTGGGGATTGGGCCGAGACCGAAAAACATCATGACGCCGGGGGTATGGGACGAAGTGGGCCTCGACCAGAGGGGCGGCACGTTCCACGAGGTGGGTCTAGTGTTCTCGGGGGGTCTGGCGGTAGCATCGTGATCCCGGCCCGCGAAGGTAGAGGAGGAGGAGGAGGAGGAAAAGGAGGCCATGGACGAGGAGGAGGAGGGCGAGGGGTGAATTGGTTGATTTCGTTCCTGTCCACCGACTTGGATGTCCCAGAAGACCGTGGTACCCGGCGTGGCCCCGTCGTGCGGTGCACAATCAGAAGAGGGGACTTTGTCCACAGGGTGAGGGGTTGGTGGCGAATGAGCAGGGGTCGAGGAGTAGGAAGAGAGGGTGGACGAGGACGCAGGAGCAGAAGGTGCAGAAGCAGTAGGACAACCAGAAACATGCGGACGTGTGTGGGTGGGGGTGGGGGGAAAGGAGAGGGGCGGAAACGACTGGTGAGGAATCAGATCCAAAGGTGGGGCCCGCGCCGGGGCGAGAGTGCCATTCTGCACGAAGGGAGCTGCGCGATGATCCCGAAATGGAGCCGACGCTGCAGCGAGAACAATTTATGTTGAGGACAGTCAATCGACAGAGCTCCGAGCGACAAGCAATATCAAACGCCAGCCACTGCAGTCCTGCGAGCGAAGAACAAACACAGCACGCGAGAGAGAGAGAGAGGCGGGGCCAGTGCCGGTTCCGCACGCGATCAGGGGAGACTCCTCTTCCTCCTCCTCCTCCTCCTCCTCCTCGTCCTCCTCCTCCTCCTCCTCCTCCTCCTCCTTCTCGGGGGGACAATTTTCAGATCAGGCAACTGCCGAGGAGAACTGCCGAGGAGGGCGACGATCAGGGCACAGAGGGTGGCGAGGATTGCGGAAGAGACAGCGGCATAAACTTTCGTTGCCGGAGCTCCGCGCCGGCTTCTTGGATCGGTGCTGGCCCCCCTTCCCCCGCGCGGCGCTGGAGGCGGCCCGGCGCCGATCCAGGAAATCCGCGCGGACGTTCGAGTGCCGCCTCCTGTTTCTCGAGGGGAGCGGGGGAGGGATGAGGAGCGGGGCGAGGAGGATGAGCCTGTTGGGGGCGGGCCTAAAGCCGACCGTGCATGATCATGAACACGTCTGACGCCTCCGGATCCGGGTCCTCTCCAAGGATCTTTGGCGGACGAGCTGTGGCCTCGCCTCTGGCGCGCACCCAGGCAAGGTCAGCCTCCTCGAGGCTAGACGAGTCCAGGGCTTGCTCGCGGACGGCAGAAACCCCGCCATAAGTCAAAATGCCTTGGCGAGCGAGGGTAATAGGAGAACAACCAATGACATAAATGTGAAAACTCGGAGATCCGCGCGGATTTCTCAGATCGGCGCTGGGCCCCCCTACCTGGCGCGCGGAGCGCGCCAAGGGCGGCGCTGGAGGCGCCGCCAGGGGCTCCCAGCGCCGATCCGAGGAATCTGCGCGGACCTCCGAGTTGTTATGCTTATATCACTGTTTGCTCCCCTAGGCCCTAGGCTTGGCAGGCGAGGGTACTGAGTAGGGCGAGGTGGGTCAGCAGGCGAGGACGACGACGACGACGACGACGATGGCAACGACGCCGACGACGACGACGACGACGAGGACGAGGACGACGACGATGATGATGATGATGATGATGATGATGATGATGATGATGATGATGATGATGATGATGATGATGATGATGATGATGATGATGATGATGATGATGATGATGAGAAAGGCGAGGACGACGAGGACGACGACGACGACAAGGACGACGACGACGACGTCGACGAGGAGGAGGAGGAGGACGACGACGACGACGACGACGACCCGACGAGGGCACGGGCAGGAAAGCTCCCTGGTCCCGAGAAAAAAGCGGCCCGTCCTGGGGGGCGAAGTTGCCGGCGGTGTCCTTCGCCTCCGCGCCGCCCGCTTCCCGAGGAAGCGGGGTGGATGGTGGGGAACAGATGGCGGCGCAAGAGGAGGAGGAGGAGGAGGAGGAGGAGGAGGAGGAGGAGGAGGAGGAGGAGGAGGAGGAAGAGGAGGGAGAGGAGGTCAAGGAGGAGGAGGAGGAGGAGGAGGAGGAGGAGGCGGAGGAGGAGGAGGAGGAGGAGGAGGAGGAGGGGGGGGCGTTGGAGAAACGAAGGGCTGGTGAAGCAAACATGGACTGGGAAGGGAGAGCGCGAAGAAACATGACGACCAAGGCCAACAGGAGGGAAGCTGGGGAAACCAACAGGTGCCGATACCGCTGCTCCCCGGACCTCTCCCGGGGTGCGTCCTGTGACTGGGATTTCGAGGCGAATCCAACGGCCGCGAAGGGGGCCTCCCAGGAGGGCCACAAAGAGGATAACGAAGCAAGGGTAGCGGTATGGGTACCCTGTCCTCCTCCCGGAGGCGGGCGTAGATGAGACAGCGGTTGGGCGCAGAGAGGCGCCGTCGGCGGCGGCCCCCAGCGGGCGTGGCCGCACCACGGGGCGCGGGCCCTGGGCGCTCCCGGCTCGGGCGCGCGCGGCGGGCCGTCGCAGCTCGCGTCGGGCCGCGTGGCGCAGCTCGCTGCAGGTTGAGTTATCCAGCCACGAGCATCCTGAAGAGCCCACGGGACACACACACACAAAAATAAACAGACACAGGTCCAAGGATTCCCTATATTTTCCACATTGCCTGGATGGTCGTCTTCCCCTTCCACCTCCTATATGTTCCACATGTTATAATTTGTGTCTGCGTTTTTCCCCCTCCTCACCTTAACTAGCCTGGGGCAGAGTTCTCAAGGCCAGCTCGTGGGGCCTTCATGAGGCGATAGGAGAGGCAGTGGCACTGGGGGCCTGGGGCGGGAGGGGGGACGAGCGCAGGAACGACGACGAACAGCAAGGCCTCCGAGCTCCAGACCACAGCTGCGCAAGAACACACAAAAAACACTCTCCTGGGGCCCCTCTGTTGCAGCCTGAGGCTGGAAAGCCAAAAGGCGATCTAAATCGTATGGGTGCGCCCTCCGAAACTGATGGGGGCATCCTCACAGCAAGCGCGTATGATGTGGATGCGCAGTGCGGTAGGAACGCAAGAGCCTTGGAAGACCATGTTGACGATTCTCGAGCGGGGAGCGGCCGAAAACCGGAGCGAAAGCTGCTGCCAAGGATGGGCCGATGGGGGCAAGGATGTAAAGGCAACCTTGGAAAACCGCTCATCCTTACTATCCGTGTGGACTGTGAAATCGGCATCGAGAGAAGCCGATGCCAACCATAGGGAGGAGGAGGAGGAGGAGGAGGAGGAGGAGGAGGAGGAGGAGGAGGAGGAGGAGGAGGGAGGAGGAGGAGGAGGAGGAGGAGGAGGAGGAGGAGGGAGGAGGTGTGCTTCAGGTCTGTCAGATGTGGGAGACTGGCGGCAACAGGCGCCGAAAAACCCAGGTCACAGACGCCGGCAGGGCGGCAGGAGGCCTCCTCCTCCTCCTCCTCCTCCCTCCTCCTCCTCCTCCCTCCTCCTCCGCCTCCTCCTCCTCCCTCCTCCTCCTCCTCCTCCTCCTCTCCTCCTCCTCCTCCTCCTCCTCCCCCTCCTACTCCTCCTTCAAGGTCTTCGCCAGAAAAATGAGGGACTACCACGCCAAATGAAAACGCAATTCTGCCAGAGTGGGCTGGTTTGGGCCTTGTGTCAAACTCGGTTAAAAGGGTTGGGCCAGATCATTCGGGATTCGGCTAGAGTGGGCCGGTTTTCGACCATGGATGTACCAGCACCGATTTGGATGTTATCACCCCCCAGGAGCTGCATCCGAATAACTGGACGCAGACGACGGCACAGCAGGCGGCAGCAGGATGGGATACCGAGGAAACAAATCAACGAGGCAACATAAACAAAACAATACGGATATATAAACGAAAACATAACCACTGAGGATGGGCAATTCTGAATGCGTCGGGGCGCATCGCCAGGGATCTCCGACACCCGCAGAGGCCTCCAGATGATACAAGATACCTCATCAGAACTAAATGTGAGTGATGAAAGAGTAATCGTGCAATTCTGGGTGCAATCTGGCGCTTGCTGCCGCAAGCGGGAAAAAAAGGCGTTGGCCAGAGGAGGAAGGGGGTCGATGCATATGGCGGCATACCCTAAAGCGCGCAAGCGCATCACGATGTGCCGAGAGGACCTTCCGAGTCCCAAAAACACGCCGCGGGGTCTCACTGAAGAAGCTCTCATTGCATTCTTCAGTTGACGGGTCAAATGGCGGCCCACCTGCCCGTCAGCGCGGGTCTCGAGAGCGGGCCTCGTCCGCCCACGTGATGTCGAGGGCGGCTGCAACGGGATCTGCACTGCGAACGGGGGCCCGCGGCTGACAGCCTCGAACAGCGGCACCAAGTGGCGATCCACCTGGAAGCCGAAAGAGAGCACGGCCTCCCCGAGGCTGTTCATCTGCTGCTGGAGCTTTGTCCTCTTCGCGTAGCGGCGGAGGGGGCAATCCGTTATCCACCTTCCACGACCCTTGACCTCGGCTAGAGTCCTGCGGGCCCCGAGCAGATCGTCGCTCGCCGCGTTGTGGCGGAGCGCGCGCAGCGAAGGCTGGGTGGTGAGGCCGAGCGCCTCGGCGGCGCTGTTGAAGGCGTCACGCACCTCCGTCACCTGGAAGTCCCAGAGCGGCGTTGCACCAGGGCGGGCCACCCTCAGCGCCGCCGCCAAGCTGCCTGGTCCAGCGCGACGCTCTCGTCGGTAATCCCCGTCTTGCCAGGCCTGCCGCCCTCCCCTGGGTTGAGAACCAACCCCCACTCGGCGTGCTTCTCGCCGGCCAGCGGGTTGGGCGGAACCAGGGAGCGGCCGCGCAGTCGGAAGGCCTCCGAGGGCCGCAGGTAGCCGGCGAGGATCACGAACATGGCGAACGGGAGCTGACGCCTCGCCAGAAGCGCGCCCGCAATCGCAAACACGGCAGGCCGAGGGATCGGCAGGCGCACGCAGGGCGGCTTCAGCTTCTTCCAGCTCCCCATCGCCTTGAGGGCTCTGGGCAGCGCCCAGCGGGTGTTCCCCAGGGCGGGCAGCAGGTGTCGCGCGGCCGCCAGCGTCGCGCGGCCCGTCGCTGCGTCGAAGCCGTCTAAGGCCAGGTGCGTCAGCAAGGCCGCCAAGATCACGTCGAGCTCCTGCGGGGTGGACCAGTGCAGCCCCATCCACAGGCGCCGCTTCACCGAGCGCTCAGCGTCGGCCGAGTAGTGCTTGGCTGTCGTGTCGGTGAGGGCCGCCGTCTCGAGGAAGCTGAGACATCCGCCCTGCAGCTGCGATGCCGTGGTCTGGGGAACCAGCCTCTGGCGGGCTAGCGTCATCGCTCGCCGGGCCGAGGGGGGCCCACCTCACATTGGCGCGGCAGCCCGAGGCCAGGAGCAATGGTGCCAACCTCCTCAGGGGACGCGTGAGGGTAGGTGTCCTCCAGCGCCCTTTGCCCATGTCGACGAACAGGACCAGACGGTGACCCCAGAGCGGCCCAGGTCGCACGCGGTGGCGAGGCGAACTCCAAGGCATCCCCCTCTAACTCCAAGATGTTCTCAGTCTTGAAAATTCGGCTAGGGTGCGCTATCTTCCACTGGGGGCCCTCCACCAGCTGCCTTGGGATCTCGACGAAGGAGGAGAGGCCGCGATCGGAGACCAGGGGGCCCTCGAAGTCGGCGACAGCATCAGCGCTGAGAAGACCACGCAGCCCTTCACGATCTCCAAAGGGATCTTGCCTAGGTTCCCGAAGATGCCCTTCAGCGCCCAGACGACTCGCTTCCTGTCCCAGACGATCTCCACCTAGCGCGTGTTGACGGGCTGCGATGGCACCATGGAACTTGCATCTCGTCTTTTCGGCGAGGCGCCCAACGTCGGCGACCGCGCGCGCAAGCAGCTTACGGCGGCAAACCCCAATCCCGTTGCCCGAAAAATCCGAGGCCGCGACGTCGGGGGCCCACCGGAGACGCCATGAGGAGGCCCACAGAAGCAGCGAGGACTGAACCCAGCGGAGCTCCTTGAGGACCCCCCCACGCAGCTTCTTGGGCTCGGCCGATCGCGATCTCGCGAAGGCATAGGTAGCGGAGAGAATCGATGAGGTTTCACGCCTGCACAACATCGCCCAAGTGATGTGGCCGATCAAGGCGGACATAGCACGAAGAGAAGTATGGCCATGCCGGGTCACAGAACGGATTCCCGATCTGAGACGTGCGATGCAAGAGCAAGGGGGTCTCACGCTTCCGTTCTCTCCGTCGAACTCGAGGCCCGCAAAGATAATGGTGGCGCGGGCCTCCTGGGCCTCGTGCGCAGGCAAGCTGTGAGCGGCGACCGCCGCTAGGATGGTCTGCAACTTTGATCCTTCGATCCCGCGACGACGCAGAAGTTGTCCACGCAGGCGGCCGCCGCCCAAGAAGACGAGCGCTGCAGCGCGAGGGGCGGGCCCCATCCACGATGAAGAGATTAGCCTCTGCGCCCGCGTCCCGCGAGATAATGTTGACAAGAGCACCCTGGCAAAAGTGGGGCGCCCAGTTCCAGCCCGCCGGCCTGACCACAATTTCGGGCACCAGGTCCACATCGACGGTGAACTCGTCGTAGCCCAGAACCCGATTCGCCATGCACGAGAGCGCGAAGCACTGAACCAACTCCATGGGGATCTTCTTCTGTAAAAAAGCACACTGAATGTACGCCGACGCCATGTGGGCCGCGGCGGCAGGAGCGATCTCCACCCCGGACCAGGCCGCGCTCGTCGGCAACTTCGCGCTAGCTGACTCTGAGAAGGACAAGTTCGCAACGCGAGTGCCGAACGCCATTCTGAGCCCCCCGTCCTGCTTGGTTACAAGAACACCCCGACCGTGGGATGTCCTCGACCCCGGCGGGCGACCGCAGCATGCCCGCGCCGCCAAGCCCACGAAGAAAGTTGGCGCAGCGATCGGGGCAGGTCAACAAAAAAAGGATCAACAGAAGGCTTGACAAGTCCAGACTCTCGCCACCTAGCGATGGCGGTCGACTCGGGGGCTGGCATTCTCGTCCTCCATGACTCCAGCCTGCCAAGAGCGGCCACGCTGCAGCTATGCTCCAGTGGAGTAGGCTGTGTACCAGCAGCTGGCCAGGACACCAAGTCCTTGGCGCAGGGTCGAACTGCGGCGCCATCATCGCAATACCCAGGCGCATTGCGGAGCAGCTGTGCACGGGCGGCATCCGATGAGGCGCAGTTGGCGCGGAGGTCAGAAGGCCAATCGAAGCCAGTGGAACTATTAACAATGTGCTCCAGAGCCAGCCTCTGAATGAGATTCGCAACACCAGCGGGCGCAATGACCTCTCGAGCGGCACGGACCTGGCCGTTCATCTCGTTGAGGGAATCGATGCGCTCGTTTGCCCACTCCCTCCAAGCCCGCCCCCGATCACAACGCTGCCGAGCTCAGCGAGACCGAAGCTGATCCCGTCTGCCATCCACAGCAAGCCGAGGAAGAGGAAAAAGGTTGCGGTGCCGACCACCGTCGGCACCCGAAATCGCGAGGCTGTGCGACTCGAGGCCCAAGAACACACCAGCGGACTCAGAGGAGCGGGCCCCCGCTGAAGCGCTGGTCACCGATGTCTATTGGCGCAGCGCCCGCTCCTTGCGGGCCTTCCTGCGCCCCTTGGCGACCGCAGCCTCCGCCTTCAATTCATCGGCGGTCCAGTTGCTGAGCAGCGGGCGCACGCAGACGTTCCCACGGCCCTCTTGGGCACCCAGAAAGAAGGTGTTCTCCACCCTATCGCCCTGGACGCGGCTGTTGTCCTTGACCTTCGTGTCGCAACCTTTCGGCCTGAAAGCCGTCTCGACCACCTTCTCTTCCAGCAGCTGAAGACGCCTCGCCGTCGTCTCTAGATGGGCCAACTCGCCCACGTTCACCTGGTCGTAGCACACCGCGAGCTCTAAGATCCTGCAGAGCACGGCGTGATCCCTCGTGGTCGGGTCACCCTCCAGCATCTTCCACTCCGTCATCCACTTGGTGGGCCATGCCGCGGGCGTCGCGGCATGGCGCTGGATGTGGGAGCCGACCCAGGCTGCCGCCCGAGGCCCTCGCACAGGCCAGTCCATCCACGCCGCCGGAGTGTGAAGCAAGATTCCCTCACGGAAGTCACGCCACCGATCGCCGCGCATGTTGTAACACACGGGGTTCGCGCGCAAGTCAGCGACGATGCCTGCGGCCGCACCCCCACCACCCGCAGCGGGGGCGTCAGGCGCGGCTCCCGCAAACCCAGCTGCAAGCGGCTGCGGCGAGGCGGCGCCAGGCACCGCGCCAGCGGCAGCAGCCGCGACTCTGCCAGCGGGGAGGCCAAGGGCTGCAGGCGGCTGCGCCGCGGCAGCGGGGGCCGCACCAGCCAGGAGGGCTGCCACCAAGCCAGGCAAGGCAACGCCTCCAGCGGCTGCAGCGGGCGGCGCCAAGCTTGTGGCGGGCGCAGGGCCATTGGGCAGCGCCAAGGCCGCAACGGCGGGGGCGCCAGCGGCAGCAGGGGCTCCAAGATCAGGGGGCGCCGTCACGCCCGCTGCGACGCCGCCCGCGTTGCCCGCCACACGCGGGAGGTGCGCGGGCCCGCGCGGCACTGCGACCCCCAGCGCCGCGGCTCCCGCGCGGATGCCGTCCCACACCTCCTGCGCAATCGGCAAAGCACGGAAACCGTACACGCGGAAGACTGCTGGGCGGTCCCCCTGGCCGCGAAGCAACATCACACCAGCAATGTCGGCATCGGGCGCAGCACTCTCGAGGTAACAATCCCCGTCGGGCGTCAGCACGACATGCCCGCCAGCTCTGTCCGCCAGCAACCCGATCCGCTCTTGCCATATCTGGGTTCCTCCCACATGATAGCGCACGAAGGACACAGAGAACGGATGTGGCATCTCTACTTCCCGTCGGTGAGCCTGTCACGGGTCGCCCTGGCCTGCTTGCGGGCGGCCTCCTCGAAACTCGGCTCGGCAGTGACCGCCTGGCCGACGACGGCGCTGCGGTGGGCCAGCGCGTACCCCAGGGCAGCGCCCACCGCCGCGTCCGCGAGGAGGCTAGCCGCCGAGTGCGCTCCCACCAGCCCGAAGCAGGAGGGCTCAAGAACCTGGCCGCCAGCGCCCGCGCAGACGCAAGCGGGGATGGCTGGGCAGGTCAGCAGAGGCGCACAAGCCCCGCAGCTCGGCGCCGCAGCGCGCGCCACCACGGAGGCTCCAAGGGCCTGAGCTCTGTATCGCAGCGCGTCCGAGAGATAGGAGGCCCAAATCCTGCATGGAGCCGCGCAAATCAAGCTTGAACCGCAGTGGTTGCGGCACACACATGCCAAATATCAAAACACTCAGCATGCAGTTATAAGATGGTGCTGAAGATGAGGATGCGGATGATGCTGCTGATGATGATGCTGATGATCATGCTGATGAGGATACTGATAATGATAATGATAATGATACTGATGCTGATGATGATGATGATGATGATGATGATGATGATGATGATGATGATGATGATGGAGGAAGAGGAGGAGGAGGAGGAGGAGGAGGAGGAGGAGGAGGAGGAGGAGGAGGAGGAGGAGGAGGAGGAGGAGGAGGAGGAGGAGGAGGTGGATGCAGCCTGAGGGAGTCTGTCTCGCGAAGTGCTAACGGTCGTTGAGGAAGATTTGGCAAAAGAAGGGAGGAGCGGGACGGACAAGTGCAGAGGACGGAGGAGGGAGGATCGAGTAACAAAAAGGCATACATGTAATTTCTTGGACGTCCGCTCGGATTTCTTAGGTCGGCGTTGGACCCGGCAGGGACGGCGCAGGGAAGCGCCGCCAGGGGGGCCCAAGCGCCGACCCAAGAAATCCGCGCGGACCTCCGAAAGTTTCTGTTCATGCGGCTTCTTCTTCTTCTTCGAGGAGGGCGGGGGCTCAGGGAGGCAGAGGAGCAGGGGGGAGAGGACGAGGAGGAGGAAAGCCGATCGAGGGGGAGTCGCGGAGCGGAGGCGTCCGGCTCCCTTTTCTCGCTCGCGGGCGATGGAACCGAAGCCCGCGTTGCTGCTGCAGCTGCCTCCCGCGCGCGGCGGAAGCAAGACGGATCGCGAGGGCGCCGCGGGTGCGTTCGCGCAGTCGCTTTGGATACCTTGTCGCACGATCGCTGCGGGTGCCTTCGCGCGATCGCGCTCCGCCGTTGGCGCCGCAGCGCCCCCGCAACATAAAAATGCTCAGAAACTCGCAAGACCATTCGGCGTGCCGCCGCTGTCTCGGCCACACGCAAGCGTGGCCCTGGGCAGGAGTGGCCTGGTGACCTTTGGAGCGCGGCGGCTCGGGGCGGGGCAGCCAGCGGGCCAAACCCAGGCGCGCAAGCCGCTGCTACCGCATCGCACTCGGCGAATTTCGGCGATCGTGGGGGGCAACGAAAGGGGGGCACCGGCTTTGGGGGGGGGGGCATCGACCTGGGATCGGCGACGCGTCGCCGATAGGTCGGCCACAGGCCCCAGACAGTGAAACCGCACCCTCCTGGGCGGGGTCGGGCTATCAGACCCCCATCTTCGATCAGTGGACGAGTCGGAGTCGATGCACTTCCCCTCCAGGCCTACCCCCCGCACCGCTGCCCCCGAGGCCTCGGGGGGCCTCGGCGGGCCGGCGCCAGAGGTCACTCCGGCGAAGGGTCGCTCCTACGCGTAGCCGACGGTCGCGCGCCCGCGGCTCCGCCCCGCCCGCTCTCGGCACGTATCCGCGGGCGAAGAAAAAGAGCCCCGGGCGGGCCAGGCGGCGGCAGCGCAGGAAGCCAGACGTTCGCTGCCCGAGCTGCAGAACACCAGCTCTGGGCAGCCCTCTCCTCCCCCCCTCTTCCTGCTCCCCCCGTAAAGACGAAGCCAGGGCGAGGATAAACATCGGGCGGGGAGCGAGGATAGATCGAGAGTCTCTGAGGTCGGGCGGCTCCAGAGGATGTCTCGGGCGCCGCGGCCTTCTCAGAGCCTTCCGGAACGCTCTGGAACGGATGATTGCACAAAAAAACCCTGGATTGCACAATCCTTCGGGTTTTTTTGTGCAATCCTTCGGGTTTTTTTGTGCAATCCTTCGGGTTTTTTGTGCAATCCTTCGGGTTTTTTTGTGCAATCCTTCGGGTTTTTTTGTGGTATCCTCGTCCTGGCCCCGTCCGGCGTCCTGCTCTCCCGCCCCCCCCTTGCTCCACCTTGTCCTCCGGCTGTGCCAGGCAACAGCTGTGCCCGATACTGCTGCGCGCCTCTGTCCTCCCTCTGTGCTCGCCTTAAAGAGGCCTCCCAAATGGAGTCCGAGTAGATGGGGTCGGAGGATCGCGCCAGATCGCCGATGCATCGGAGATGCGATGCAGCGCCGACGCATCGGCGATTCACCAGCGATGCCTCGTCGACGTCGGCAAAGCATCGGCGACGTCAACGTGGACCAAATCGGGCCCCACATCGGGTCGCATCGGCGATGCATCGGCGATGCGGCGCGATCCTCCGACCCCATCTACTCCGACCCCATCTGAGAAGCCTAGAGCATTGCAGCCGCGATTGCGAAGATACTTTCGCACGGTGCACCCGCTCGTGCCATCCTGGGCTGATCGTGCTGTCTCGGGACGGTGAGACTTGCGCCCTTCTTCGGTCAGCGTCTGGCCCTCCCTTCTGCTGCTCCTTCTCCTCATTCCCTCCCCTTCTTCTCCTCCCTTCCCCCCCTCCCCTCCCTCCTTCCCCCCTCCCTCCCTCCTCTTTTTGCCTCCTGCTCCCACCCCCTCCCCACTCCTCCTCCCGCCCTCATTTGTCCTAGCCCTTTCTCTTCCGCCCCTTCTTTGCCTCCCATCATTTGTCCTCCCTCCACCTCCTCGCTCCTCCCCACTTCTCTCTCCGTCTCTTCTGCCCCTTTCACCTCCTCCTCCTCCTCCTCCTCCTCCTCCTCGTCTTCATTGTCGTCGTCATCGTAATCGCCATCAACATCATCAGTATCATCATCATCGTCATTATCATCACCCTCATCATCATCACCAGCAGCAGCAATACCATCATCATTACCATCAGCATCATCATGCTCATCATACGCATCATGACCACCACGTATCATCATCACCATCGTCATCAGCATCATCATCACCATTCCAATCACCGTCTGCATCATCAACACCAACGTAAACATCCACACAAACGTCAATATCAACATTGCCATCATGATCATCATGATGATCATCATCAACATCATTGGCATCGTCATCATTACCATCACCACCATCATCATCATAACCGCCAACATTACCATCACCATGACAATCACCATCACCACCACTACCCCCTATCATCATCATTATCATCATCATCATCAGCATCATCAGCATCATCATCACCATCACCATCACCATCATCACCACCAGCATAATCATTATCATCACCAGCACCATCATCATCATCACCAGCATCATCAGCATCATCATCATCATCATCATCATCATCATCGTCAAAATCATCGTTATCGCCAGTAGCAGCACCAGCATCAGCATTAGTATCAGCATCATCATTGTCACCAGCATCGTCATCGTCATCGTCACCATCATCTTCATCATTTGCATCATGATCATAATAACCAGCAGCATCAGCATCTCATCATCATCAGCACCATCATCATCATCATCATCGTCATCGTCATCGTCATCTTCAAATTCATCGTCGTCGTCGTACTCGTCATCGTCGTCGTCGTCGTCGTCGTCGTCGTCGTCATCATCATCATCATCATCATCATCATCATCATCATCAGCCCTCGCCCCCCTGCGTCGCAACCTCCTCCTCCCCGCCCTCCTCCCACTACGCTTCTTCCCTGCCCCCCCCCTCAGAATCGCGCGGTGCGACGGATGGCCCCGTGAGCTGCGGCCTGAGGTCGGGGCTCACGTAGCCGGATATCCGTCTACGTCTGGGACTTGTGCGTATTCCAGAGGCGCACGAAAGAGGCGGATCGCAACAAGGGGGTCTCGCGAGCCAGCTCACCCCGGCTTCCCACAAGCGGACGGCGCCCGAGGCGCCCAAGGCATCGAGGAGGAGGCGCCCGGCGGCGGGGCCCCGGCAGCAAGTTTCGAGGCACGCCCTGCCACGTCCCCGACGCTCTCGCCGGACCCGGTGTGTTGCAGTGCCTGGCGAGCTCGCTCGCGAGGTCGCCCGCCTCTTTCGGAGCTCTCTTGAGTGGCGGCATGCGGAGGCGCTCCTAAATGGGAGCGGTCCCCCAACATATTAAAAACGAAGCAGTGCAGTGCACCTCGGGCGACTGCGTGCCCGAGGATGTCGGGAAGGCTAGCTATACAACGCGCCCTCTGAAGCAACACGAGCTGCCCGCGGGGGCGGTGCCGATCCCGGCTGCCGCGCGCGCGCGACGAAGTCGAGAAGGGTTCTGCGGCGGGCTGCGTGCTGTCGATGCCGCTTGCAGAGGAATCAAGGCGGCATACAGTCGGGCTGCTGAATAAGGAACGTTGAATATAGAGGAAGAGAAAACATAAACATAAACGTTCGACGGTCCGCGCGGATTTCTTGGATCTGCGCTGGACCCCCCTCCCTGGCGCGCGGAGCGCGCCAGGGGCGGCGCTAGAGACGCCGCGGGGGGGCCCAGCGCGGATCCAAGAAATCCGCGCGGAGCGCCAACAGTTTATGGTTATGGCGTTCTTTCGTCTTCGAGAATAAGGAACGGAGCCCCTTTCTGGCATCATAGGAACTCGTGTGCACGAGAAGGGCTAGAGGAACAACCGCGGAATGCGCTAAGGAACAGTGACCGCCTCCCGAAACCCAAAGCGGTCCTTATTTCAACGTCGTGGCTGTAATCAGAAACCTGGAGATCCGCACGGACTCCTGGGGTTGGCGCCGGATGCGCCGGAAGGGGGAGGGAGCCTGGCGCCGAACCAGGAACTCCGCGCGGACCTCCGAGAAACAATGCTGATTCGAAGCCAAGACAGATGCCGAACAATCCGCGCAGACGAGCAATCCGTGCAGACTTACTCCACACGAACCTAGCACTCAACTAGGAGAGGCTACGTCCAGACGGAGTAAGCCCAGACGGAGACCGACCACTACGTATGGACATGCTCCACACGGACTAGAGGAACAACAAACGGTATCAACATACACTATTGGAGGTCCGTGCAGATTTCTCGGACTCGCGCCCGACCCCCCTCCCTGGCGCGCGGAGCGCGCCAGGGGCGGCGCCGGAGGCGCCGCCGCGGGGGCCCAACGCAGATCCAAGACATCCGCGTGCAGCGCCGAGTACTTATATTCATGCAGCTTGCTCTTCGATCCGCACCCTCCGACTTTACGCCGAGGTCTGTTCTTTGGGCGTGGCTTAATGGGGGGGTCACAAATGGGGGGGTCAGAAAAGGTCCCCTTTCGTGCCCCTTTCGGGCCCCTCCAGAGCCCCAGGGGGCTCGTTTAGGTACCGTTTGGGTACCTTTTCGGGCCACCCTCGCCGCCCCCCCATTTATTCGGGAGACTCTCCATGGGGGGGGATCCCATGGGGGGGCAGGAGGGGATCCCCCCCATGGGATCCCCTCCTGCCCCCTCATGGGATCCCCAGGGGATCCTATGGGATCCCCCCCCTGGGATCCTATCCCCCCATGGGATCCCCCCCCATGAAGAGTCTCCCGATTTATGACCCCCCCATTACGCAACGCCCATGTTCTTCGAGCTCGAGCTCGGAGTCGGGCCCCATGCAGGAGCCCGGACGCCGCGCAGGCCGGCATCGCTCCAGGCTCCGCACGGGCGGCCCCCCAGGAGCGGGTCCTGGCTGGCCTCGGGCGGTCGGACGTAGAGGAGCAAGCAGACATGAGCTATCCGAGGCCCGCGCGGATTTCTTGGATCGGCGCTGGACCCCCTGGCGCTGGAGGCGCCGGCAGGGCGGCCCAGCGCCAATCCGACGAATCCGCTCAGACCGCCGAAAGCTGATATTCATGCAGTGGATTACTCTTCGACGTGGAGGCCTCCCAGACGGGGTCGGGGCAGATGTGGTCGGAAGATCTCGCCGCATCGCCGATGCATTGGCGATGTATCGGCGACGCTGGCGATGCATCGAGGACTTCGGACTGGAGAAACTCGGGCACCACATCGAGATGCATCGCCGATGCATCGGCGATGCGGCGCGATCCTCCGACCCCATGTACTCCGACCCCATCTGGGAGGCCGAGATTCCCGCGATTCAACTCATGCAGCTGGCTTGCCCAGCTCTTCCCCATTGGTGCCGGGGCTGAAACCGGCTGCGCGTAGCAGATGTCGTACCGCCACCCCCTTTCCTCAACCCCCTGTTCGTCCGGCCCCACCAGGGTAGCCAACCCGGAGGGCGAGGATTGCCCTTGGGAGCGCCAGCGGGGGTGGCGGCGGGAAGCTGCGACAGCCCTGCCTGGAAGCTGGAACACACATGCCGGGCTTCACGTGTGAACCCAGAACTCCTTCGCTTTTCTGCTATACGCCATCGTCGAGGGTTCTCAGGCCGTCCCGCGGCCGCTTTCTCGTCCCGCCTTGTCCCAGCCTGTGCTTCCGCCGCACTTGGCCACGGACGCGCCCCGCCGCCAGCCAGACCGCTTGTCGGATCCACCTCGCCGCAGACCGACAGAAACGTGAAGCTGGAACACGCGAGGAATATACCCATACGGAAGACATGCGGCCGACACGGGAGCAGCCCGCACCCCCAAAACCTGGGCCTCTCGGTGGCACTGCCGCCGCACCCCGGTGGCGGAGCCGCCGCCGCTCTGCTTCCGCCGGCTGCCGCCGAAGGCGAGGCCCGCCGAGGGCGGGGCCCGCTCCAGAGCGCGCCGCCCGGCTTGCGTGTCCAGCTCCCGCCCAGGCCGGCCACGCCACGTGGGGGCCCCAGGGCCGTGCGGTGACGGACCGCGCGGTGACCTCGAGAGCCCAAGAGACCTCCCCCTGCGCGGTCCGTCACCCCCAAGGCCTCAGGACCTCGGAGGCCCAGGTCGCCCCGAGACGCCCTCGGAGAACGACGCGAGTCCCAGAACTGACTCGCCACGTGGTGTGGGCACCACGCCGTTTGGGGGCCCCCGACTGGTGCGCATCCGACCTCCTGGCGGGCAGCATCTGCAGGCCGCCTGCGTGCTGCCCGTGGCCTTGCCAGCACGGGAGCGCCGTTCGGGCCAGGCCGGTGCCTACGATGCCTCTGCTGCTCTGGGCGAGGGCCGTGGACCACCGCGCGTGCGGCCTGGAGCTCGCTCCGACGCTTCCTCCATCGCCCGATCCTTCTCCTCCCCCGCCACGGCCCCCGCCTCCTCTTCGGTTGATGAGCAAGCTCTTGTACATGTGCCATGTGTTTGCGAGCGCCCACCGCGCCCCCGATTTGAGAACGCGTCCTCCATCGCTCGATCCTTCTTCTCCCCCGCCACGGCCCCCGCCTCCTCTTCGGCTGATGGACGAACTCTTGCACATTCGTCATTAGTTTGCGAACGCCCACCGCGCCGGTAATTCAATATTGGCGGGCGCTTCCGCGATAGATCGATCTGTCGACTGGCCGATATGCTGCGCCCAGCTGGCGATGCCAACCAATATTGGGTCGGGGGCAGGGGGGCGCGTTCAAGTTTGCGCAGGCACCACTGTCGCGCGGGAGGTGAAGGATTCTGTCCATCAACCGGTCCTCCTCTTCTCACGTCTCCTCTTCTCCTCCCTATGGCTTTCCTTTTCGTCTTCCTTCGCCTCACCATCATCCTCACCCGCCTGCCTGCCAATGGCGTAATCCTCGTCCTCATCCTCCTGCCTCTTATTCCGTCGCTCCTCTGCCCCCTTATCCGCATCGCCAGACACCTCCGTTCCTCCTCGTCGTTGTGCTCTTGATTTTTTCTTCGTACTATACATCCCAACTACCACTTTTCGTCGACGACTACGTATGACTGCAACGACTACTGATACGTCTGGAGACCAGCAAAGCTCTGACCGACCGAAAAGCGTGAACAAGCAAAGCAGACATGCTAGCCAATGTGGATTCAAAGCAGTAAGTCGTAGCGTTGTAGATGTATGACGTATGTGATCCAGCATCCGCAGTTCCAGCTATGTGGTGCAACCTCGACTGACCTCCCAAGCGAGGCATGTGGCAATGAGGCGGCAGTGAGGCAGCAACGGGAAGCTAGGGCTCCCAACTTCGCGCTTCGCGCTCCGCGAAGCGCGAAGCGCGAATAACTTCGCGCTCTCGCGCCGCCCCCCCAAAGGGAGAACAGGAGGACGAGGAGGAGGGGGAGAAGAGACGAGGACCGCGAAGCGCGAATAACTTCGCGCCCTCGTGGGAGCCCTTAATGAGGCGGCAGTGAGGCAGCAACGGGAAGCGAAGCGGCGACACCACGACTGATCCCCCCAGGAGGGCGGCAACGAGGCTGCAGCGTGCGGCGACGCGGCGAGACCTCGACGGGCCAACTCAGCTCTGGAGCACGACGAGTAAGGAACCCTGAGTGCAAGCAGTGCCCCTCCCTGCCCCCTCCCCTCCCTGCCCCTCCCTCCCCTCCTCCTCCCTCCCCTCCTCCTCCCTCCCTCCCTGGGGAACAACGGCTTCCCCCTCCCTGCCCCTCCCTCCCCTCCTCCTGGAGGCCTCCCAGCGAGCCGCTTCAGTCGTCGCCCGAGTGCTCGCTCTCGTGGACGCTGCCCTCGCCAGCGGAGCCGCTGCCCGAGGCGCCCAGGTTGGCGCTGCCGCCAATGCCTGGGACTGTCTGTCCAACCGCCCCGTTACACCTCTTCCTCCTCCTCCTCCCTCCTCCCTCCTCCTGTTTGTAATCCAATCCCACCAGCCCTTTGGGCGTGAGTGGTTTAGCGAGCTCTCTCTGTTCTCAACCCCCCTTCTTCCCCTTCGGGGAGGGGTTTACCCCTCCCCCTACCCCCTCCCCCTGGGCCTGGAGAGGGCGGCCCGCGGGTCGTTGGAGGGGTCTTTTTCGACTCCTGGGAGGGCTAAAAAACGACGGCCCTCACGAGGATTCTGGCCCCGACGGGGGGGCACAGTTTGGCCCCTCTCCTCTTCTTTGAAGCCAAAATCATTCATTGTACTACGGTTTTGGCCCCATTTTGGCATCCTGAGGGGGCAGCGCTCCTCTTCCTTCATAGCAAAATCATTGATTTTACGAAGGTTGTGGACTCATTTTGTCCTTCTCAGGGGGCAGCGCTCACTTGCGCTTCTGAGGAGGTCGCAAGGGGCCCCAAGATGGCCCCCAGAGGCCCCCAGGAGCCTCCCAAGAGGCCTCCAAGAGGCCCCCAAGATGCCCCCAAGAGGCCCCCAAGATGCCCCAAGAGGCCCCCAAGAGGCCCCCAAGAGGCCCCCAAGAGGCCCCCAGAGGCCCCACGAGGCCCCCAAGAGGCCCCCAAGAGGCCCCCAAGAGGCCCCCAAGAGGCCCCCAAGAGGCCCCAAGAGGCTCCAAGAGGCCCCCAAGAGGCCCCACGAGGAGCCCGAACGACTCACACCAGGACGAGGGGCCCGAACGACTCACACCACGAAGAGCCCGAACGACTCACACCACAAGGAGGGGCCCGAACGACTCACACCAGGACGAGGCGCCCGAACGACTCACACCACGAGGAGCCCGAACGACTCACACCACGACGCGGGCCCCGAACGACTCACACCACGAGGAGCCCGAACGAGTCACACCAGGAGGAGGGGCCCGAACGACTCACACCAGGATGAGGGGCCCGAACAACTCACACCACGAGAAGCCCGAACGACTCACACCAGGACGAAGAGCCCGAACGACTCACACCACGAAGAGCCCGAACGACTCACACCAGGAAGAAGGGCCCGAACGACTCACACCAGGACGAGAAACCCCAAACGACTCAAATCACGAGGAGCGCTTTCTCTCCCTCCTCCTCCGCCTCGTCCTTCTCCCGCTCCCCCCACAAGGAGGATGTACAAGGAGGCGGGAGGAAGGAGGAACAGGGGAGATATGCGGGGCCAAGCGGACACACGCCTGAAAAACACGACTGTCGGCATGCTTCGCAAGAGTTGCTGCTGTGAGATGGGCTGGTGGGGATACGCGAAGCGTAAAGAATTTCTTCATACTCCTCCTCCTCCTCCTCCTCTTCCTCCTTCTCCTCCTCCCCCCCCTCCTCGTCTCCTCCTCCTCCTCCTCCTCTTCCTCCTCCTCGTCTCCTCCTCACTGTTCCTCTTCCTCCTCCTTCCTCATCTTTCAATCATTCCACCCATCTCCTTCATGATTCATAACGAATGACTCCCTGTCGCGCCCACAAGCGTGTCTGCAGGGCGGGCACGGCGCTTCACCTGAAAATCCCTCACCAGTTCTGATCCTGAAGCTTGACATTTGCACCAACTTCAAGGATGGAGGGCGGGCCGTGTTCGATATGTAGCTCTCGCCCCCGCGCCGCGCACACTCTTTTTCAGAGTTCGCAACACTTTAAAACATGGAGTGTCCTTTTCAAAAGGTGGCTGTTGCCTTCGTGCCACACACTTCGTCTCCCAATTCTGTCGTACCTTTCAGGGTGGAAGGCGGGCTCTTTTCAAACTGTGGCACTCGACTTAGCGCCGCGCACGATCGGCTGAAACTCTTTCAGACGGCGGCTCGCCTTGGCGCCGCGCACATTCGTCTTAAACACGTGCAGCGCCTTCAACGGTGGAAACCGGGCCTTTTTTTCAAAACGTGGCTCTCGCCTCAGCGCCGCGCACTTTCACCCCCCATGTTACATGTGGCCCATGTTTGCACTTGGTTCGAGAGTGGAGGGCGTTGTTTTGCAAAAAAGTGGTTCTCCCTTTGCCGCCGCGTACATGTGTCTTAAAAGTTTGTTGCGCTTTCAAGAAATCGTATGGCCGAAGTCCCAAGAACGGGTGCTTTGGCGCGATCAAGGATTGCCCGGCTGCTACAGTCACGTTGCGTCGCGGTGCTGAAATACCAAGAACGGCTTTCTGACACGAGTTTCGATTGTCTGGTCGCAACAGTCACTGCCAGGAATTGTGTTTTGGCATGATTGAGACCTCTCAGGCGGTTGCCTTTCAATGAGGCACGTAATGCATCGATAATGATTTCTTGCACGTGCCTGTGAGGAGGGACGTTGAATGGAGGGATTCTTACACCATCGTTGATATGTCTTGGATTTGGAATGGTCCTCCTCCTCCTCCTCCTCCTCCTCCTCCACCATCCTCCTCCTTCCCATCCTTCATCTCCTCCTCCTCCTTGAATCCACAGCCATGGCACGCACTTAACTTTGAGGTGCGTGTCAACTAGGGCTACGCGTATCGGCCCGCAGTCCTGGACACAGAGAGAGAGAGGAAGGGCGCACCCATCCGAAACATTTTTGTTGCATCAGGATGGAGGGCGACATTCCACCTGGGTGCCAGCAACAGGCGCACGCTCCTCCTCCTCCTCCTCCTCCTCCTCCTTCTCTTCCTATTCCTGCTCCTCTTCCCCCTCCCCCCCTTCCTCCTCCTCCTCCTCCTCCTCCTTCTCCTCCACCTTCTCCTCCTCCTCCTCCTCCTCCTCCTCCTCCTACTCCTCCACTGCCTCCTCCTCATCCTCCTTCTTCCACATCACCTCGTCCTCCCTCGTCCTCGTCCTCTTCGTCCATCCTGCTCCTGCTCCTGCTCCTGTTCCTGCTCCTCCTCCTGCTCCTGCTCCTGCTCCTCCTCCCTCCTCTTCCTCCTTTTCCCTCCCGTCTCTCTCCTCCTCCTCCTCCTCCTCCTCCTCCTCCTCCTCCTCCTCCTCCTCCCCCTTCTCCTCCTCCTCATCATGTTTCCCCTCCTTTCACTACTCTTTCTCCTCCACGCCTCATCCACAATTACACAACATGAATACTACTCTCCTCTCTTCCCTGATGACGTCTGGAAGGTGTTCGGCCCCCCTCAGGGTACCGTTTCTTTGCACGATGAACTCATGGGAATTAGGTGTCGCTCGTGCTTTCCTTCAAGATGTTGCTCCCGCTGAAGCGCTGGCCTCATTGTCGGGCTTCCGCTCGTTCCGAATCGTGTTCCCGCTGCAACGCTGGCCTCACTTCCGCGCTTCCGCTCGTTCCGAATCGTGCTCCCGCTGCAGCGCTGGCCTGGTGTCCGCATTTCCGTTCGTTCCGATTCGTGCTCCCGCTGCAGCGCTGGCGTCATCATTTCAAGCGCCATGACATGGCATGCAATGCTATGCTATGTGGTGTTCCGCTGTGCGATGCCATGCCTTCAGCTGCAATACTCGTATGTGCAGAGCTTGACTACGCAGCGCCACGCCATGCTATGCCGCTACGCTTTGATCTCCAACGACATAATATGCCATGTTCTGCTCTTTGCCGCTGTGCGATGACATTAGTTGCCTTGCAATGCTTTCTGATGCAATTCTTCACCACGCAACGCCACGCCATGCTATGACATACTATGCTCTACCGTGCTCTTCTTCGCCCTGCTATGTCGTGCTCTACGATGCATCGCGCACCCTCTTGGGATCTTTGCCCTGCTCGACATCTGACTGTGCGGATAGAGGGGGGATCTACGCCACGGTAAGAGATGAGAGGGAGGGGTAGGATGTCAGATATGACGCGAACGCACCTAGCTTGTCGAACTCCTCCTCTGGATCCCCCTCCTCTAACAGATCCTTCTCATCATTCTCCCTGTCCTGCTCCTCCTCCTCCTCCTCCACCTCCTCGTCCTCCTCTCTCGGTTGCTCGCTGGCTAGGAGGCTCGCAGGACCCCCCCTAGAACCTCGCGAACTCCCAGGAACCTCGTAACCTAGAATCACAGCGGAGCACCCTAACAGCAGCACAGGTGAAGAGGCGGGTCGAAGAAAAGGAGGTCGGCCAATGAAAACGTGCATTCTTAAGTATTCCTAGCGGGTTCTGGGCATGACAGGGGTGAGAACACGGCCCTACGCACCGTAGTACAGCTGTTCCAATGGATCGTGGCCGTGTGACAGGGACTGGAGCACGGCCATGTGCACCATAGCGTATGTCTTTGAAAACATTGTGGCCGTGTGACAGGGGTGAGGGCACGGCCATGTGCACCGTAATGCATTTTGAAACAAGAGCGTGGCCGGGCGACCAGGAAGAGAGCACGGCCATGTGCACCGTGATGCATGTTTTACAAAAGATCGTGGCCACCCGGACCAAACATGTAGCTGGGCATTGAAGCAAGAACACGATACCCGAATCAATTCTGAGGACGTCTCAAGCGAAACGGCGACTCCAGGAGTCCAGTCTCATGAATATCCCCGTCACCCGTCGGACCTTTTTGTAGTCAGTGGCCTGAAATTGTGAGGACGTCTCAGGCGAAATCGCCTCTTTGGCTCCCGATTGTGGGAAGTCTCAAGCGAGACGGAGATTCCTGGAGTGCGGTCTCGTAACTTTCCTTGTCCACCCTACGGGGCGTTTTTGTGTTTAACAGGTGAAGAAAGTTTCAAGGAAAATGGCGACTCGGGAAGTCTGGTCTCCTACCTCTCCAGGTCCCCCCGTGGGACTTCTGTGTGGTCCTTCTTGGCCAAGATTCTAGGCCTCACAACATCGTTCTCCTCGTCGGCACTGTCCTCCTCCTCTTTTCGGCGCCCCTAGCGCATGGGGGCCGCGAGGCAGAAGCATCAACAACTCGGCCTCCTCCTCCTATTCATGCCCACCCCCTGTTTCTTCATAGCTCGCTTCAGCAGCAGGTGAGGTGGCATCACGCGGTACTTCAATGCATCGGCACGCCTCTCAGCCAGCAGGAGGCAGGCGACCTCATAGATCAGCTCGACATAGCTGTCAATGCTGCGCAGGCTCTGGCGCAGCACCAAGCTCTTGAAGGCTGGAGGCAATGGCTGTTAGAAGCAATTGGGGATTGTGCGGCAAGAACGCACGCGGTTGTTCGTGGTTTTACTCCCTGGGCGCCAACCACCACTCTGGCCTCGAAAGGAGTGGTGGTTGCGGGCCAGCTCGCGTTGCTGGCCACCGAGGCTGCTAGGTTTTTGGGCTTCTGGAGTTTCCAGGACAGACTCCAGCAGCCTCAATCCACCTTGCAGCCCCTCCCTCAACTTCCCAAACTTCCTCCTGAAGACCTCAGAGAGTAAAGCCGTAAATTCTCAAGACGTGCAGCCTCCTCCGTGGACAGCTTCCATATACGTGTGTTGTTGCTTCGCTTTCTGGTCATCCCTGGATCTCCCAGCGATCATCAACTCAGCTATGGAAACCAGCAGCCTCATCCTCACCCAAGCGTCGGTCACTATCATGTCTCTGCTTGCGAAGCAGAGGGGAGGCATTAGCCCCATCTGCCTTTTCTGCTCCTCGTACCAGCTTTGGAGGCTTGTCGTGGATATGCTGCGTCTTGGGAAGAACAGATTTGTATGTTTGTTTCTCGCTGCAGGTCAATTGACTTCGGCTTCAGGTTTAGATGTTGGGCCAATGATTGGGTTCTTGGGATTTGTCGCGGGTTGTCCGTTTGCGACCACGATGATACGGATGTTCATCATGACCCCGCTGGACGAGGCCTACTCCCCCCACGGCCCCCCTGGAGGTTTACATTGATGACTATGGCCTCGCAACCTCTGCTTGTCCGTCGACTGTTGTGTATGACCTCGCTGCTGCTGCGGACATCCTGTATCAAGTTATTTTGGCGGCCACTGGTGCGAACATCTCCACCGAGAAGGCCAAGCTGGTTGCCTCCCACGAGTCCGTCGCCATGACGCTGCTGAAGAAGCGAGGAATCGTATCAAATACTAGTGTCATGTCTTCTGCAGCCAACTCCGGGGTTGACCACACCTCTGGACGGCCCCGCAGGGCCCCTCGGTGTTCCAAAGTTTCCAAGCTTCAAGCGTCCCACTTGAAAACTAAACCGCGCTGCAACGGGCTCGGCAAACTGCATAACAACATACCAAGAAGATATGGATTACGGGTTGTGAAGTTCACGGCGTGTCTGGCTTCGCGCGGGGTTTGGCAGCGCGAGGGTATGGCAGATGTGTCCGACCCAAGTCTGGGTCAAGACGGCCCCGCACATCGGCGCTCGTCTTGGACAACTATCACCTACTACGGCCCCATTGCTCCCATCTTGATTGAAGAACATCTGGGGCACCCACGTGGAGGGTTTCTCGAGTTACTCCTTCTTGGAAGAAACTTCGGGACTCTTGGGAAACTACTTCCTTGGACCTGGGCCTGACATCTGGCAGCAGGTCACTGGGCCCATGACTACCAGGAAGTTGAGTCTCAACCGACTGGGCTGGTCAATGCCCAGCTACACGGTGATGGTTGACCAGTCTGGCAAGGTGCTCCCCCTCGCCCTGGTCCCCCCCTGCGCTCCTCAAGAGAAACCTCAGGCTGGCCATCGCACACTTTCATGAAAGGCGTCGTGGCGCGACCTTGCTGCCCTCTCTCCGTCAGCCGCTGCGAGTGTGTCATGACCAGATGCATGCCCACTTGCAGTCCAGCAAGTCCACTCTACCAGAAAGGGTGCATCAAGGCTGGAGTTCGTGGCGCTGTGTGGTGCCGCACCCGAGCCGTTGCTGAAGGATCTGCGTTCTCGGACTCTGATCTGGCGTGCCCGTTGTGCAGGCAGACTGCGGACACCATCATTCACAGGCTGCGGTCTTGTCCGGCAGTGGAGCAGGAAGAATGGAGGAAACGCTTGGTCGTGCTGCATCGCTTTGGCCGCCCTTGGACCTCATTGGAAAGAACGAGCCTGCTGAACTGTCGCTTTGCACCCGTGATCTGTATCACCATCCTAAAGATATATCGATCATCGCCAGCTGCCAGATCGGTGGGCCCGAGCCGGGTTTCCAAACTCAATGGACAAAGGGCCCCACTCGCACGTTTACGGAACTTCAAGGCAGGCTTTACGTCGATCGGTCTTGTTTCCGAAATGCTTCGTGCGAAATACCGAAGGTAAAATCGAGTGTGTCATGCCGGTCTTGCTCCTCGGACACTTCCCTCAGACTCTCCCAAGCCGCAGAGTTTGCGGAATACTGCATGGCAGTGCAGTGTGGCCGCTCAGAAGGCGATATGTTCAGTGCTTGGTTGAACATTGTTCACCAGGCCTGAGAAATCATTTACGCTGGACTCATGCTCCAAACTTTGGCGTCCAAAACCAGTTCCGTCATCAAGGTTAAGACACATGTGGCCGACAGCCCCGACCTCTCTGACCAAGCTAGGGCGCGCAAATTCGGTAACGATCGTGCTGATAAGGCGGCGAAAGGGGCAGCCCTTCGACACCCTCAGCCGCCTCAAAACGAGGTTGAACAGGATTTTTTTACGCAGGGCAATTCATCTCAGGTTTCTTGTCATCAAGGCGGTGGGGTGTGAAGGCCCAGGGCAGAGCCTCCATTCTCACCGACAGGAACTGAACCCAACACTGCAGCCTGATCAGGGCACCCCAAGGACCTCACGGGGCGCCAGGAGCATTATGAGATAGTGTTACGCTCAAGATGGATGGGGGTGCCGGGGCTCGAGACAGCTGCCCGGCTGCAAATTGCATGTGAAGCAGTAGATCGCGCTACATCAATGAGAGGGGTGCCAGGCATCCGAGCAGGTAACCCCATACCCACGATAATAATGCACTCCCCCCCTATACACATAAGAATTGATTATCCACGGCCAATAAGAGTTTGGTCGGGGGCGCGGGGGCGCGGAGGCCGAACTTCATTCTCACCGTGGAAAGTTCGCCATCGAGGTTACTTCCTTCTTATGTTGAGGTAGCAACATCAAGCGAAGCGAACACGCTTTTTCAGGATGTCTCAAGCGAAACCAATGTCCTTCTGTCTCGTTGTAGTTCTTTCTGTCTTCCTTTCTTTCTTTCTCTCTGTCTCTCTCTCTTTCTCCTCCTCCTCCCTCTGGCGCCCTGAACTTGTTTTTCGCTGGGGTTGATTATCCTGGGAAAACGAGGCACGTGAGCTACCCTACACGAGCAGATGAACATTTTAATTTTCATTGACCGTTTACAAATTAAATCTAAATTAGTTTTAAACTTTGGATGTTTGCTATCTCCTTCTCCTCTCCTCCTCTTGCTCTTTCTCCTCCTCCTCTTCCTCTTCCTCCTCTACCTCCTCTTCTCTTTCTATATTTCTATGTATCTCTCAATCTTTCTTCTCCTCCCCCTGCCCCCCTGAACTTGTTTATCGCTGTGGTTGATCATCATGGGAAAGCGAGGCACGTGAGGAATCTCTATAGAAACTCTGAGCTTCAGTTCCGTATCATACAAAAATATGAAGAGCCGAGGCGTTCCTTCAGCCTCTTTGAAAGGCTCCAGAAGTTTTTAATTTCGTTTTTGGAATTAAATGTCGATTTATTAATGGTGGATAATATAGAAGTGAAGCTCAGAGGCGCACGCGCACCTCCGAGCTTCAGTTCTGTATTGTAAAATATTAAAAGCCGACACGTTCCTTCATAATGTTTCAGAGAGGACAAAAAGCCAAGGATGTCTCAAGATACCCTCGGCTTTAGCTCATCTGTTAACATCTTTATGCTGGCCTCTGGTGGGCAACTTTTATTATCACACCGTAACCGCCGAACTTTATTCTCCCTGGGGGTTTATTCTCGGCTGTTCGGGGTTAGCGCTTCGGCGAACTGTGCAGGAGGGGGGGGGAGGAAGGGGAGGAGGAGGAAGAGGAGGAGGAGGAGGAGGACTCTGACTCTGACTGATGGCGAGGCCCGCGCGGAGGAGGAGGAGGAGGAGGAGGAGGAGGAGGAGGAGGAGGAGGCGGACGTGTCAACAGACGGCGGACAGCCTCGGGGGCTTGTCCAGACCAAGCATCGGAGAGGGTCCGATATCTCCGAACCGTCACTCGAAGGCGACCTTCAAAAAGCTCAGCGGCAGAGCCTGCTTTAAAGAGCCGACGCGCGTTGTGAGCGGCTAAGAAGGCATCGCATCATGCAGTGCGCAAAAAAGAGACCTCGGGAACATCATGGAAAAAGGAAGAGGAGGAGACAGTACCAGTACGGTTGATCGCCTCGAAGCCCACGGATCGGTGCAGAATACTTGTCCAGAAGGCAACCAACACCTGAGTAGGTACCGAAGTCCAGGCAGACGCAGTAATGGCCAATCGAGTCCAGGTCGAATCCATGGACAGGCGGGTCGTAACGAATAGGCCATTCAGAAGGTGCTATGTGAAAACTAGCACTCGCGTTGAAAGAAGACGTGAACAGCCGACTGCAACTCCAAGGTACATCGACGTGGGTTTCGCCACTTTATTGACATTCAAGCGGAAATCTGTAACCATTGATGCACAAACTTCGGGCATAATGTACTGGACACGACGCAACACGATGGATTTGGCCGGTTCCGAGAGCGTCAGATGTTGGATGAAAACGCACATTCAAGATTGCAACGGCCTGCTCCCGACATCGGACCCTGGGGCCTGAATAAGGCACCAAGAGAGTAGGCCACTCGTGTATGAGATGAAGAAATGATTGTATCAGCCTTTGAGCCAAAGGTATGGACTGGTTTCAATGTCATCACGGGCATCGTCCAATTCCTGCAGCACCTGGGGGAAGTTGGAGGAGCGGAGCATGTATCTAATACAGGCAGCGTCTGCCACGGCACGAATATCAGTAAACTCAGCGACCAGCCCACTCTATCTCTTCAGACTTCGTGACTAGGTTGCAAACGATTGCGTTACGGTGGCCGGCAGTGAGCAGCATGAGACCTTCCTTGAAATACTTCGTAACACCGTCTGGCTCGGTGGGTACTTGTAGAAACAAAGGAATCGGTTCGAAAAGCACATGACTCGGAAGGAAATAGCCTATAATGTAAGACCATGCCTCAGCCCCCGAGTGCGTCGAATACAATGGAACATGGTGGAGCGATGCCTTCCCAGACGTGGTAATGGGCCTCGGGACAGGTCGGCACCCCCAGTACAGGCTGTGTGGCTCGCCAAAAGAAGCCAGGGTAGCCATCACAAACTCACAGTCCAGTTCCCAACATGATGGTGTTCTGGCACTTCGTTTCAAGCTGAGGCGGAAGCTGGCAATCATGACCAAAAGCATCAGCGCCTCAAGCACTGGACCGAGATCTCTGAGGGTATTCGCTAGGCCGAACAAGAAACAAACCGTATAAGCAAGACAAACGGGGTTGAACAGCTTGCTCGCTTTGAGCATGTGTCTCCCTCTGTTGTTAAGCTGTAAGTCCACACAATACCTCTTTGGCCAAGGTTCGACGTCACCGACGTCCCCCAGACTAAACCCCCTCCTGCTACGAGGCCTCCTCCTCCTCCTCCTCCTTCTCCTCCTCCCCCCCATGACTGGCATTGGGAAGGTAGGTTGTGGATGTGCGCTAAATGTTTTCGAGCCTCCTGTG
>CAUYUJ010021537.1:435281-455281 GCA_963575745.1 Prorocentrum cordatum | reverse complement strand
AGACCAGCCCTGACCACGGTCGATCTTGGCCAATCCTTCCTTGTCCGAGAAACGCCGAGCAGCGAAGCGGGCCCCCCTGGCCAGGAACGCTGGGGAGACATGGCGAAGATCCCAAACCTCCCCCGTGGCCTCCTTCAGGGTCCAGGGGTCCTCAAACACAAGGCCCACGCGGGAACACGTCAGAAGGAGGGCCGCAATGGGGTCTCGAACGCGGGCCCAAGACCTGGACAGCTGAAGCAACTCCTGGCCACTGGAAAAAAGGGACTGCACCACCATAGGTGCCAGGCGTTGATCCTGGAGGATCTGGCTGTAGGTGCGGAGAGCATCGGCCGTTAGGATGACCAAGGGATCCCGAACCCAGCCTCCCCTCACACACATCGAGGCCAACTCAAAGGAGCATCCTTTTGGGAGCCTTCCTTCCGCCCTAACCGCGGCAAGGCGAACTTGTTTCAGCTTGCCATTGGGGAGGCCCTGGATGTTGGCTCCCCAGAGGGCCTTCGACGTGACTCCTGCCCTAAAAATGGTGCCACACTGAGCCCCAGCCGCTCTAAGCGCTAGGACCTTCGCCACTTTCTGCTGGGACTCAACAAATCGCTCGTGCTGGGTGCTCACGCACCGCCTGGCGCCGTCAGTGGCGTCACCACCAAGGTCCCTGTGAACCTGGGCGCGCACCTTGGCAGGCAAATCACACTGCCTGGACAGTTCATGTGCCAGCGCCGAGGAGGAAGCCGACAGGCCAACCTTATTCATGGCAATGGGCAAGCCCATGCGCTGCAGGCCCGTCGTCACAGACCGAAACGAAGCTGCCAGCTCCATCGTGATGACTGTCTCCCCACCGACTGCATGCAGCGAGATGTCGTCAATGACGTTCTTAATGCACACAGTCGGGTTGCCAACCATGGCCTTGCGGAAGAGGAGGAGGAGGAGGAGGAGGAGGAGGAGGAGGACGAGGAGGAGGAGGAGGAAGAGGAGGAGGAGGAGGACGAGGAAGAGAGGAGAAGGAGAGGGGAGGAGGAGGAGGAGGAGGAGGAGAGGATGAGGAAAGGAGGAGGAGGAGGAGGGGAGAGGCAGCAGCAGGAGGAGGAGGAGAGGCGGAGGGGAGGAGAGGAGAGGAGGAAGAGGAGCAGGAGGAGGGAGGAGGAGGAGGAGGAGGAGGAGGAGGAGGAGGAGGAGGAGGAGGAGGAGGAGGAGGAGGTAGGAGGAGGATGAGAGGAGGAGGAGGAGAGGAGAGAGGAGGAGGAGGAGGGGAGGAGGAGGAGGGAGGAGGAGGAGGAGGAGGAGGAGGAGGAGGGGAGGGAGGAGGAGGAAGAGGAGGAGGAGGGGAGGAGGAGGAGGAGGAGGAGGAGGAGGAGGAGGAGGAGGAGGAGGAGGAGGAGGAGGAGGAGGAGGGGAGGGAGGGAGGAGTAGGAGGAGGAGGAGGGAGGACAGGAGGAGGAGAGGAGGAGGAGGAGGAGGGAGGAGGAGGAGGAGAGGAGGTATGGGAGGAGGAGGTAGGAGGAGGGAGGCGGAGGAGGAGGAGGAGGAGGGAGGAGAGGAGGAGGAGGAGGAGGAGGAGGAGAGGGAGAAGGAGGAGGAGGAGGAAGAAGAAGAAGAAGGCTGCCTTTCTTTGGTTTGAGGGTGCTGCCTGCGCACCTAGGTGACAGAAGCGATCCACGGGCGCCGCGCGCCCGAGGGGCCGCTCCTCTCCAGGGAGGGCCCGGCCCGTCGCGGGAAGGCAGGCGAGTGCCCCGAGGAACTGCCCGCGAAGACGACGAGCGACCAGCTCACACCCATACCCATACCCATACCCATATCCTTGTTCCCTATTAGAGTATACCCCCACCTACGTCGTATTCCGGCCGATAGCGACCCAATCCGGGACGTCCCAACCGGACTGTCAAAAATCAATACAAAGCTGCCGGTTTTCTTCTCAACATCGTCTTTCTTTTCGTCGACGATGCGGGAAGCGTGGCAGGAATGGGACGCGGCGCGCATCGCGAGGGCAGTCAATCTGGGCCCCCTCATCCTGACTGCAAAAAGTCAATACAAAGTCTTTGTCTTTTTCCTCTCAGCATGGCCTGCCTTGTCGCCGACGGTACGAAATATTTGGCAGCAGTGGGACGCGGCGCACATCGCGCGCGGCCGTCAATCTGGGCCCGCCCATGCTGACTGTAAAAAATCAATACGAAGTCCCGGTTTCTTCCTCTCAGCATGGTTTGCCTTGTCGCCGACGGTGCGAAATATGTGGCAGGAATGGGACGCGGCGCACATCGCGCGCGGACGTCCCTGCGGGCTGCGGGCCCTCCCATCCTGACTGAAAAAATCAATACAGAGTACCACTACCACTACTACTACCACTACGAGTGCTACTACTACAACTACTACTACTACTACTACTACTACTACTACTACTCCTACTCCTACTACTACTACTACTACTACTACTACTACTACTACTACTACTACTACTACTACTACTACGACTACTACTACGACTACTACTACTACTACTACTACTACTACTACTACTACACACTACTACCACTACCACTACCACTACCACTACCACTACTACGACTACTACTACTAACGACTACTACCTACGACTACTACTACTACTACTACTACTCCGACGACTACTACGACTACTCGACTACTACTAACTACTACTACAACTACTACTACTACTACTACTACTACTACTACACGACTACTCTACACTACTACTACTCTACTACTACTACTACTGCTACTACTGCTACTACTACTACTACACTACTACTACTACCACTACCACTACCACTACCACTACCACTACCACTACCACTACCACTACCACTACCACTACCACTACCACTACCACTACCACTACTACCAGTACGCGCCAGCACCCAGTTGCGCCAGCATTGTTTCTTATGTTGTGGGAGGGCGGAACGTGTCCGTTGTTCCTTTCAACATGGCCAGTCTTGTCGTCGACGATGCGAAATGCGTGGTGGGAATGGGACGCGGCGCGCATCCCGCGCGGACGTCAATGCGGTGTCCTGGGGTATCCTCCAGTCGCAGTGAAATGCCCGCGCAGCCCCCAGGTGTGCCATCATTGTTTCGTATGTTGTGGGAGGGCGGGTGGGAATGGGCATGCCATGCTTGACTCGCTCGAGCTGGCTAGCTTGACCCATATCCATACCCATACCCGTCTCCCCTTCCTCCTCCTCCTCCTCCTCCTCCTCCTCCTCCTCTTCCTCCTCCTCCTCCCGTCTTCCGGACGGTGTCGCGCACCCATGCCCATAGGAGGGTCGAAAGGAGGAGGACTGGCTGTGCGTATGGGCGCGAGTCGTCTGACCCGACCCTGGGGGAAGCTCCCGTTCGAACAGGAACCCCCATCCGACAACACGCACCCGTATTCACCTTCCGTCCCCCCTATGGATACAGTCGGGGCGTTGACCTAAGGAACCCCAAATAAGGAACGAGGCCCCTTTTCTCCATAAATTAAACTTCGATTTCCCTTCGAAAACCTAAAGAAAACTTGAGGCAAGCTGTGAAACAATTCAGCAACACGGAGCCCCTCCCCAACGAAAAGGGTTCCTTCTTCAGGGCCCCGACTGTATGGGGGTGTGTTGCTCGATCGTCAGAAGAGGAGGTGAGCAAGGAGAACTTGGCAAGACGAAGTCGACAGCGCACTTGACCGAGGGTAGGCAGAAAATGGCCACCTGCCAGACCACCCCAACCCAACCCGAAGACCGGAATTTCGGGTGGGGGGGGGGTACGGGTTCCACACGTGTTTTTTTTCAATGTTCCCCGACCCCCCCCGACTGGAAATGAAGGGCAAATCGGGGCCTTCGGGTTGGGTTGGGGTGGTTTGGTGGGTGGTGAGAAAAAAGTGGTAGAGGGGGGTGCCCGAAGAGCAGGCGGGAGACGAAAGAGACCGGCACGACGGCGAAGAGGAGAACGACGTGGTAGGCCACAAAAGAGGCACGGCGGCCGAGAACAGGAATATATGCTCACGCATCGTGCCCAGCGTCTCTCAAGATCTCCCCAACCATCATGCATGGTGGGTTTGTTTCCCTCCGCCACCACCATAAGCAGGAGGGGGAAAGGGTCCTCCTCCTCCTCCTCGTCCTCCTCCTCGTCCTCCTCCTCATACATCACTTCCTTCCCCCTCCAACTTGTGGTGGTTGTGGTGGACACCGGGCCCATCAATGCAGTGGCAACGCCTCGTGCTGGAAGGGTCAGCAGTCTCCCGGACGTCGTGAGCACGCGCGACGACCTTCTCGCCGTCGAGGCAGAGGTCTCGCTGAGGCCCGACGGAATCGAGGCCCGAAGCGCGATCGTTCCGACGCGGCTAGCGAGCTCCGCCTCGCACGCCGTCGCACAGCGACCGCCGAAGATCTGGTGGCCGGCCAGCACGCCGACGCAGTTCCCACAAAAAGAGCGTCTCGTCCTCATCCTCCCAATCCATGCCCTGGCTCTTGAACATTTATGTATATGTATGTGCATATGTAGATGTATATGTCTATGTACATGACTGTGCATATATATATATATATATTATATAGGTGTACGTCTATGTATAATATACGAGTATTTATGAGTATGTGTGTGTATATATATATACATACCCTCGCGCACAATCCGAGGATGTGGGGCACGAGGCCCATGAGCACCGGCGTCCCCTGAACACCTTCAACACCAGTCGGCCTGCTGACACGACAAGGCTCTCCACAGCCCAGAGCAAACCATCGGTGACCACGGCCAGACGCCCTGGGAACGGCGCCCGCAACTTCCACATGCAGGCGCTCGAGCCTTGCCAGAATGCCGGTCTTTTCACCAACAACCACGAACACCATCAGCCTCGCCAAGAGGAACTTGAGCACCATTACTCTCAGGAAGAGCACGACAATCACCTCCAAAGGCCCAACCACCTGCACGAGGGCCTTCATGATTATCGCCACAACAATGACAAACGTCACGGTCATTGGCACGGCTGTGCGCATCCGCAGGCACACCAGCACACAGTTCTCGTAACATAACGTCGACCGAGTCTGTCCCACCAGGGCAGAACTAAGGGTTCGCCTGCAAGGCGGCACAACAGAGAGTGGAATACCATCATGTTTGCGCAGTGGGGCTTTGTGAGGAGGACGAACCCATGGATCAACCCCTCCAGAATGCCATGGATCCGCGCCACGTGGGTGAGAAATTCCAGGTGGGTCCTCATCACGCGCATCGCGACAATGCCGCCGAAAACCAGGACCAAGACCGTCTCCATCATCATCATCATCATCATCATCATCATCATCATCATCATCATCATCACCACCACCATCACCATCAACATCACCATCATCATCAGCGTTATCATCACCGTCATCATCATTATGAACACAATTATCAGCATCAGCATCATCACCAGTACCATCATCCGCATCAAGGTCAAAACCATAATCATAATCAGCATCATCATCATCCCTGTCATCATCATCATCATCATCATCATCATCATCATCATCATCATCATCATCATCATCATCATCATCATCATCATCATCATCGTCATCATCATCATCATCATCAGCATCATCATCATCATCATCATCATCATTGCCGCCTGGACTCGTTTCATGATCTCGATCTGTCGCAGGGTCCGACCGAGGAAAGCTCCAGAAGGTCACCTTCCGATGCCACTGCTGAACTTGTGGCCCCCATGCCCCCATCCACGGTGACCCACACACAGGCGGCGTCAGCAGTAGCCTCGAAAGCATGGACAAAGTCGACTCCGAAATGCCACAAGTGCAGCTCCTGGAGCCGCCTGCACCGTGACGAGGAGGCGCAGCTTCCCAGCCTCCGGCGGACGACGCCGAAGTGCGCCACATACCCAGCAGCCAGAAGACGAGCCCGAAGAGAAGGAGGCGGAGGAGGAGGAGGAGGAGGGGGAGGAGGAGAGGGAGGAGAAGGAGGAGGCAGATGATGATGATGATGAGGAGGAGGAGGAGGAGGAGGAGGAGGGGGGAAGGAGGAGGAGGAAGGGGGGGAAAGCGCCCCGGAGGCGCCCGAAGCCATGTGCCCAGCCAGCCTGGGCCAACAGGCTCTTCCAAAGGCTGCACAGGGAATGGGAAGGGGGAGGAGGAGGAGGAGGAGGAGGGGAGGAGAGGAGGGAAGGGGAGGAGGAGGAGGAGGAGAGGAGGAGGTAGGAGGAGGAGGAGGGGGGGGAGGAGGCGGAGGAATAGGTGTGGGGAGGAGCGATGTGGGAGAAGGAAGGAGGGAGAAGCAGGGAGGAAGTCATCCCTCTCCTCCCCTCCCATCCCACGTGCTCCTTCCTCCTCCCTCCTCACTCCTTATCCATTCTCCTACCTGCTCCTCACTCCTCTTCCTCCCTCCTGCCCTCTGCTTCTCGACGAGAGGAGTCGGAGAGGAGGAGGGGAGGGCAATGGGAGTGAGACCATTCGGGAGGGGGGACCGGACCATAATAACCCCAGCACGCGCCACTGATGCTGCGATGTAACCGCCCTCCACCCATGTAGACGCTGGAAGCTCCCAGCCACTAGCTTGGAGAACAGGACATGTGAGGACCGTCCAGGTAAGAGCTCGATTTGAAACATACCAGTCCACCACTGCCCCACCTGATGCAATTCCCAAGGCGCTGCCCCAGAAAGTGTCAGACGGTCCACGGTCTAAGGCGATAGCAAACTTTCAATGAGGACGCCCCCGCACATCAGAACGAGCGCCCCTTATGGTGGCCCGCCGTGGCTTGTATTTTTCAGATTTCGGTTAGGGCCCAAGCGCCCCCGAGCACACCCAGAGGGGGGGGGGCTTCGCAGCCGCTCGAGTAGGGCGCGGCAACCCGAGGCGGGGGCGATGCCGCTTCACTTCGATCTCACCTCCATGTAGATGCACATATCGTGGGGGCCAGTCCACAAGAAACCTTCCACAAGAAGCCCAACCTTGAGACCCCAGGACATCCATGGATTTTGGGTGGGGGAAAGTCACGCTGTCCATCGCAAAACCATCGAAACCCAAGAAACACAGGGCACCCTTGAGGCAAGCAGGGTGTTTCATGGACGTCCACTGTTTCCACTCTGTCATCATGGAGCGACTGCGCCTCACCGCGCGCAATTTTCACCAAATCGAAGCCCTGGCAAAGAACCCGCTGGAAACGGGCGGCCCTGGCGGTGGGGAGCCGGGGCCCCGGCCCCTTTACCTCTAGCCCCCCCACCCCCCTTGGAAACGTCGGTCGCGGCGTCGGCCAGCCTGGAAGGAAACGTCGGGCTGGGTTTCGGATTGGGCGCGGGGGCGGCGTCGGGAAGGGCGTCGGATAATGCGTCGGGAACGGCCCACGGAGGGCGAGGGAGAACAGGACGAAGGGGAAGCCACAGGGAAGGACCATGAGGAGAGACCGGATGGGGAAGACGGTGCCCATTGATGTGCCCACTAATGCTCGGAGCACAACCCCCGTGCAAGAACAATGCAAACAACCAAGGGCCACTCCCGAATCGCAAATCCTCATTGTCAGGACGGGCGCCGAAGATGTTCCGAACATACTGGTCACACCGCAATGGTGGTCACACGAACAACAGTCAGATCCCAATGTTGGTCCCCCCCCATAGTGGTTAGGCCCCGACAGTGGTCACACCTGAACATTGGATTGGTCACACCCGAATAGTGGGCACACCCCAACACAATCGTGGTCACACAGAAGTAGTGGCTACACAGGAGAAGCCCTTGGGCAATCACATTGACATGGCCCAAACAATGCTCACACTGTGGCAACTCTGGCCGGCTGGCATCAAGTGCCGCAAATGAAAACAGCTTCCTACTTAAACTTGTGTAGTCCAAAACCCGGATACCAGGGCGCCCGAACAGCGTGGGGAGGCCTGGCGAAGCATGCCGGCAGACCCCGGAGAGAGCTTCCGAAGGACCTTCTGGAGAGATCCTGGACACGCGAATTGGGAAACGCTTAGAAACAGTTCTTCGGGACAGATTCAAACCTCAAGCAGCCCGCGCCGGGGATTCCTGCCGGAAACCGGAGCGACCGCCGGGGCGACCCTGCGGCCCCGGCTTCTAATCTGACAACCCTGACTTCGCTCTGAGGAGCTATCCGGGAATCAGTGTTGCGTCTGTTGGTACAGGCGTTCACCTCTAAAGCACAGCAGCAATCGCGATGCTGCCGTCGAGAGGCGATGCAGCGAATGTGGGTGCGAATGTTGCTTTTACGGGAGCGCGGTCGCGGCGCTGACGCGGCATCCGCTTCCCGCGCTTTTTTCTATGAGCTCATTAATAATCACAGGGGTGCGTGGATGTGCGAACAGCATGCCTGCGACAACTCAGAACAGGAACCGCCGTACATTCTCGTAGCTCGTCTAAAGATTCACGCTGCAGGGTCATGGAATCTCAGGCAGTCCCCAGCGAGACAAACTTGAAAACAGACCAGCGTCCATCCTTGTAGCTGCCGCACTTCCCAATTTCTAGAACCACAGAAACATTCATATTTCCAGAGTTAGCAAAGCATTGGAAAACAAGGCACGCGTCAATTCCTATAATTTGTAAAACATGTTAAAAGCATGCGGAGCATAATCGGCTACCAAGCCTCGTAAAACGGCCCGTGCCCATCCGCGCAGTTCCCAGAGACTCGCGAGGCCAGTGTGCGCGGGTCAGTGGCGATCCCCAGAACTTGACAGCTGCGTGCGCGTGCTGTGCCCTCGCAGACGGAGACCTTCATGGTCTGCGATTGCCCTCCTCCTCCTCCTCCTCCTCCTCCTCCTCCTCCTCCTCCTCCTCCTCCTCCTCCTCCTCCTCCTCCTCCTCCTCCTCCTCCTCCTCCTCCTCCCCCTCCCCCTCCCCTCCTCCCCCTCCTCCTCCCCCTCCTCCTCCTTTCCTCCTCCTCCTCCTCCTCCCTCCGCCTCCTCCTCCTCCTCCGCCTCCTCCTCCTCCTCCTCATCCTCCTCCTCCTCCTCCTCCTCCTCCTCCTCCTCCTCCTCCTCCTCCTCCTCTCCTCCTCCTCCTCCCTCCTCCTCCTCCTCCTCCTCTCCTCCTCCTCCTCCCCCTCCCCCCGCCCTCCCCCCCCCCCTCCTCCCCACCCCCCCCCGCCAGCTCCTCCCCTCCGCGGCAGCCCTGCCTGCCCTCCCCCTGCCTCTTGCAGTGCACGGCTCGCGGACCAGCGCCCCTGGGCCACTCGACGGACCCGCGCGCCTGCCGGGCCCGCGACAACAAACGCGCTCTACCCGCGTAGGACACTGAAGCACGTGGTCTGAGCTGAGTGTGCGCGGCTCTCAGGCGACGGCGCCAGAGAGGGCAAAGAGCGACAGAGGAAAAGAGAGGGAGAGAGAGAGAGAGAGAGAGAGAGAGAGCGAGAGAGAGGGAGAGAGAGAGAGAGAGAGGGAGGGAGAGAAGAGATAGGAAGAGAGAGAAAGAGAGAGAGAGAGAGAGAGGGAGGGCGTGGAAAGAGGAGAAGGACAAGCAGAACGGCAAGGCGGAGGCGGAGCAGGAAGATGAGGACAAGGCGGAGGCGAACGAGGAAGACGGACGTGATGATGACGACGAGGAGGAGGATGATGGTGAGAATGCTGATGATGGTAATGATGGTAACAGTGCTGATGCGGATGATGGAGATGAGACCCTGCCTCGACGAATGGTCAGAGATGAGACCCTCGCAGAAGCTCGACATGATGACGGCTAAGGTGTCAGCGCAGAGAGGAGGGCCGGCGGGGCAGGCGGCACAGGAGGAGACGCGAGGGGGAGGAGGAGGAGGAGGAGGAGGAGGAGGAGGAGGAGGAGGAGGAGGAGGAGGAGGAGGAGGAGGAGGAGAAGGAGGAGGAGGAGGAGGAGGAGGAAGAAAACGAGGAGGAGGCGGAGGAGGACGAGGACCAGTGCAAACCCAAGACTCATCAACGAGGCTGGGTCAAACGCACCCTCTTCACAGGCCCCATAGAAGGACTCATTGCCACGAAAGGGAGTGCCCCGTTGGGAGACAGCCGTTTGAAGATCCTGGTGCTTTCCAAAACACCTTTCTCTGGACTCCAACGCCACGACTCAACCTGACTGTTGCGTCTTGACGATCCTGAATCGTACCAGAACGCCGTTCCTGGGATTTGAATGCCGCGAATCAAAATAACTGCTGCACCTTGGCGATCATACGTCGTTTCAAAACAACGTTTCAAGTACGTAGTCATGCGAACGCGCGATTCTCTTGCAATTGCTCAAAGCGAATATGCGCGGCGCTAAGGCGAGAAATACATTTTGAAAAGGAACCGCCCTCAATCCGTGAATCTCTTGCACATGTTCAAAACGAATGTACGCGGCGCCAAGACGAGAACCACATGTTGAACACGGCCCTCCCTCAATCCGTGTAGCTCTGGTAAATGTCTAAAACGAGTGTGCGTGGCGCTAAGGCGAGAGCCACATTTTGAAAATCGCCCGCCCTCAATCCGTGAAACTCTTGCACGTTTTTTTCAGCGAGTGTGCGCGGCGCTACGGCGAGAACCATCTTTCGAAAACCACCCGGCCTCCATCCGTGAAGCTGTTGCCAACCTGTAAGCTTCAGGATCAGCAGTGGAGAGGCAATCTCAAGCGAAACGCCCGGCCCGCCTTTTCGACCGGCCTCGGGGTGCGACAGGGAGAAGTTCTGCATAAAGGAATGGAGGCGGAGGGCGAGGAGGGCGCAGGAGCGAGGAGGAGCAGGAGCGGGAGGGCGGGGCGGGAGGATCAGCACGAGCGCAGGCCGAGCAAGGACACGGAGCAGAGGAGAGGCTGCTCGGCGGCCCCGTCCTGCCGCCCTTCCCCTTGGCGTCGCCGCTCGAGCTCATCCGCTTCATGGCCTCTCTCCGCGGGGGCGCTCTCCGGGAGCTCCCCGCGCACGGCGGGGCGCGGCTCTTTCGGGCTCCCCCCTCGTCCGCGCCCGCTCCCGCCCCCCCCCCCCCCTCGTGGCGCGTGCCGCGTAGGGCCACCCTCTCATTTCTGTGCGTCGGGCCGCCTGGGGCTCAGGGCTGGGTCTCCCTTCGCTGGGGAGGGTAGCGGTAGCTACAAGTGTGCCCCCCTTGGTTCTCGGGGTGTGGGCCTTCAGCAAGATGGCGCGCAGGCTGCTGCAGTGCCTAGTCCATCCTCCCTCCCCCCTTCCTGTGTTGCACCTTGCTGGGTTGTGGCTGTTTTAAACACGAAGGCTCCTTGTAGCAGCTCCGGGGGCGGTACCTTGCGATCCCGGCGGGTGTGCGGCGCCGTTGGGGGTGCGGCTACCCGTGGTAGTTGGATTCCCCCTCTGTCCAGTAGAGCGCTGGCGGAGAAGAAGCGTCAAGGCAAAGATCCATGGTGCTCGGTGAGCGCCGCAAAACCAGACAGCATAGGTGTCCGCCTTCAAGCTGTGCCCAATTGGCCATCCCCTTAAGATGATGCCAGGACAAGAACAGGACTATGACTGAAGGATGTATCGGGCTCCGCGGCCTTCCCAGAGCGATCCGTAACGCTCTAAGAGTGCTCTGGGGCGCTCTGGAACGATTTATCCCCGTCGTAGCTAGCCCCGCCCGAGACTCCTCCCTCCTCCCTCCTACCTTGCCGTTCCTGCCCACCTCCTCGAGAAGGATTTCGAGCTTCTAAGATCGAAGCTTTGGGACTGTATTCGCCTTCTTGCCTTCCTGGGAGCCTCGGGGGACCCTTCTGGCCGTCAGAGCTGGATTCCCCTCGAAACCTGCGCCAAAGCGAAATCTAGGACGGTTCCAATGGGCAAGCGGGACGGGAGGGGAAGGCGGGAGCCGGGACGGGAAGGGACAGGACGGGAGGAGGGATGGAGGGGGTGGTCTACCTTCTCAGTTCCGTCTTTAGCGTCGATTAGCGTCTGGGGGTCGATGAAGTAGCGTCGGTCGATTTGGCCTCGGCTGGCGTCGATCTCGCGTCAAATTTCCCAACTTTCGACCTCCAGGGCCTATTATCGGGCCCGGGGGCCATCAACAAATAATCCGGTACGAAAAACTACCCCAAAAAATGGGTCGTGACCTCTGGGGCCGTGCACTGAAACATCTCACCGTGGGACGTCGGGGGGGCGAGCAGCGGGCGAACGAACTAACGAACACCACTGCGGACAAGCGTTCGGGCATTTCGGAAACCAGGTGGCGAGGCCGCGGCATCTACATTATGCTGTTCACTGTGTCGTGCGAGACATGCAGCAAGTTGACATAGGAGAAGGAGATGGACGAGACGAAGGGAGGGAGGCGTAGGGGGACGAGGCGAAGGAAGACGAGGAGAGGGCGATGCGAGGGAGCGAGGAGGAAGAGGAGAAGTTGCGGGACCAGGCAGAGTATGACGGAAAAGGATGCTGCACGGGTGCGCAGGCCCCGCCTTCGCGATCACCTTCTCCATCCGCTCGAAGCGGTCCTCCTCGTCGTTCGTCAGAAGGTCATCCTCTGGATCCCGCCTCTTCATCCCCCGCCCTCCCCATGTTTCCCTTCTGCTTATTCCTCCTATTCCTCCTCTTCTCTCATCCTCTGCCTCGCCTTGTCACTCTTCCTATGCCTCGCCCTCGCCAGGGCCTTTTCATGCCCATCTCTCACTCCCTCGTCCCCCTCGCCCTCCTCATAGCCGGAAGGACGGAAGGCGGGTCTGTTATGAAACAAGGCATCGCCTGAATGACAGGCCCAACGTGTGGTCGCCATTCAGAGGGGGCACTTCCGGCAACGAAAACGGATACTGACGGACGACGAAGACCATCCTCCGGCCACTGCGCTAAGACCGACGTGGATCCGCCGAATCGGCGGATCATGTCGAAGGTGGTGATGTTAACATTTGCGGCCTCGTCGGCGGGGGGGGGGCGGGTCAAAAGGAGGGGGACGGGCTGCGAGGAGGTCGAGTATGCTCAAAGGGATTCGCCCAAGATCGCCGCCAGAAGCCTCAGCGCTGAGTCCATAGGAACTCGTTTGGTCCCCGCAGGGGCAGTTTCATGCCAATTTTCACGCTCTCGGCGATGGTGGCAATCCCGAATGCACGCAACCCCATGGCTAGGTGACCTCTTTGGGCCACCAAGCGGCGGCAATGTAAATGCGCTTCCAGCGGTTGAATTCAATCCTGGCGATTTTCGCAGGCTTCAGCCTCCAGGGCCTGTTATCGGGCCCCGGGGCCAACAACTGATCTGGGACCAAAAATCCCCCCTGGGGAAAAGGTCGTGACCTCTGGGGAGGGGGAGTGGAAGAGGCGGGAGGGGGGAGACATGGGGGGAGGAGCAAGGCGGGGAGGGAGGGCGGGGGGGGGGAGAGGGAGGAAGGCGGGAGGGAAGACGAGTTACAGAGTTACGGGTACTGCGACTGTGTAGCTTGCGATATGACATTAGATATGGAAGTATCATCTCTGCTACCTGGTCTTCTAAGCTTTGTTGAAAGCCTTAGGCCAGACGCGGGGCAGGGAGCAAATATAGAGGAAGAGAATAGCGACAAACAGGGAGGGAGGACAGATACGGGACAAGCAGGGAGGGAGGAAGGAGGAAGGAGGGAAGTGATGGTGACATAAGCCGCCTATCGGATGGCAATTCCTCGACGTCCTCCTCCTCCTCCTCCTCCTCCTCCTCCTCCTCCTCCCCACCATCATGATACGTAAATCCTCGACGTTCCTCCTCGTCCCGTTCCTCCTTCAACTCCTCGCTCCTCATCGCTCATCCTTTAGCCTTGTCGCATCCATCCTCTCATACGTCTCGTTCCTCTCTCCATCCCCATCCTCTCACGCATCCTCCGCGACCATCTCCGCCTACTCCTCCTTCTTCCCCTAACCCTTCTTCGAGTAGTCCTCGCTCCTCTCCTCTTCCTGCTCCTGCTCATTATGATCATCGTTCCCCTTCGTTATCCTCGTCCTCCTCCTTCTCACTTTATCTCCCTCTCGCTGTCTCTCTCACTCTCTCTATCTCTCTCTCTCTCTCTGGGACGAGCCCAGCTACCGACTACCGTCAGCCAGCAAGTGACTGTTTGGTCGGAGCGTTCAGCGGAGCGCCAGCCGGGCGACGTGGCTGGCGAGGTTCAGCCCGCCCGCCTTCCAGCGGTGCGAACAGCGGGCTGCGTCTTCCTTCATTGTGCGTAACACAGAACGGATCACTCCATCTCTGGATCGAGATCGCTTGGCGGGAGCGCAAGTCGGGCGCACAAGCTTCAACACTCTGGGGCCCCTGGGGCTCCGCAAGAAACAGACATGCCTCCCCACCCCCTTTGGCGCACTCTCCGAAGGGGCTGCCCTGCGGGGACCACTCCATTAGGGCTCCAAGCGGAATCCTGAGCAGTACTGCGGAATCCTTGCGAACCTCCAGGAATCCCAGCGAAAGGAACGCTGCGCACCCCTGTAGAAACCAAAGTGAGTCCGAAGATCCCTGCGAGGTCTCGCGGAACCTTTGAGACATCTGTGGAATACTCAATAATACTGCGGCTCCTGAGGAATCCTGCGGGACCCTGCAGCAGACTGAAGAATCCGGAGGAATCCTTTGGAATCCCGTGGATGCTGGTGGGCTCCTGAGGAAGCCTGCTGGATCGTGAGGAACAGAACTGAATCACGAGGAACCCTGTGGAGCCCTGAGAGATCCTGGAGGATCTCAGGGAACCGTGGGGGAACCCTGCGCAAACCCTGCAGAACCCGAAAGAACCCGGAGACATCCGAGAATTCGCGGAAATCCGGAGGCATCGTGAAGTATCCCAAGGAATCCTCAGTACTCCCGGGGAGGCCTCTCGCTCGGGACTCCTTTTTGCGTGGACACCGCCCCCTCCCCGCGCGGAGGCCGCGTGGCGAGACCCCGCCGATGCGACGCCGCCGCGAGGCTCCTGCTCGCGCGAAGATCGCGTTCCGAGCTCAGCGTCCGGCTGACCACTCCGCCGACCACACCACCCGACCGCGCGATCTGACCGGCCACCTCGCTGATCACGGATCTATGGCGCATTCAAGCTCGGACGATCGCGTGATCAAGCCGAACCGATCTCGTGCGCGGCGATCACGTGATCCCCCGATCACTGCGATCTGTGATCGCCGACCGCCTGGTCAGCAGGCACTGCGGTGCCGAAGCGCTCGCAGACGCGACGCAGCTGCGACGCCCCCACGCAAGACCCCCGCCCCTCTGCGCGAGATCCCTGCGCGTGCGAGCGCGTGCCCAGTCGCGAGGCTCGGCGCGAACACACCACCCTTTTGCAGAGCGAGGCACCCGCGCGAAAGTCTCGGTCCGAGACCGCTGGCGATGGGACGCAGCTGCGCCACCGCGCATGGTGCGACGCGCGCGCCACATGTGCAGTCGCAGCGCAGCCAGGCGCCATCCCCTTCGCGGAGCGAGACCCCCGCGCGAAGACCGCGTTCTGATTTCCCCGCCGAGGCGACGCGGCTGCGCCACCGCGCGCGCCCCACATGACCAGTTGCGCAGCGATGCACAATGCTCAAATCGCGGAGCGAGGCTCCGACACGCACAGCAGTCGCGCAGCGGGACGTCCGCGGGTGCGACGCGTGCCATCTTCTCGGGGGAATGTAGAACGGTGGGGGAGGGGCAGCAGTGGGGGGTGCAGGAAACTCGTTCAAAACGGCACGTGACAGGAGGAACTGTGAGCACAGTCAACCAGTATCATCAGAAGGACGCACGGTAAGGATCAGGGGCCTTGGACGGCCATGTCGACACTTTGCGGGCCAGGCGCGGCCAGCGACGAAAGCGGCCAAGGATTGGCCGACGGGGAAGGATGCAAGGGTAACCTTGGAACGTCGCTCATCCTTACTGTGCGGGTTGACGGTGCGTGTCCAGCTGGACGTGTTCCCTAATCCCACCTTGGGACACCCCCCCTCTGCGAACTCCCGATCCTCATCCTTCGAAGGGGGGCCGCGAAGGGCAGAGGCGAGGAGAAGACTTCCAACTCGGATGCGGCGGAGGCAGCCGTGGGGGGGGGGGGGCCGGGGGTGCGGGCCGCGCGAGCGCGCAGGGGAACATCCCACCCCCAGTAATGCTGGCGGGGGGCCCTGGGGTGCGAGCGCGCGACTGCTGCACGTCTCTCTGTCACTCTCTCTCTCTCTCTCTCGATGCACCTATATACATATATATATATACATATATATGTGTATATATATATATATATTATACAGATACAGATCGGTGATGTAAGCACCGACAAGCACATACAGATGTCTATGTCTCTCAGAAGTATGCACCTTTACCTCTACTCCTACCTCTAACACTCTCTCTCACCCTCTCTCTCTCTTTCGCCTTTCTCTCTCTTTCGTTCCTTCTCCCTCTTTCATACATTTATCCACGTATCTACCCCCGCTGTCTGTCTCTCTCTCTCTCTCTGTGTATTGATATCAGTGTGTGTGTATATCGATGAGTATGTGTGTGTGTATATACATTCCCGTCCTCCTCCTCCTCTCCTCCTCCTCCTCCTCCTCCTCCTCCTCCTCCTCCTCCTCCTCCTCCTCCTCCCCCATTCCCACCCCCGTCCTCCCCTCTCCTCCACCTGCTGCTGCTGCTTATGTTCCTCATCATCCCTCCATCCCCCCCCCTCCCTCCATCCATCCATCCCACCCCCCACTACCAACCTCCCCCGTCCCTCTTATCTCCTTCCTCCTCCTGATCGACCACCTAATCCTGCTGCTCCTCATCGCCCCACTCCCCCACGTCGGAGAGCAAACATTCGTCCATTTCGTCTGCGACCCAAGCTGAATTAATCAAAACTGCTACGATTCGTAAACTTTCCCGGCGGCGTCAGCCATGAATGATTGCCAGGCGCGGCAACATTCTTGGCTCAGCGTCGCATTGAATGTTGGAACTCTTTGACGAACCTGGCACGCACCACCACGTCATGCAACCGATTGAAGAGAGGTGGGTAATGGGTGGCGCTACCTGCAGTGCACCCAGCTGGCGCACGAGTGCTATGCTGTGTGTTTACTATACCTCGCCTTACTCTCACCAACTTCCCAATGCCCCGATTGCTCGTCGGGACCCGTGTGGGGGCACCGAGAGAGCTCGGCCTGAATCTCAAACGCTCGGAGAGTGCGGCAGGTACTGTACAACCTGCTGCCATGTGTGTGCGACCTTTTTGCTACCGCATATTGTCTCAGCCTCATCGGAAGGAGGTGGCCAAGACTCACCAGGACATGGGACGAGAATTTGAGTAGGATCGCCAAGGGGCTCTACCCACGCAGGGAGGTTTCCCCTGAAGCGGTCTGTGACGAATTTGCTTCTGGGCGAGGCCTCTGAGGCAATTGCCGCGGGCTCGTGTCGTGTCAACCCCGGCGTTGGCTCCTGACGCCTCGGAGGTGGAGGCACACCGCCGATATTGGTGTTGGTGCCGGCCTCTAGAATCGGGGAGACGTAAGACCCGGGTACGGGGGACTCGGAAATCCCCGACGAGGTCGTCAACAAAAATGACGAGGCCGCGCCTGCATTTTGACGAGGCCTCCCGCTGCAGACATCCCACGAAACTCCTCCTCGTCAAAATCCGAGGCGCGGTCGTCAAAAAACGATGACGAACCCGAGTCCTGGCACACCCGGGTCTTACGCTCCCCCGATAGAACTCCGAACCTGTCGTAGCTGCAGACTCGCCAATGGGTGGCTATCCGAAGGGGTGCGGGGTGCGAGGCCCTGAGGACCTGCCGAGGCCTCCTCCGCCAGGCGCTGGCTCCCTCGAGGTCGAGCAGCCCGAAGGGGAGTTGGCCGCGCCCTGCTCTTCCGCGCCCGGCGGCTTCGTCCTGCTCCGCGGGTGGTCTTGGCGCGCGGCACTGCTCCCGCGCGCGAGGATGAGCACACTGGCCGCTCAGCTGCTCAGCCCTCTCGTGTCGCACAGCGCTCCCGTCGAATTCCACAGCTTCGTTTGCTGCTCCTCCTCCTCCTCCTCCTCCTCCTCCTCCTCCGTCCCCTCCCCCTCCTCCTCCGCTCCTCCTCCTCATCCTCCTCCTACTGCTCCTCTCTCCTCCTCCTCTTCTCCCTCTTCGTCCTGGTCCTCTCCCTCTCTCCTCCTCCTCCTCCTCTCCTCCTCCTCCTCCCTCCTCCATCTCCATCTCCATCTCCTCCTGCTCCTGCTCCTGATCCTGCTCCTGCTCCTGCTCCTGCTCCTGCTCCTGCTCCTCCTCCTCCTCCTCCTCCTCCTCCCTGCGAGCACTAGGAGCCCTGAGGTCCCTGACACCAATAAAATCATCTAGCGATGGGCGGGCCCCGCCCGGGGTGCTTCGGTTGGCCAGCGGCTATCCCATGGGGCGGTCGTAGCAGGCGGGAACTCAGCACCGTCGCACAGAATCCCTCTCTCTGTTCTGGCTGCTGCCTCTCCCCCTCCCCAAACCCTTCATCCCCAAGCCCCCCTGTCTCCTCCACCCTTTCCCTGTCCCCTCTTCTTATTCCGCCTCCGCCCCCTCCTCCCTGCCTCACTTCCCTGCTAATTGCAGCCCTCCCGCTGCCTCGCGCACTTGGATGCCGCCAGCCAATCCGATGTCGCCCTCGCCGAACTCGCACCGCTCGTCCAGGTGCATCGAGTCGACGAACGCTCTCCAGCGTTTCTCGGAGACTACGAGCATAGCCTCGGTCGCGACGGGCAGGAGCAATGCTGGAGGGAGGGGTGAGAACCGAAGCGCCGCCAGAGTCGTGAAGGGCAGGACAAGGAGTAGGGTGGAGAAGAAGGCGGAGCAGGATGAGGGAGGGGGATAGTTCGGAGAAGAGGGGGAGGAGGAGGAAGAGGAGGAGAAGGAGGAGGAGGAGGAGGAGGAGGAGGAGCACGAGGATGACGGTAACGAGGAGGGGGAGGGCCGTGGAACGGCTGAATGATGAGGGGGACGGGGGGGGGGACGGAGTGAAGAGGGGACGATGTGGCGAGGGAGGCTGTGATACCGTTCGGCTGTCACCATGGGGTGTGGCCTTCGGGCCGCGGAGGCACCCCGTCACCTGCGCACACCGCCCGGAGGCCTCCGGGCCAGCGCGACGGGGACGCGGGAGGGGAGGATGAGGATGCGGATGAGGAGGATGAGGAGCAGAACGCGGAGACCATCGCGAGAAGGAAGACCCGGTCCTCCCCATACACGCCCCTGCGGCGGCGGGTGCACTTGTTGGGGAAGGCGGGGCGCGAGGAGCAGAGCGAGGAGGAGCACGGCGACAGCGATGGCCGCCGCTGGGTCATCCATGCACGATCGCTCCTGCAGCGTTCCTTCGGGCTGGCGCTGCGGCTCCCGCCCGTCGAAGGACGAGGCCACAGGGGAGGAAGGGGAGGAGAGGGGGATGCAGGAGGAGGAAAACGAGCAGCAGGATGATGATGGATACGGACAACCAATAACGACAGAAACAACCACAAACGCTCGAAATCCTGTGCGGATCCCGTGTGCTGCGTTCGACGCTGGAACTCCCTCCCCCCTGGCCGCGCGGAGCGCGCCAGACGCGCCGCCAGGGGGGGGTCGAGCGCAGATCCAATAAATTCGCACGTTCATGCAGATATCTCTCATTCGAGAGAGGGGGGGAGAAGGAATAGGTGGTTGAAAATGCAATCACACCGTATAATAAGGATGCACGATAAGGATGCAAGGGCCTTGGATGCGAGCGGAGCGCGGCCAGCGAAAGCGGCCAAGGATGGTCCGAAAGGGAGGATGCGAGAGTAACTTTGGAATGTCGCTCATCTTTGCTGAGCGGGTTTACTCTACGGAGTAAGGAGGAGGAGCAGGCGCAGGACCAGAGAGGAGGAGGAGGAGGAGGAGGTTGACGCAACGCGTGGCTTCGCAGAGTGCGCTTCGCAAGAGCCTCCTCCCCCCTGGCTATTCCCCCCCCCTTCTCTTCCGTATACCCATCTACCTCCCCATCTTCTCTCTCTCCCTCTCTCTCTCTCTCTCTTTATGTCTGTCTGTCTCTCTTTCTCTCTCTCTCTCCATCTCCATGTCTATCTCTCTCTGCCTGCTTCTCTCTCTCTCTCTCTCTTTCTCTATCTCGACCGAAGAAGGAGAAGAAGAACAACAAACACAGCAAACGGCAGCATACAGGGGGCGGGGGTCGTCGTGGCCTCGGTCACGATCTTGCCGCGGTTCAGGCGGGCGTACCCGACCATGTCCTGATAGGTCGACTGGTACGAGCAGTTGAGCTG
>CAUYUJ010021537.1:397781-430281 GCA_963575745.1 Prorocentrum cordatum | reverse complement strand
CACCCCACGCGCACCCCCTTTGGTGTCGAGAAAGTGCCACGCCTGCTATGCCCTGGACGAGAGGCGCGCATAGCGGCCGCGGTGGGTTACCACCCCCTGCGCACCCCCTCTGGTGTCGAGGAAGTGCCACGCCTGCGGTGCCTGGACGAGAGGCGCGCATAGCGGCCGCGGTGAGAGACCACCCCCTGCGCACCCCCTCTAGTGGCGAGAGAGTGCCACGCCTGCTGTGCCTGGACGAGAGGCGCGCCGAGCGGCCGCGGTGAGAGACCACCCCCTGCGCACCCCCTCTGGTGTCGAGAAAGTGCCACGCCTGCTGTGCCTGGACGAGAGGCGCGCCGAGCGGCCGCGGTGAGAGACCACTCCCTGCGCACCCATCTGGTGTCGAGAAAGTGTCACGCCTTCCCCCCCTGGTGTCTGTCGAGAAAAGGCCACGCCTGCTATGCCCTGGACGAGAGGCGCGCACAGCGGCTGCGGTGAGAGACCACCCCTTGCGCACCCCCTCTGGTGTCGAAACAATGCCGTGCCTGCTGTGCCTGGACGAGAGGCGCGCATAGCGGCCGCGCTGAGAGACCACCTCCTGCGCACCGCACCCCCGATGGTGTCGAGGAAGTGCAACGCCTGCGGTACCTGGGCGAGATGCGCGCATAGCGGCCGCGGTGAGAGACCACCCCCTGCGCACCCCCTCTAGTGTCGAGAAAATGCCACGCTGCGGTGCCTGAACGAGTGGCGCGCAGAGCGGACGCGGTGAGAGACCACTCCCTGCGCACCCCATCTGGTGTCGAGAATGTGCCACGCCTGCTGTGCCCTGCGCCATGGCCCGCATAGACGTCGCGCTCGGGGACCAGCGCACCTCCTGTGGTGTCGAGGAAATTCAAATTGCCAGCGAAAGATTCTCACCCCCTGCGGGTCGTGCTGTCCTATGCTGTCCTATGCTGTGCTGTGCTGTGCTGTGCTGTGTGTGTGCTGTGTGCTGTGCTGACCTGTGCTGTGCTGTGCTTTGCTGCGCTGTGGTGCGCGGTGCTGCGTGACGCGGGAGAGGGTGTGACTGAGGAGCGCGGGTGACGCGGGTGAGAAGAAAACCAGACCCCCACGAAACAGATGGGGAAGTATGACAAAATCAGGGGACGATGTTCTATTATTTGTTTGACAAGTTTTGAACATATCTGGACTATTTTTATGGTTCGTCCAAAACCCGCCTGTAGGAAGACATGCCCGACCTAAACTTAAACATCAGAAACGCATCGGAAGTGAAAATGCGAACACGGAAACAAATATACTCACTAGGTTGTTCCATGATTTGGGCTTCTCGAGGGCTTCCTTGGGCCTGTCTTGGGCGGTGCTGGGGGCTTCTTTGAAGCCTCTTGGCACTCTCTTGTGCGCTCCCGGTGTCTTTGAGGGCAGTCGGAGGGCTGTCTTTGGCCACTTGGAACACTCTTCGGACTGTCATGGGCGGTGGGTGGGCGATATCGGGGACTTGCCGAAGATGTTCCAGAAGTGGGCGGGGCCCAGGGGGGGCGGTATACGTGTGTGTATATATATATATATATATATATATATATATATATAGATATTCTGAGGGGCATCAAGGAGGCGGATGGGGAACAACAGCAGAAAACCGATTCAGTTTTTCATATCTACGCGGCCAATGGGGCGTGAGCAGGGTTCTGCGCCCACGTTCAGTTCTTTACAGATTCTGGCAAGGCCTTCGGGCGGCGCGTGCGAGGAGTAACAATCTCCCGGAGATCTACCAGCGCAGCCACAGCCCCCCCGCACCCCCTTAGAGCCCTAGCAGAAGGACCCTTGCGCTCGGGCATGGGACATCGAGATCATCTACAAGGAACGATCTCACTACATGGTCAAAGCTGGGTACCGCAAAATACTGGCGCAAAATACAACGGCTTCAGAATGCCGCGCTGGTGTGCAGACGACCCCCGCGCAGTCCCGAGCCCCGCGTCGTATCGCCGCGAACTTTCGGAACGCCGATGACGGCCCACCGTCGGCCGTGGAGTCATCAGCGCCGACATCTGCCAACATCATTGCTGTTCCATTGCCGAGAACTCTGACTCAAGTGCACCGTGCTGGTGCTGCGCCTACCCTTGCTCGCGATGGTGGTGTCTGCCCTTGGCCAGGCGAAGGATGGTGCTGCGGGGCCCGCGACTCCATTGATCGGCCGCAGCATGGGTCTGAAACATTCAAGCTGGACTCGGAAAGCGGCTGCAGGAAGGGCATGAAGGGGGCGGAGGGGCGGAGGAGGACAGACGAGCGCTGACTGACGGGGGAGGAGGTCGGACTGAGGACGGCGACGAGCAAGGCAACGAAGCACTGGGAAGAAGCAAGACGCAGCACAGAACGAGCACGTAAAGAATCCAGGAGCGGCGTTCCTGGATGCGGAGGCCCTTTGGTAATCTAAACCTTTCGCGAGCGCTGCAAAGTGCCTTGCATTCCTGGCCAACGTTGTGACGAGAGCGTCATTCCGTGAGACGGACACTCAAAGCAAAATCCAGAAAACGCGAAACATACTTCGGGAGCTACAGTGTTGCTGATGCCGACCAGCGCTGTGGCGACATAATTGTTCCGGCAGACGGCGACTCTCTGGAAACCGTACCAAATTGCAAGCGATGGAACCTCAGCGCAACGATTGAAGGGCAGGGAGGGGTCTGATTAAGGATTAAGGGAACATGGGGGAAGAGGAGAAGAAGGAGGAACAGGGGGGAGAAGAAGAGGAGGAAGAGGGGAGACGTGGTGGAGGAAAAGGGGTTGGGGTGAAGAGGGAAGGAAGAGACTGGGAGGGAGAGAAGGATAACCATACTTAAACCAAGGTGCGCCAACAATGCTCAAGCCCATGCTCGAAACCATTCCGCTGAACTGCACGAAAGACCCACTTGAAATACCGACACCCCGTTGGCTAGCCATTTCGTCCCGCTTCAAATAATGAACTACCTTGCATCCTTCTAGCGAAATGTAAGGAATGCGACAAAGTATAATCATACACTCCAGCGAGGTGTCTAACGAGAGCCATGTCTTGAAAAGGAAACGCCCCCCGTTCGGGCACATGTTGGGCACTTTACATCTCTGGTCAGTGGATATGAGGAAGTCTCATGCGAAAACCAAGTTTGAGAAAGAACCACCCTCAATCTTCGCGGCTCCTGCACATCTTCAAACTACTGGCCGGTACGTTTGGGGAGGTACCAGGCCAGAGCCAAAGTTCTGAAGAGAAGCCGTCGTCTTCAATGTGTGTGAATTGCGAGGCGAAAGTATGCTGTCGTGTTGCGGCGGCGCTAAGCCGATGCCACCGAATGAAGAGGTACTCGGAAGTAGGGAGGCTGTCCTGCCGCAGGACCGCCCTGACCGCCCGACTGCGCGCCCGCTTGGCGGCAGCACGGGGAAGCAGGTCAACATCGCCGAACGGGCAGTCTGCCAGCCGGGCCGAATCTCTGATTGCCTCAGCGCACTTTCGGGGGAAGAGGCTGTCCTTCGCGCCGCGCTTGGGCAATGAGAGAGTGAGCGCTGCTTGCCCGCGCCCTTTCTTCGCATGCCGAACAGACGTAGCACAACGTGTAAGACCGGCAGCAGGTCGTGCGGGGCAGCGTGATTGCCAAGAGCGGCTGCGGGGAAAAGTAAGGCGGGAACCAGGCAAGCATCGAGGACACCGAACAACCCACACCTGAACCCCTGAACACCTCATCCGCGATGCCGCCACCGCAATGAATTCTGCTGCGTCGAGCTCTGGATCGACCGGGGTGAAAACTCTCTATTCCATCACCAAGGGTGCCATGCAGTCCATTACACCTTGTCGGCCTCCGGGAGGCCGTCTTGCGGCTCCGAGGCCATCAGAAGCGGGCTCTGGGACGCAAAAACGGGCCCTGGAAAAGCGGTCGAGACCTCCTCAGGGTCCCTGACCTAGGCCGGAATAAAGGTGAGCACAAGAGGTGTGGCACTAGATCTCGCAATCGATCTCACACAGGATTTCACCATCGATCTCACTATCGCCCACGATATCGATCGCACTCTCGATCTCACGATCGATCTCCCCATCGGTCTCAATATCGATCTCACAGAGACCCCACAATCGACCTCACAAGAGATCTCACGAGACACCATCGGGATACCATGATGGGACATCCCCAGCCACGGCGGGGCACCCCGAGCCAAAGACCCGTTGTGATCGATCTCACCATCGGTCTCCCGATGTCACGACCGATCTCAAGATCACGACCGATCACGCAAGCGATCTCACCGTCGATCTCACTGTGGATCGGACAGCTGATCTCACGAACTACAATCGAGACACCACGGCTTGATACCCCGAGCCACCGTTGGGACACCCCGCGCCACCGAATGGGGCACCCTGCGCCACCAAAGGGCACCCGCCGCACGCACGGCACAGGCACAAAACCGAAACCGCTTTCCCGGTGGGGGGCTCTCCGTTCCACCGCGATCTTACCCCCGACCTCCGAGATCGTGAGACAATACTTGGCGAAACGCCCGGCCAGCCCTACCGACACGTCTGGCGATCAGCGGAGGAGTGCCATCTACAAGGAAGAGGAGTGGGGGAGGACGGGGGGGGAGGAAGAGAAAGAGGAGGAGGAGGAGGAGAGGAGGAGGAGGAGGAGGAGGAGGAGGAGGAGGAGGAGGAGGAGGAGGAGGAGCAGGAGCAGTGGGCAGACTCCCAAGTCTTCTGTGTCTTTGTAACGCCTTGGCGTCTCTCGCCGCCTCGCGGGATCCTGGCCGGCACGCGCTCCCGGGGAGGCCGGGGGCCTGGTCCCTCGCGGCAGGGAAGAGGTTGCCTTCGCTAGGACGTCCATTCCTCGTACACCCAGCGAAATGCTTAAGAAATCATGGGTTAAGAAATTCATAGTCTCAGAATTTGAATAAAAACCCAGAACTTCTATCAACATCTTGGGATTTACATGGAAAAGTTAAGAATAATCGAGACTTTGGCCGAAAACTTACGTTTTCTTAAGCGTCGCCTGAGGTGTACATCTTTTTCGGCTTCGGCCAGCTGCTCTTCCGCCAGATGGTCCGAGATGATCCTCGATGGTCGCCGCCGAGGAAAGAGGCACACGTCCGAGCGATTCCAAAACAAGGAGGAGACGGGAAGGGGAGCGTGCGGCTGGACCTGGGGCAATGTGACAATTCGAGAGCATGAGAGACCCTCCGCCGGCCAAGACACACAGAACATTCGAGGGCACATGGTCCCCAGGATGCACAAGAACGTCCAACAAACTCTGGCGTCGGCGGCGAGGCAGGGGTCGCCTGCGCTGGCGGAAGGGCCTGAACGGGGGCGCCGTCGGAGCGAATTGTGGGACGCACGGAGACATACTAATACTATATATCCTCATGGGAGGCGCGCGTCCGACCCGAACATATGGTACACCCATCTTGTAGTTAGGGCTCCCAACTTCGCGCTTCGCGCTGCGCGAAGCGCGAAGCGCGAATAACTTCGCGCTCTCGCGCCGCCTCCCAAAGGGAGAATAGGAGGACGAGGAGGAGGGGGAGGAGGAACGAGGACCGCGAAGCGCGAACCGCGAATAACTTCGCGCCCTCGAGGGAGCCCTTATGTAGTATGTCGTTTCCCGAGCGGTGTGGCCAGAAAGCGCCCCCCCACGACGCATATGCTATAAGATTTCTCGGTGGCGCGCCGCCCCTGGGAAGGGGGTGACGCACACATAGTATTAGTACGGCAGGTTTGCGTCGTGTCGACCCCGGCGTTGGTTTTTGACACCGCAGGGATCGTTCAACCTTGAACGATCGGCCATTTCCGCAACGTCCAATCGTTCAACATCGACCGATTCTGGGCCGCCGCCGGCGTTCAACCTTGAACGCCCGCGCAGGGGTCGCCGCCGGTCGACACGACGCAGACCTACCGTATGTTGGGGTGACGCCGAAATTGTGCCACCATGCAGGCGGGGGAAGAGGCGGAGGACGCGGCCGAAAGAGGAGCGTCCAACACACACGAAGAACATCAGGGCCCCCTCCCCGAGCCGACCTCGACCCGACCGCACCCTGCCGAGGCTCGCCCTCGACCCGCGACGAGGTCGAGGGCGAGGGCGGGGGCATCACGGCGCTTTTCTTGTTGGCCCCTCGTCGGCGCTCCCGAGGCCTCTGGGAACTTCCGGGGGTCAGGATCTGGGGCGGCAGCCGCCGCCTCCTCCTCCGCCTCCTCCTCCTCCTCCTGTTACCTGTTGCCTGTTTGCTGGAGTGTCGTTCCGACGCTCCTCCTCCTCCGCTTCCTCCTCCTCCTCCTCCGCCTCGTCCTCCTCCTCCTCCGCCTCCTCCTCCGCCTCCACCTCCTCCTACTCCTCCTTCTCCTCCTCCTCCTGCTCATCCAGGTCCCCTTGTCCTCCTCTTCCTCCTCCTCCTCCTCCTCCTCCTCCTCCTCCTCCTCCTCCTCCCTCCCTCCCTCCCTCCCTCCCTCCATCCTCTTTCCTTCCTCCTCCACCTTCCTCCTCCTCCTCCTCATCCTCCTCTTTCTCATTCTCCTCCTCCTCCTCCTTCTCCTCCTCCAGAAGCCTGGCCAGGAACGCGCTTTAGGACAGGTCGGGGGTTCGATATGTCGAGACAAGGTGCGAGGAGGCGGAGGTGCCAATGCTTTGCCCGGGACCCTCTAGGCTCGGTGAGGAACGTTGGACGTTTTGGGCTCCCAGACGAATTTGTCGGTGACATCGTGGAGTCAGGCTCTGGGGCGGCAGCAAGACTTGCCAGGATGCTCTGGCGGAAAGCAAACATCACCCTACTCCTTCCCTTCATACTCATCTTTCTCTTCCCCCAGCTGCTGATCCTCCTCCTCTGTTTCCTCCTCCAACTCCTCCTCCCTCCTGCCTCCCGTCGGGTTCCTACTCTTGCTCCTCCACAGGCTCCCCCTCCTGATTCTCCGCCGCATCCTTACCCTCAGTCTCCTTCTCATCCTACTTCTCCTCCCTCTCCTCCCTCAGCCCCTCCGCTCCGTCGACGGGTATCGACACTCCTCCTGCAACGGGGAGGTGGGAGGGATGGAAGGTGGGGGAGGGGGAAAGGGGGAAGGGAAGATAGGGAGGGTGGCGGAGGCAAGAGGAAGGACGGGATGACCTTGTGGAGAATACCGAGAGGTCGATGATGAGGCTGAAGTATACGAGGGTGGCAATCGCGCTCAGCTGCGCGAACACCGCGCTCATGGTCTCCGCCTGGGGACACTCCTCTGTGAACAGCCCCGAACCTTCGAAGTCCTCGCGAGGGGAGCAATGCAAAATGCTGTCAAGTGGCCCCGTTGCCCTTCTCCCCTCCCCTCCCCCGCCTCCCCACACACACATGCCCTCCCTTCCTGCCCTTCTCACCTCTCCCCTCCCCCCTCCTCACTCCCCTACCCCTTCATGCTCTTATCCTTCCACCCACCGAGAGAACAGGAATGTCCTCGTCTTTGTGTGGGAAGCAGTGCAAGATAGGCTCCAACCCAAGCATGGCCAATAGGACCACCGTCAAGAATAGGCTGGCCCAATCCTGGTAGTTCTCGAGATAGGCCGGAACTTGCACATGTCCAACCTTCATGTATGCCTTATTTCGCACGTCGCGGCAAATGTTCTTCATGTGGTAATACAGCCACTGCCCCAGGCTCAGCAGGTAGATAAAGGCACGGCAACAGAAAACAACCATGCGGTTCCCCTCGTCCCTGCTCTCGTGCTTGAGGCCGCCGGTGCCAACGACGAAGACGCACAACGTGACGAGCACCCAAACCTTGTTCATCAAAAACGTGCGGAACGCGATGCGGCCCCATACGGTATCCGTCACCATCGCCACGACTGGGTGGCACACGAGCTTGGGATCGCCGTTCTCCGTGATCCACTCCACCGCCTGCGCGAAGTCCCCGTTGGAATCCACCACGAGATGCTTGATGTAGTCCGCGGGCTCCCACTTGCTGGGGGCGACAAGGGGTGTGCGCATCTTCCTCCTGCTACCCGCGCGCGGGAAGGGGGAGGGAGTGGATGCAGGAAGCTGGAGAGAAGGGGAGGAAAGGCCATGCGTAATAGGGGTCCAGGCAGGAAGAGGGAGGAAGGGGAGGAAGCAATGTGTTCGGCTGCTCCATTCCCCCTGTTCCTCCCCCCGCGTGATTCACACGTATACTCACCCCTGTGGGGGTGCACGAGCTCGTTCACCCCTCCTCCTCCTCTTCCTCCTCCGCTTCCTCCTCCTCCTCCTCCCCCTCGTTCTCCTGTTTGTAGTTTTGTTCCTCCTTCTCCTCCTCCTCCTCCTGCCTTATTGTTGGTATTCTGATTACTACTAGTGTTATTATTAGTGTTACTATTAATATTACTATTATCCTAGTTATTACTAATAGTATTATTGTTAGTAGTATTACTACATTATATTATTACTATTCCTCCTACTCCTTCTCCTCTTCCTCCTCATTCTCCCCCTCCTCATGCTCCCTGTCAATGTTGAGGGGGGGGGGCGCTGGCGGAGTCGCGTCGAGGGAGGAGATGGAGAAAGAAGAGGGCGGCAGAGCATGGCGTCTCTTTTCGTGGCGCTGGGAAGGAGGATGTGGTGGAGGAGGTGGAAGAGCATGAACACTGCGTCTCCTTTCGTGGCGTTGGGCAGGAGGGCGAGGAGGATGAGGAAGAGGAGGAGGAGGAGGAGGAGAAGGAGGAGGAGGAGGATCGAGGAGGGGGGTCGAGGATGAGGTGGAGGAGGACGACGACTGCGTCTCTTTTCGTTGTGATGGACAGGAGGGCGAGGGGGAGGAGGAGGAGGAGGAGGAGGAGGAGGAGGAGGAGGAGGAGAAGGAGGAGGATCAGGAGGAGGAGGAGGAGGAGGAGGAGAAGGAGGAGGAGGAGAAGGAGGAGGAGGAGGAGGAGGGGGTTGGGCAGCACCGCTGTCGGTTCCAATGCCATCGGCGACAGCGACAGGAGAAAGAGGGGAAGGGAGGAGGAGAAAAAGGAGGGGAGGACGATGAGGAGAAGGATGGGGAGAAAGAGAAGGGCGAGGATTCGGCTGGATCCGGCTGAAACGCCACAATGTGGCACGATTGGAGAAGGGTGAGGAGGAGGGAAGAGGAGGGAAAAAGAAGGGGGAGGAAGAGGGAGGGGAGGAGGACCGCGTCTCTCCGTTGCGGAGGAGGAGGAGGAAAAAGAGGAATAGGATGACTGCGTCTTTTTTTTCGTGCAGTCGGGAAGGAGGGGGATAAGGAGGAGCACGGGTACGACCTCGGAGCGGAGGAGGACCAGCAAGACCAGTATACACCCAAGACCCATCGACGATGTGTTGCAATAAAACCGCCCTCCGAATTCCAGCTTCATAGGTCCCTACAGTAATGTAGGTTCACTGCGGGGAATGCTCCACTGAACGTCCAGCGTCTGAAGATCTGCACCCATGCCAAAGCACCATGCCTGGGACTCCGTGCCAGAACACCATCGCGATTCAACGTGACTGTCGCGTCCTGACAATCCTAAATCGAACTAAAGCACTATTCCTGGAAACTCAACTATAATATTCCTTGAGAATTGAAGTAAACTGTTAAGACGAACGTGCGCGGCGCGAGGGCGAAAACACCATTTTGAAAACGGCCCGCCCTCCATCCGTGCAAATCTTGCAAATTCTCAGCTCCAATATCATAAATGGTGAGACAATCTTGGGCAAGACGCCCAGCCTGCCCTACCGACCCGTCTCGGGGTGCGACAGGCAGGAGCATCTATGAGGAAAGGGTGGAGGAGGAAGAGGAGGAGGAGGAGGAGGAGGTGGAGGAGGAGGAGGAGGAGGAGGAGGAGGAGGTGGAGGAGGAGGAGGAGGAGGAGGAGGAGAACGCCATATGCAGGATCCATCCCCCGCACTCGGGGCCCAGAGGGCAGCTGGGCCGGCCTCGGCCCGCACGGCCCGCCGCCGCGCGATGGGGGAAGGGAGGCGGGGGGGACCAGCAGTCCATGACGAGCAGGGCCTCCTCCTCCCCCTCCTCCTCCTCCTCCTCCTCCTCCTCCTCCTCCCCCTCCTCCTCCTCCTCTCCTCCTCCTCCCCCTCCTCCTTCTTCTCCTCCTCCTCCTCCTCTTCCTCCTCCTCCTCCTCCTCCTCCTCCTCCTCCTCCTCCTCCTCCTCCTCCTGGCCGCTGGAGGCCGAGGGCAGCGCGCGACGCAGAGCGCAGGCTGGGGTACGCCGCGCGGACGGGCGGCTACTTCACTCAGAAGGACGTCGCCTCAGTGGTGAGGCGCGCCAGCCAGTACCATGGAGCACCACGAGGGCGCCAAGAGGCGGCAAGCTACGAAGAGCTGCGTGAGAGGCAGCCTCAGAAGAATGCGACAAGCGCGACAGATCCAACACCACGTGCGACACGAGGCACGACAAGGCCGGGAAGACCGATGATGTATCCGACGACCGCGACGCCTACAAAAGCTACGGCGAGCACAACATCAACGACGACTACGCCACATACGGCTTACCCACACTGCCAGCCACCATGCAAGCTTGTCGAGAGCCACCTTCGGAACCTCCAGGGCCACCAGCAGACTCACGAAGGCAACCAGAAGACCTTCGACGGCACGAAGCACGTCTTCGAAGGCCACTTGCAGAGCCCCCCGGGCCAACAGCCGAGCTCCGAGGGCAACCAGCGGAGCTTCGACGGCAAAAAGCAGAGCCTCAAGAGCCACTCGCTGAGCCTCGAGGGCCACCGGCACCGGTTCGACGAAACCGGATCCACGAGGACCACCAGCTGAGCCTCGAGGGCAACCGGCAGAACGTCGACGGCAAGAAGCAGAGCCTAGAGACCCATTGGCTGAACTTCGAGGGCCACGGGCAGAGCTTCAACGGCGAGATGCAGAGCCACGAGGGCCACGCGCTGAGCTTCAAGAGCCACCAGCTGAGCTAGGAGAGCCACCTGCCGAGCCACAGAGGCCGCCAGCCGAGCTACTGGGGCCACAAGCAGAGCTACGAGAGCCTCCTGCAGTAGCTACCAGAGCGACGAGCTGAACCGCAAGGGCCACGAGCAAGCTTTCGAGAGACACCAGAACTTCGAGGGCCGCCAGCTGAGCTACGAGAGCTACCAGCGGAGCCTCGAGGGCAACTGGCAGAGCTTCGAGGGCAACCAGCTGAGCCACAAGGACCATCAGCTGAGATACGAGTACCACAAGCAGAGCTACTGGAGCCACTAGCAAAGCTACCAGGGCCATCTCCCGAGCGCCCATCGCCTCCAGTAGCGCTACGAGGGTCACCAGCTGACCAACGAGGGCCTGCTGAGCTACGAGAACCACCAGCAGTCCTACGAGGGCCACCCGCTGAGCTACAAGGACAACGCGCTGATCTACTAGGGCTAGGCGCAGGGCTACGAGGACCACCAGCCGAGATACGAGGGCCATCAGCCGAGCTACGAGGGCAGCAGGCTGAGTTACGCGGGCCACTAGCAGAGCTACGAGAGCCTCCTGACAGAGCTACCGGGGCGACGAGCTGAACTGCATCGGCCAAGAGCAGAGCTTCGAGAGCCACCAACTCAACTACACAGGCCACCTGCTGACCCCAACCTGAGCTACGAGAGCCACCTGCATAGCTACGAGGACCACCAGCGGAGCGACGAGGGCAACCACCTCAGCTACCAGCAGAACTAGCCGTGCCACCAGAACAAGCCTAGGCACCTGAGCACGCAGGACTACGACAGGAGGTGCCCACCCGAAGTATCGGGCCGAAAGGCCAGAGGCGCCACAATGGCCTCGAGGGTACCTTGGGCGCGTAGGATACCACTGCGGAGCGTTGGGCATTCCGATCGGGATCGATGGCTATCAGCCTTCAAGAGTACCAACGTCAAACCCATCGACAAGTACCCCAAGAAGCGGCTCGCCATCATGTACCAAGAGACGTCTTGAGCCTACTACCTCGTATCATCCGAAGGCTAGCCAGGGATTCCCAAATGTTACCGAGTTATCCCAGTTATGTTCCATGCTGAAATCTTGTTCGATACAATTTACGGGATGGCGCAATACTCACGGTGAGACCGCCCTACCTGAAAACGCAGACTACAGATATCGACTCAGGAGGGGGTGAGGGAGAAGGAAGATCAAGGCTACCCCGTCTACAACGATACAGACAAGGGTATTCCATACACCGTGTTGCAAACAAGACACGATGTCTGCAGCATTCACGTTGTAGCTCCACTGAGATACCTGGCCAACCTCCCTGCTTCATTTCCCCTTTTCCTCCTTGTTGGTCAGAATACGGTAGCATGTGTTCGGCCCTCCTCCTACTCCTCTTCACTTCGGAACCTACCGTCGCCGGCGTGCGGAGGTACCGCCGCGGCATTAGCCACACGCCCGCGCTTGGGGCGACGCCGCGGTGGAGAGGGATAGCCGCGCCAGGCTGTGATAGGGAGGGAGTGGGGGGGGGAAGAGGGGGAGGAGGTGGAGGAGAAGGAGGAGGATGAAGGAGGAGGAGGAGTGAGGAGGAGGAGGAGGAGGGGGAGGAGGAGGAGGAGGAAGAAGAGGAAGAGGATATGATGTCAGCGTCAGGATGACCCAATTACCATCAGTGCCTCAGCGCCTCAGGTGGAGGAGGAAGACGAGGAGGAGGAGGACTGCGTCTCTTTTCATGGCGTTGGGAAGGAGGAGGAGGGGAGTGGGCAGCACCACGTTCGGTTTCAATGCCATCAGCAGCAGCGACAGGAGGAGGGGAAAAGGGAGGAGGAGGAGGAGGAGAACGAGGAGGAGGAGGATGAGGACCCATCAACGATGCTGTAATAAACCCTCCCTCCAAGCTCCCCATGCAAATGCCCCGTACATCGGTTGAGGGAACTGCCTCGTTGGAAGACAACCGTTTAAAGACCCTGAGCAATGCCAAAACATGGTTCTCGGGATTCCAACGCCACGGATCAACCTGACTGTTGCGTCCTGACAATCCTGAACCGCACCAGAACGCTATTCCTGGGACTTCAACACCGAGAACCAACGTAACTGTCGCACCCGCATAATCTTGAACCCCTCCAAAAGACGATTTCTAGTACGTTGATCATGGGAGCCCGTGAAACCCTTGCAACATGTATGAGCAAATGTGCGCGGTGCTGAAACGAGAACCACAATTTGGAAAGGAACCGCCCTCAATCCGTGAAACTGTTGCAAATGTTAAGAACGAATGCGCGAGGCGCTAAGGCGAAACCCACATTTTGAAAACCACCCGCCCTCAATACGTGAAGCTTTTGCAAAGTGTTAACACGAATGTGCGCGGCGCTAAGACGAGAGCCATATGTTGGAAGCCACCCGTCCTCCATCTGTGAAACTGTTGCCAATTTAAGCTCCAGGGTCATAAATGGTGAGGAAGTCTCAGGCGAAACGCCGGGCCCGCCCTAAAAGCTGGCCTCGGGGTGCGACAGGGACAAGCTATTTACAAAGAAAAGGGATGGAGGAGGAACAAAAAAGGAAGGGGGAGGAGGAGAAGGAGGTGGAGGAGGAGGTGGAGGAGGAAAAGTGGGAGGAGGGAGATAACAAGCGACCACATGCCCATGATAGTAATCAAGGGTTTCGAACTCCGCAGAATGAGGAAGGAGGAGGTGGAGGAGGAAGAGGAGAAGGAGGAGGGGGAGGGGGAGGAGGGGATGATGATGATGATGTGCTGATGATGATGATGATGATGATGCTAATGATGATGATGATGATGATGATGATGATGATGATGATGAGGGAGGAGGAGGAGGAGGAGGAGGAGGAGGATAATGAGGATGAGGGGAGGAGGAGGAGGCGGAGGAGGAGGAGGGGGGAGGAGAATAGGAGGAGGAAGAGGGGGAGGAGGGAGATGACAAGCGACCACATGCCCATGATGGTCATCAAGGGTTTCGAACTCCGCAGAATGAGGGTGGAGGAGGAGGAGAAGAAGAAGAAGGGAAATGCCGAGGATGAGGAGGGGAAGAGGGAGGAGGAGGAGGAGGAGGAAGAGGAGGAGGAGGAGCAGCAGGAGAAAGAGGAGGAGGAGGAGGAGGAGGAGGAGAAGGGGGAGGATGAGGAGAGAGGGAAGGGGGATGAGAAAGAGGAGGAGGAGGGTGGAATTGGGGAGGAGGGAGAGGAGGAGAAGGATAAGAAGGAGGAGGAGGAGGAGGAGAAGGAGAAAACGGAGTAGTAGTAGGAGGAGGAGGAGACGAAAGGGAAAGGTGATGGAGAGGAGGAGGAGGAGGACGAAGAGGAGGAGGAGGAGGAGGAGGGCGAGAAGCAGGAGAAGGGCGAGAATGGCGAGGAACGCGTTTTGTTTGTGTTGTTGCTGTTGTTGTTGTGGTTGTTCTTGTTGTTGCTGTTGTTGCTATTGTTGTTGTCGTTGTTGTTGTGGTTGTTCTCTCTCTCTCTCTCTCTCTCTCTCTCTCCTCCTCTCTCGCTCTCTCTTTCTCTCTCTCTCTCTCTCTCTCTCTCTCCGTGGCGGGCGGAGTGGTGCGGAGGCCCCCTCGGGATAGTTCACGCGCCGGCTGCCGTTCTCGGTGGTGCGCGAGCGCCACACGAGGCCATCCAGGAGGGCGGGGAGCAGTGCGGGGGCGTCGATGCAGAGGCGCCTCCCGCAGGCCGCGTGCTCTCCTCCCAGGTCCTCCTCCCTCCTCCTCCCTCCTCCTCCTCCTCCTCCTCCTCCTCTCCTCCTCCTTCTGCCTCCTCCGTCCTCCCTCTTCCTCCTCCTCTTCCTCCTCCTCCTTCTGCCTCCTCCGTCCTCCCTCTTCCTCCTGCCTCATCTTCCTGCCTCCTCCTCCGCCTCCTCCTCCTCCTCCTCCTCCTGCCTCCTCCTCCTACCTCCTCCCCCCTCCTCCCTCATCCCTCGTACTCTTCCTCCTCGTCCTCGGCCTCCTCCTCCTCCTCCTGGAAGTCTGATTGAGGCAGCCTCCACTTTGCTTCCAGGGCGGCCTCCGCTGGCCTTCCGCCGAGCCCCCGCCGAGGGCGAGACGTCAGCCTCCGCGGAAGTCTCTGGAGCTTCGTCTTGTTATTTCTTCTTACTCTTCTTCTATGTATTATTATGATTATTCTTCTTAGTTGTCGTATGTTTCCTCCTCAAACTCCTTGAAATCAACTGCTCCCTGTCGCACCTCCAGACTTGTTTGGAGGGGCGGGCCAGGAATTTCGCCTGATACCTCCTCACAACGTATGCTCCTGAAGATTTGGACTTGCAGCGGGTTCATGGATGGAGGGCGGGCCCTTTTCAAAATGTAGCCCTCTCCTTCGCGCCGCGCACATTCCACGGATGCAGGGCGAGCCCTCTTCAATATGAGGCTCCCGCCTCGGCGCTGCGCACATGCGTCTTGAAAGTTGAAAGCGTTTCTAAATATTCGCATGGTTGAACGCTGGAGTCCCAGAAACGGCGTCGTGGAACGATTTAGGATTGTCCAGCCGCCACGGCCAGCTTCGCGATGGTGGGGTCGCAGGAATGGAATGTGGGAGCGATCTGATACCGCCCGGTCAGAACAATCACATTGATTCGCGGCGCTGAAGCCCCAACAACAATATTTCTCACACGATTGAAGATTCTCAAACGGCTGCCTTCCAATGGGGCACTTTCGCAATACATTTAAATCCGAAAGGGACCTGCGAGGAAGGAACTTGGTCTTGGCTTTGCACTGGTCCTCCTGGTCCTCCTCCTCTTTCTCGTCCCCTTCCCTCCTCCTCCTCCTCCTCCTCCTCCTCCATCCATGTTCCTTATAAGCAGTTCCTCCCTGTCGCACCCCCCGGCGTGTCGGCAGGGAGGGCCGGGCGTTCCGCCCGAGACCTCCTCGCGACGAGTGGTCCCGAAGCTCTGGATTTGCAGCAGCCACGGCTGGAGGGCGGGTCCTCTGCAGAGTGCGGCTCTCGCCCCGGCGCCGCGCACGAGTCGTCGCCCGCGCTCGAAGCCCAGCGCGGCAGGGCCGCGCCGCCCGCGCGCGCGGGGGGGGCTTTTTGACAGGCGCGTTCGGTGCCTGTCAAGGAGGTTGACGAGGAGGAGAGGAGGAGGAGGAGGAGGAGGAGGAGGAGGGAGGAGGAGGAGGAGGAGGGGAGGAGGAGGAGGAGGAGGAGGAGGAGGAGGAGGAGGAGGAGGAGGCGGCGTCAACGATGAGCCTACCCTGGGCAAATCTACCCGACCACCCTCCGATTGGGAAAGCCCCCAGGGCACGCGGGGTCAAAGATGGCACAGGAGAGCACCTGTGGCAGCTGCGCGATGCGGCGCGCAGCTCAGGCAGCGAATTCCGCGGCGTCGCCCCCGACGCAGCGCAGGTCGCCGAGGAGCAGCAGCGCCTGCCCCCGCGCCACTCGGGAGAAGAGGTTGTCCAGGGGCCCGGCTGGGAAACTCCGTCGCCGCATATCGGGGCGGGGAGGCCCCCGCCGCTCCCCCAAAAGAGGGGGGGCCCAGAGGACGCGTCGTAGGCGGCGGCTGCCAGCAAGGACTGAGTGCTGGCGACGCCAGGCCCGCGAGGAGGCCCTCGGGGCACCGCGCCGTCGACGCCTCCGAGAGTCTTCCCGGTCCTCCTCCACCTCCAGTTGGCGGCGGGAGGCTGCTTCTTAGAAGGCGCTGGCCTTACATCTAAACAAAGGCCCGCGCGTTCTAAGAAGCAGGGGTCCTTCTAAGAAGCCTTCCCCCCTCCCCCTATCCCCCTCTGCGCGTGGCCGATCCTGGTCCTCCTCGAATTGCCCCCTTCCCCCGCCCACTTCGGGTCTTCGTGAACGGGGGGATCACCTTGGGGGGAAAGACGCCCGCAGCTTTCCACCACCTGTCAGGCCCGCGGTGGCAAGCTTTTAAGGGGCCGGTGCGGGCACCTTCAGTAGCAGGTCCGCTTTCCTGCAGTCCTCTCGATCCTCCAACGCCACATCGTTGGATGTCTGAGCTCCCTCCTCCTTCCTCCCACTCATCCTTTTCCTCCATCCCTCACTGACCTCCTGCAACTCCCCCTTCTCCTCCTCCACGTCCTCCTCCCCATATTCTTGTTACTATTAACTATTACTATGAATGATTGTTCAGTCCTCGTCCTCCTCCTCCTCCTCCTCCTCCTCATCCACCCCCCGAGCGCGTACCGCCAGCAGTCCCTTCTCCTGCTCCTTCCCCTCCTTCTCGGCCTCTTCCCTCCCATGCTCCTCCTCCCTCATCATCGTCCTCTTCCTCCTCCCTTCTCCTTCTCCTCTGCATTCTCATATTATTCCTCCTCCCCCTATTTTCCTCCCTGCTCCTCCTCCTCCCCCTCCCTCCTCCCTCCCCCTCCTCCTCTCCCCTCCTCTCCTCCCTCCTCCTCTCTTCCTCCTCCTCCTCCTCCTCCTCCTCCTCCTCCTCCTCTCCCAGAAGCATATCGCCAGCAAGACCTCCTCCTGCTCAACCCCCGCTCCCTCCCTTATACTTCCTTCTTCATCTTTTCCTCATCAATTCTCATCCTCGTCCTCCAGCTCCCCTTCCTCCTCTCAAGACTTTCAAGACTGGAGCAGGGCCATCCTTCGGCACCACACGCAATGCCACTGCACAACCTGTGTGAGCGTTGTTCCCAAGGGTGGGATGAGAGAGTCGCGTTTTTAGTCACGGGTGGCAGCATCCGATCGCAATCCCTATCCCCGTCTTGCGCAGACTGGCGCCCCTGCCAAGCGGTCCCGCCCGAATTCCAAGCCGCCCCAACAAAAGGAGGACACCCGGCCAAGCTTCCCGCGACCGGGAGAGGACCCGCCTCGGACCCCGATACCCCCGGTGAGCTGAGGGAACCCCGAACACGTTGGCCTTCTTGAGTTCTTACCATCGCCCTCGGTTTTCCTCGCCCTCCTTCTCATCCTCATCCTCGCCTTACGATGTCTTCGTGGCGCTCGAACAAGGTGTCGAGCCCGTAGTAGTAGCGGTCCCGGTCCGCCCGTATTGTAAGGAGGTCCTGCAAGATTGCACTTTTCCTATGGCAGCGTTTCGCAGCGACCCCGTCCCCCTGCTCGACAGTGCGGCTGCAGGCGAAGCGCCAGCAGCCGCTCTCGCTCAGCGGGCTGCACGGTGGCGCAGGTTGGACGATTGCTCTCGTTTTCCTCCTCCTACACCAGGCAAAAACACATCTGCACAAGCATGAACCGGGCGTTGGCAGAACTGGGTTTTGGGGGACCTGGTTTAGTGGTGTGTACTGGGGGGACGCCCCCCCGCCCCGTTCCATCAACCGGAACTGCCGTCACCCGAGAAAACACCAGCTACAGCAGACCGGGCTCGGTGATTCTGCCCGAACTTTCACGTGTCCGTGGTGGTGTCCTCGATCGGCGCAGGACCTCCCCGCCGAGGCAGAAAGCCCGCGCGGACCTCCGCGCAAATGCTTCACCCTCGCTGCTCCTCGCCCGCACCTCCCGCGCACGGTGGAAAACTGCGCTCGCTCGCCTCCTCCACCTCCTCCTGCTCTTCGCTTTCCCCGCGGCAGGACCAACCGGCCTCGACTCCGGACACGGGGTCGAACCAGAGTGTGCGCTGGATCGGGGTGCATCGCACGGAGTCGAGGTCGAATCGGATCGGCCGCGCCAAGATGCACAACGGCGCCATGCAAGCCTCGGGCCGCATCGGATCGCCGGGTCGGAAAATCGGAGAATCGAAGCGGATCGAGCCGGCCAGAATCGAGACCATCGAATCGGACCGTTCGGATCGCAATCGACCCTGGGCGGCAGCCGGGACGGCCCTCCACACGGCTGGTTCGCATCGCGATGGCGTCGGCGTTGGCATTGGTAGATGGCAGCGCGCGGATCGGTCAGCCTCGAACGGCCGCGGGCTTCAGAGAAGCGCGGATCACTCGATGGCCGCCAATTCCAGGCCGCTGTCGGCGATGCCGGCCCCCCAGCGAGGGCCTGCTGAGCGGGCGCCCCCGCAAGGCCGAGGCGCTGAGGCGGCGGCGGCCACCGCTCCCGCGCTGGTGCGTGTGCTGCTCCCGGATCAAGGTAAGACAACCAAGCCGGACGATGGAATCACCCTGATGCAAATGTGTTGTCAGTGTCGGGCCGACGCTTCGTCCCTCTGCGGGACCCTTCGCAGCCAAACTGAACACTGCTCATGTGCATGCAGAGGTATGGAAGCATTTCTCTTCTTTACGTGCTCCCTCCTCCTCTTCTCGTTCTTCTTCTTCTTCTTCTTCTCCTTCTTCTTTCGCGCGGTGTTTTGTTTCCCAAGATAGCCGCGCGAGGGCCTACAGAGAGGCGAAAGAACGTCCGAACGTTAATCCCGCCAGCCCTCTGGGCGGGAGTGGGTTTGGTCGTTTCCTTTGCCACCCTCCTCCTCCTCCTCCTCCCTCCTCCTCCTCCTCTTCCTCCTCCTGCTCCTCCTCCTCCTCCTCCTCCTCCTCCTCCTCCTCCTCCTCCTCCTCCTCCTCCTCCTCCTCCTCCCTCCTCCCTCCTACCCCCTCCTCCCTCCTCCTTCCTCCCTCCTCCCTCCTCCCCTCCCCCCCTGCTACCCTCCCCTTCTTCCTCCACCGATGGGAGCGACCTCCTGGCGCTGGCAAGCAACAAACAAAAAAAACAAAACATCGCACGCCCCCCGCGGGCGTCGCCGACCCGCGCCGACACGGCGCGAACCTGCCGCACCCTCGCGGGCGGCACCCCGCCACACGGACGATCCCTGAACCCCCGAACTTCGGGGATGGACAGACCCCCCTTGAGTAAGGGGGCCAAGAGGGGGGTGTCCAAGGGGGGGGGGGGGATGCAGATCATGACCAGCGGCACGTGCGCGGCCCGGCGGAGGGGGCCAGGGACGTGATGACATAAGAAGAGGCGCCACCAAAATCTGGGGGAATACCATGGCCCCGCCATGAGATCCCCCCCCCCTAGTCTCGGGGATGGACAGACCCCCCTTGAGTAAAACGTGGTTTAGTGAAAACGACCTCAGGCCCAAACCTGGCGGGCGCAAGCCTGGAAAACAGTGGCCACGGCGCCCTCTCGAGAGCCGAACACGGACAATTCACTCATCGACGCGTCACTGTTGGGGGTTCTGCCCACCCCCGAGAACTGGAGGCCTCCTGGATGGGGTCGGGGTAGATGGGGTCGAAGGTTCGCGCCGCATCGCCGATGCACTGGCGACGTCGGCGATGCATCGGCGCCGTCTGCGTGGAGAAAGTCGGGCTCCGCATCGAGCCGCATCGCCGATGCATCGCCAATGTGCCGCGATCCTCTGACCCCATCTACTCGTACCCCATGTAGGAGGCCTAGACGAACCAAGCATTGCTGACGTCTCACTTCTTGCTTCGGGGTCTACTTAGAAAAAGAAAGGCACCATAAACATAAACTGCTGGCGCTCTGGTGCTACCCGTCCTAGGTTATTCCCAAGCATTCCCAGACGCCACCGGCGCGAAACGTGACGTCATCGGCCCCCTCCCCCCCAAAATGATTGCCGTCATCGGCCCGGGAAAAAAGGTTCCACCCGCGTCCGCGCGCACGACGACGATGAGCGACGAGCGACGAGCGACGAGCGACGAGCGAGGAGCGAGGAGCGACAGCGACGACGACGACGACGACGACGACGACGACGACGACGACGACGACGACGACGACGACTGCGGACCAGACTCCTATTCTGATTCCTAAGCGGACACGCATGCGGATCGCGATGCGCACGGCGGCAGTGCCAGGAGCGCACTGCGGGGGGGGGGACGGGGATCGTCACGTTTTGGGGTGGGGGGGAGGGGGGGGGGGGAGCGGGGGCCGGGACGCCCGTCGTGCCCCAGGCAGTAAAAGGAACATGCTCCAGCCAACGAGTCGGGCGGGCGGGACGTTAAAGAAGGCGGTCAGGCATCCTCACGGGGTAACCGCAGAGGAGGAGGAGGAGGAGGAGGAGGAGGAGGAGGAGGAGGAGGAGGAGGAGGAGGAGGAAGAGGAAGAGGAGGAGCAGGAGGAGGAGGAGGAGGAGGAGGAGGAGGAGGAGGAGGAGGAGGAGGAGGAGGAGGAGGAAGACCTCACGGGGCGGATCGGGCGGGTCGAGCGGGCGGACCCCACCGGGGCGCGTCGGGCCGCCCCGTGTCCAGGCGAAACTCTCGCGTGAGAGGGCCTGGGAGCTCGTGGCCACATTCGCAGAGCTGCCCCACACTTAGGCGAATGGACGGTTGCGCCTTTTGAACACGTAGCTCTCGCTTGGACAGGAGCTGCGACCTGTGCAGCATTTGCACCGCTGCAGGGCGGATCCCGGTAAACTGGGTCACTCGCTTTGGTGTTCCTCCGGATCTAGCTGTCAGATAGCAAGCTGTGCGCATGCCCACATTGGCGGGAGGAGCGATCCTTTTGAAACCGGGGTTCCCACTTGGCATGACTTTGAAAATGTCGGAGTTTCTTCGCTCTCATCATTGCTATAATGGTTGGTACGTTCCTTTCACATTCATGCTCACGCCTAAATTGTTCTCCCAGGGGGGCGAGTCCCAGACGGAAGAAGAATTTCTGTAGGCACTTACGACAAAGAAACGTGGGAAGAGAGGGTGTGTTGCAGCATCGCTGATGTATCTTAGGTGTCCTTACTCTTCCTCAGCTACCGTTTTTTTTTTTTTTTTTTTTTTTTTTTTTTTTCTCTCTCTCTCTCTCTTTCTCTCTCCTCGTCCTCTCCACATTCCACACTTTTCCACGTTGGGCGGGCATTAATCTTGCTGCGTCCCAGATCTCCCTCCTCCCCTCTCCCTCCCCTTCCCCGTCCCAGTCCCCCTCGTCCTTGTCCTCCTTCGCTTCTCCCTACCCGCATGTCCCTCCCTCCTTTCATACCTCTCCAGTGCCTCAACGAGCCTCTAGGACGGAGGGTGAACCTGCAGCTGGGCAAACAACTCCACAATAGAGGGCGAGTCTCAGTTCTGGAGTTTCAGGTTTTCATACCTCTAGGACCCTCCTCCTCCCACTCCATCTGCTGCTGCAAATGCTGCTGGTCCTGGATGATCGCTTTGGCGGCTTCGAGGCTGCCCGTCTCGATCGCCCAGAGCAGGGGGGATATCGACTGGGTCCCGACCTGGACGGATGATGGGGGGACTGAGAGGAGGATGATGAGGAGGAGGATGAAAAGGGCGAGGTGGAGGGAGGAGGAGGAGGAGGAGGAGGAGGAGGAGGAGGAGGGAAAGGAGGAGGAGGAGGAAGACAAGGAAAAGCAAGAGAAGCAAGAGAGAAAAGGGAGGACTGGGGGAGGTTGAGAGGAAGGAAGACACGCTAGGTGCGCTCGCGCCAAATGTGGCATCCTATCCCTCCCATCCTTCCCTTCCCATTGCGCTGAGTTTTCTCTAATCACCGACGCGTGTCATAGCGGATCCGAACTTCCAAAAAGGACCCCGCTGTCACATGCGCAATCGGACCGGGGGAACTGCGTACATTCGAGGAGGAGGAGGAGGTGGGGGATGAACAGAAGGATGAGTAGGAACAGAATGAGATGGGGAAGGATGAGGCCGAGGACGAACAACAGCAGCAGGAGCTGGGGCGGAAGGAGCGGGAGGAACAGGAGGACCGGGAGAAGGCGGATGAGAGGAGGATGGGGGCGACATCGATGAGGAAGTACTCGGATGCAGAGAAGTGGTCCGCGCTGGGGCGGGATTGCCATTCTGAACAACAGGATCAGAGCAACGATCCTAACATGAGGCCCACGTAGCAACGGCAACATCATGTGGGAGAGCTGACAACGACCGGATTGTCAAAACCACAGGGGGACCAAATACTGAAACCCGATAATAAAAGCAATGTCAGCAATCGTTGAAACGAAACAATACGTTACTGCTCCGTGGAGGTAGAAGCTATGCGGTGAAAGAGCTGCGTCATGTCAGCTCTGTGGTGTGAGCCGTGGTGGTAAAAAAAAACTGTGCGGAGCAACAGGCATCGTTGCAGCTGTGTCATGTCAGCTGGGCGGTGCGGGCTGGAGGTGGAAGCTGTGGGGCAGACGTTATGTGATGCCAGTTCGATTGAGCAACCCGTGCGGTGTCAACTATGTCGTGAAAGCCTTGTGGCGTGAGCTATCGGGTGAAGGCTACGTGGTGGAAGCTCGGAGCACGGGCCGCCCAGGAGGCGCCCACGAGGCAGCGCGGGCGAGCCCTCGACAAACCCGCTCGACAAACCCACACGGTGCGCGGGGCGGCAACGGCGCGGCAGCGAGGCGGCAATGCGGCGAATCCTCGGCAGATCCACCCTGCGCCCGCTGCGACGACGAGGCAGCAGCGGGCGGCAACGTGGCGGGTCCTCGGCCCAACCCCACAGGCGGCAGCGGGCAGCTACGGGCGCCAGGGCGGCGAATCCTCGGCATGCCACCACAGGCGGCAACGGGCGGCAACGCGGCGAAGCCTCGGCATACCCAGACAAGGCACGAGGTGGCCACGACGCCGCAACGAGGCGGCAACCGGCGGCAACGTGGCGAATCCTCAGCACATCCCCGCAGGCGGCAACGGGCGGCAGCGGACGAGAATGTGGCGGCAACGTGGCAGATCCTCGGCACACCCACACAACGCACAAGGCGGAGGGAAAGGAGGAGGAGGAGGAGGAGGAGGAGGAGGAGGAGGAGGAGGAGGAGAGGAGGAGGAGGAGGGAGGAGGAGAGGAGGCAATGGGCGGCAACGTGGCGAATCTTCGGCATACCCGCACAGCGCAGGAGGCGGCAACGGCGCGGCAACGAGGCGGCAACGTGGCGAATCCTCAGCATACCCACGCAGGCGGCAACGGGCGGCAACGCAGCAGACCCTCGGCATACCCACACAACGCACGAGGCGGAGGGAAAAGGAGGAGGAGGGAGGAGGAGGAGGAGGAGGAGGAGGAGGAGGAGGAGGAGGAGGAGGAGGAGGAGGAGGAGGAGGAGGAGAGGAGGATTCACTTCGATACGAGCTCATGGAACCCAAGGCCGTCAAGAGCATTGAAGCCAGCGCGTGTTAACAGACATGCTCCAGCATGCAGTGCCAAGGTTCTGATGCGGGAGCTGCCGAACCCGAGCCTTCTCGGTGGACTGAGTGCTGCGCTCTGCGCAGTGGCAGGCAGCACGGGCGCTGGCCTGGCGAACGCTGGGCCCCAACGCAGAGGGCTCGGGGCGCGGGCTCGCCCGACGCGGGGCCGATGACGACGACAGAGACGGGGAGGATCAAAAAGAGCAAGGGCTCCCAACTTCGCGCTTCGCGCTGCGCGAAGCGCGAAGCGCGAATAACTTCGCGCCCTCGCGCCGCCCTCCCAAAGGGAGAATAGGAGGACGAGGAGGAGGGGGAGAAGGAACGAGGACCGCGAAGCGCGAAGCGCGAACAACTTCGCGCCCTCGAGGGAGCCCTTGAAGAGTGGGCGGCCTGGATGTTTAGCATCCACATGGCGCGCTTGCCGCGCGGGGCGCAGCCCACGGCCTTGCGGACCTGCGCGCCACTGTTCATGTTGATGGCCTCAGCGGCTCCTCCTCCTCCTCCTCCTCTTCCTATCCTCCTCCTCCTCCTCCCTCCTCCATCTCCTCTGCCTCCTCCGCCTCCTCTCCTCCCTCCTCTCTCCGCTCCTCCGCCTCCTCTCCTCTCCTCCCCCTCTCCTCCTCATAGTCCCCCCTCCATTCTCAGCCTTCTCTCCCTCTTTTCTTCCTCGTCCCTTCTCCCTCCTTCACTATGCTCCTCCCTCGTCCCTCTTTTCTCTCCCCCTCCGCCTCCTCGTCAACTCAACTCAGCTCTTCTCCCAATTTGGACGTTGGCGCAATCACCTAGGGCTGAAGCTGTCGGAGATACACATGTTTAGGTGGAGACCGCATATGAAGGGGTCTGTCTTCCCTCATCCCCATCCCCCTCCCTCTCTTCCTGCCCCTCATCCCTCCTGCACCCTCTGTCCACCTTACTCTTGCTTCCCTCCCTCCTCCTCGTCCTCCGCTGCCATTATGCGTCCTCCTCCTTCTCCCCCCATCGCGCGCGAAATGGCCTTCATGACGATGGTGGAGCCCTCCGTGATCACGCGCGTCAGGATGCGCGAGATGAGGCTGAGGGACCATCGGAAAGCCTGGAGGGCCCCAGGAGGACGAGGGCGACGACGACGCCCATGTTGCTGCTGAATTTTCTCCTCATTTCCCCCTCCCCCCGTCCTGCCCATTTATCCTGCTCGTCATCGTTGTCCTGCCTCTCCTCGTCGTCCTCCTCCTCCTCCTCGCCCCCCCCCCCACTGTGTCGTCGCCCTCATCCTCGCCCTCCTCGCCCTCGTCACCTTCCTCCTCCTCCTCCTCCTGCTCTTCCTCCTCCTCCTCCTCCTCGCAGGGGGAACAACAACATACCGATACCGCTACTTCGTAGACCTTTCCTGGAGCGCGTCCTGACAAGAGTAGCCGTATCTGTAAGAATAGCTTCCTTCTCTGGTACACCATTTTCCATCCGCCTCGCAAGTGGATGGCGTGTCGCTCCGCTGGCGGGGCGAGAGGATCGGAAAAAGCTTGGGACATTGACGCCTGAAGACTGGGACGTGGATACCGTGTCGCGCCGAAGCTTGGTAGGCCAGGACCAGCGCAGCGACACACTATCCAAACGTTCCCGACCGTAGCGGTGGTAAAGGTATGTATAGGTTCATCCTCTGTTTCATGCTCCCCGTCCCCACCTCCGAACAAACAAATCCAAGCAGACGCCGACCACGACGACGTTTTTTCTCGGCGCCTCCTCGGCGCCGTCGTCGTCGGTGAGACTGCGCACCACCTGCACGCACGCAGTTACGAACGGCCCGAAGAGCTCCGTGGGAATCCCGTAACCGACGTGCCTCAGGCCGAGGGCGGATATGTCCTCGACCTGGGCAAGAGGAGTAGTGGGATGAGGAGGGGGATGGGGAGAACGGGAAGGAACAGGGGGTGAAGGAGAAGGAAAAGAGTAAGGAGGAGCGGGAGGAGCAGGAGGAGGGTGAGGAGGAGCGGGAGCAGGAGCAGGAGGAGGAGGAGGAGGAGCAGGAGGAGGAGGAGGAGGAGCAGGAGGAGGAGGAGGAGGAGGGCAATGGTGAGGAGGAGGAGGAGGAGGAGGAGGAGGAGGAGGAGGAGGAGGAGGAGGAGGAGGAGGAGGAGGAGGAGGAGGAACAGGAGGATGAGCAGGGGTTGGAGAAGGAGCAGTAGCAGCAGCAGCAGCAGCACCCCCCCGCCGGAAGGGCAAACAACCAACCGACCTGCCTGAGGGGCAAATCCTGGGGGACGGTGCCCCCTCTGGCTGCGTTTGCCCCGAGGCCCCCTCGGGGTGCAGGCGCACGCAACAGCAGGAAGCAAACACCACTGGAAGTCCACAGCCCTTCGAAGGACAGAGCGGATTCCTCGGGTCGGCGCTGGGCCCACTTCCCTTGGGCGCGGAGAATGTCAGGGGCGGCGACGGGGGCACCGCCCAGAGGGCACCAGCACAGATCCCAAGAAATCCGTGCGGACCTCCGAAAGTCTATGCTCATGCCGATCATTATTCCTCGAGGCTGGGCGGCCGCCGCCGGGCAGAACCGATCCACGGAAGCTCCAACAAAAACTCCCTCCTTCTCTTCCCTCCTCCTCCTCCTTCTCCTCCTCCCCCTCCTCCTCCTCCTCACCCTCACCCTCCCTCATCCCCCCCCCCTCCTCCTCCTCCTCCTCCTCCTCCTCCTCCTCCTCCTCCTCTTCCTCCTCCTTCTCGTTGTCCTCCTCCTCCTTCTCTTCTTTCTCCTCCTCCACCTCCTCCTCCTCCTCCCAATTCTTCGCTTCCTCATCCTTCCCCTCCTCCTGAAGCTCCCTCATCCCTTCCTCCCTGACCGTGGCCCACCTGCTGATGCCATTCCTCCCGCTGTCTCCTCGCCATGAAGGCGGGACGGATGGGAACGAGGAGGGAAGCACAGACGCAAGGAGGGATCAATGAGGGAAGAGGGAAGAAAGAGAGGCAGCGAGGAGGGGGGAGGATAAGGGTAACGATAAGGATACAGAACAGCATAATGAGGATACCGGTGATGAGCATAATCATGCTGCTGATAAGGATGATGATGATGATGCTGCTGCTGCTGATGATGATGATGATCATGCTGATGATGATGGTGGTGATGCTGATGCTGATGATGATGCTGATGGTGCTGATGAGTATGGTGCTGGTTATGATGATAGTTGTGATGATGCTGGTGATGATGCTGACGCCGATGCTGATGCCGATGGTGTCGTTGTTGATGATGCGTGTGCTCATGAGAATGATGATGGTGATGCTGTTGTGTTGATTATCTCGCTGCTGATAATGATGCAAATAACGTTGATGCTGATGGCGATACTGATGATGTTGGCGATGATGGTGATGCTGATGATGCTGATGGTGGTGATGATGATGATGCTGGTACTGATGGCGATGATGGTGGTGATGACGAAGGTAATGAGGATGATGAAGAAGCTGATGATGCTGATGATGCTGATGGTGATGCTGTTGTTGTTGATGATGATGGTGATGATGAGGGTGGTATGCTGATGGGGATGAGGATGAGGATGATGATGAATGTGATGATGATGGTGATGACGAGGAAGAGGAGGATTGTGATGATGATGCTGCTGATGATGCTGATGATGACGGTGCTACTGAAAAACAAGATGGTGATGACATTAATGCTGATAAGGATGCTGATGATGATGACGAAGTTGGTGCAGTTGATGACGATAACGACGCTGTCGATGAAGACGGGGATGGTGACGATGGCGATGACGATGTGCAGCCTCGGGAGAAGCCGAGCCGAAGAGATGGGAGGAGCCGAGGGAAGCGGGAGGAGCAGGGACGGAGGCGGGGACGGAGGGAGGCATGGAGCAGCGGGGGATCGGAGGTACAGAGGCCGGGGAGGGCGCGGGCAGGGTGGCGACACGCGGCGGGGGACGGAGGCCACGGGAAGGCCGAGTGGCCACGGCGAGGCGGCACGCTTCGCCGCCCGCGTGGGCGCCGCCGGAGAATTCGGCACGCTGCGCGCACCAGCGCTCTCTCCAGCCCCCTGCTTGGGAAATCTGCTCTCTCGCACCTGCGCTCTCTCGGCTCTCTCCTCCATATTTTCTCGTATCCCCCCCCCACCTCCGCCAGTGGAGCCCGTCCGCAAAAAGCGGAGGATGTGTCCGCACAGCGGGCGCTCTGGACTCCTGCGCTCACGTTTTTGCGTCGGCGACTGGGCAGCGGGAGCCTGCGCTGACGATGAGAGGCTGAAGCGGGGATGCCGTTAGAGCGAAATTGTGCCACCAGGCAAGCGGAGGAGGGAGAAAGGACGCGGCCGAAGGAGAACAGGGACGGGGCGGGCGGCTCAAGGGTCAGAACGCTCCCCGAGCGTGTGGTGCGGCCGGTCCCCCGCGCTCACACGGGTGGGAACGCTCCCCCAGGCTGCTGTGTTTCGACACTTTCGTGGATAACCGATCTGGTCCAACCCCCCTCCGTCATGCGCACTACATCGTCACAACCTCCCCCCCCCCACGACGGCGACCATCTTCTTGGGATCTTTGTAAATCTCGAGCGTCATGGAGACGATGCGGTCCGCGATGAAGTGGAGCCGAGTGGTGGACTGCTTGAAGAAGTCCTCACCGGCGGGGTCGGAGAGCCCTGTTGCCCCCTGCTTCTTCTAGAACAAAACAACATGGCATGACATAAACTTTCGGAGACGGCCTGGGTAAATGTCTTGCATTGGCGCTGTACGCGGCGCCGGAGGTGCCGCCAGGGGGGCCCAGCTCAGATCCAAGAACTCCGCGTGGACCTCCGAAAGTTTCTGCTTATGCCATTGTTCAGCTATTCAATCCTCCTTCTTCTCCTGACTCCTCACTTTGAGTCTGAACCACCCAGACAAGCTGCGAGAGTGAGAAGAGCTGGCGGTTGGTCTGGGAAAAGAGCGCGTGCTGCAGACGCGCCATGCACTCCTGATGAGACGCAGGTGGCAGGAGCGCCCTCCACCAAGCTTCAGCGCCATTAGGGGAAGGAACTGAAGGGGCCCAGGGACAAACAAAAAAATAGACAGAAGCTCCAGGAATCCCCGTATCTTTCATGTTTTGTTCTGGTTTGTCGTCTTCCCCTCCACTTCCAGCATGTTCGATATTCCCATGGGAATCAACGTTCGTCTGTGTATTAGGAGAGAAAAAAAAAGCGCCATTAACGTAAAACTGTTGGCGCTCCGCGCGGATTTCTTGGATCCACGCCGTTTTGTTTATGTTTTGTTTCTGTGTTTGTTTATGTGTTGCTGTTGTTCTCTCGAGCCTTCCAATCGCATTTGGCCGGGCATGCCCCCCCTAAAGGCCGAGTTTGGAAGAAACATGCAAAATACTCTAACATATAGCCAAAACGTCATCAAACATCATCCCCCGATTATTCTGTGACTTTTTCTGAATACTCCTCCTCTAGCGGGACATGCCCGACTTCACAGCAGCACCTTCCCGCCCTGGCAGTGTGCAGGGCCGCTCCCAGCCGCGTGCCCTCGCTGCAAAACGTAATCAAACATCACCCCCCGATTATTCTGTGACTATGTCTGAAGATTCCTCCTGTAGCGGGACAGGCCCGACTTCACAGCAGCACCCTCCCGCCCCGGCAGTGTGCAGGGCCGCCCCCAGCCGCGCGCCCTCGCTGCGGAGGGAGCCGACCCTGCGCGCGTGGCCGGTGGTCGAGCGGGCTACGGCCTGGAGGGAGGCCCGGCGCGACAGCGCGCGCGCTGCAGGACCGAATACTGGCCTCCTACAGTCGAGGCGTTGACCTAAGGAACCCTAAACAGGGAACGAGGGCCCATTTATTCCACAAGTCAAACTTCGACTCCACTTCGCCTTCCCCTCGAAAAAAACCAGGGAACACCTCAGGCTGCGAAACAATCCAGGAACACGGAGCCCCTCCCCAACGCAAAGGGTTCCTTCTTCAACGCCCCGACCCGACTGTATCCGGAATCCGACTTGCCTGGGCGCCTGAGCCGCGGGCTCTGGTCCGAAGGCCTGCTGGGGACTTCTCGGCGACAGCCTCGTGGCAGTCGTCAGCGCCGCCTCGCCTCACGGTAGGTGGCGCTGCAGCAGTCCTCCGAGCGACTGGCTCCCGAGGGCTCAACGGCGAGGAGCAAGCTTGCCACGGAGTGCGAGGTGGGAGGCCCCGGTTTCAGCGAAAGCGTGGCCCCGGCGCTGTGGGTCAGGGGTCAGCATCACCACTCAAGCTTTCAAATCGAGCCAATGCGGGCTCTGCTCAAGCACAGGGTATCCAAGCTATGGACGGCCGAGAGCAGGACGAAGGGGTGCGCACCCCTGCGGCGCACGCCCTCGTGCACGCCAAGACCGCCCCATCGAACAAGAGCGGCAGGCGCTTTGCACACGACCAGCGTGCTACCATGAGGAACGCTGAAGAAGGAAGGACGGTACCTTCCTGGCCACGCGAGCCTCGGCCACGAATAGGTCCCCATACCTGAGCCTGAGGGGCAGTCCGAAAACCAAAGCCCCTCCAGAACCCAGTGATCCTTATTTCAGCGTTTTGACTGTAGTTCCCGGAGGCAGTGGAGCTCAATTTCGCCACCTTCGCGTTCTTCCCACACACACTCCTGAGATCCCAAGTCAAACGGTCGATCGCATGAGCGGAGCTGCATGCTGCGTGCATGGCCTGGCACTGCAAGCTGCGACGATGCACGATGCCTGTCAAAATGCGGAGGGCAGTGGACAAGTGCTGAATGGCCGTGATCGCGGAGAGGCCTGGTGCACGCGCGCCGCGAACCCTCGCTCTGATCAATGGGCCTGGGCATGGCACCGCTCGCGCGTGAGCTTGGCCCCAAACTGTACAGATTTGACATACACCCTGCGAAATGCTCAAGAAATCATGGGTTAAGAAATTCAGAGTCTCAGAAATTGAATAAAACCCAGAACTTCTATCAACATCTTGTGATTTACATTGAAAAGTTAAGAATAATCGAGACTCTGGCCGAAAACTTAAGTTTTCTTAAGCATCGCCTAAGGTGTACGAAGGTCCACGCCACGGCCAAAGAATGGCAGAACTCCAGTGCCAAGCGCTCTTCCCGGGAAGGATCGGAGCTCGGAGCTCGGAGCTCCGAGCGGCTTCACACGGCAGTGTCCGCCCCAGCACCACAAGCATTGTGCGTGCACCCTTGGAACACGTCCTGAGCACCTCCCAATCTCGGGTCGGGCGAAAGGGGGGGATAGCAAAGGGGGGGTTTGAGAATCAGCTCGCGTAGCTGACTTTCCCGGCGTCGCCCGGCGCCGGGAGGCGCCCATGTATCGAGGAATGGGCCCCTCGGTGAAGCGGAAACCAGCTGCATGCAGCAAATTTCGTAACCCCCCCTTTCCCAATCCCCCCCTTTCGTCCGGCCCGACAATCTGGCGCGAAGGTCATGGCCGTGCCCTCAGCGTTGGGCGCTGCCACATGAAGGCCTGAAGGCTCCGATACCTGTGGTGAGGGTTCATTCGGAACATGACCACAAGAACATGTATCAAGAACCTCAGCCCCTTTGCCGCAGGCCCAAAGCCGCCCCATGGAGAGACCCGAACGACGACTATCACGGCAAGACCTAAGAGGACAGAAGAACACCCTTCAAGAACACGAGACCCTCCGCCGGCCAAACTGAAGAACACTCGAAAACACCCTCCCCCAGGATGCACAAGACCATTGAACAAACACGAAAAACATTTTCGCACCCTTTCTGAAGCGACCTCAATTCTCATATCTCGGTCCGGCCAGTACCAAAACTCATGCAAGCCTGTACCGGGTCGAGACAACCAAGGCGGGACAGCGGGACAGAGCACGAGGCCGCCAAAGGACAAGCAGAGGCTGAAGAGGCCAACCCGCCACGGCCACGGCCACGGAGTCCGCTGACACCCAGGGAGGGGTTGGCCATGTGTCTCCGGACTCCGCCTGGCCCCTCTTCCGCCTGCCTCCCCGCCCCGCCGGCCCTGGCCTCCCGCCTGCGCGTTCGTCGTCGCTTGCCTGCTTCTCCCCTCCTCTTCTGCTTCCGCCAGGCAGCACAGCCTGCCTGGGACCAGCGTGGCGGCGCGCAGGGCTCTGGAGCAGGGCCTGCTGACCGCACGGGCGTTGGCAAGGTCATGACCGAGCGGGCACACTCCCTTGAGGCCTCGGGAAGCACTCATCCGTCAGAGCGCGTGTTGCAGACTGCACGCCCGTCGCGCTCAGAAGCGACGGAGCCCAGGGGCACGGAGCCTGCGGCTTAGAAGTCTCGGGCCAGGAGCCCAAAGACGTACGCAGAGCCTGGGGCACAGGCTCCCAGGAACCTGGAAGGGCCGTTGAAACCGTCTGCGGAAGGAACAGCATCGCACCAATGGAGCAAAAGCATCCGGGCAGCCTCACCAGGTTCAATGAAGGCATCTTGCTCGCTGAAGCAACAGTGCCCAATTGCGTGGCTACTCGTCTCAATCCCCCCTGCTCGTTCCTCCTCTTCCTCCTCCTTCTCCTCCTCCTCCTACTACAACTACCACTACAACAACAACAACAACAACTACTACTACTACTACTACTGCTACATTACTACATTACTACATTACTACATTACTACATTACTACATTACTACATTACTACTACTACTACTACTACTACTACTACTACTACTACTACTACTACTACTACTACTACTACTACTACTACTACGACTACGACTACGACTACGACTACTACTCTACTACTACTACGACTACGACTACGACTACGACTACTACTACTACTACTACTACTACCTACAACTACTACTACTACTACTACTACTACTACTACTACTACCTACTACTACTACGA
>CAUYUJ010021537.1:358452-397681 GCA_963575745.1 Prorocentrum cordatum | reverse complement strand
ACTACGACTACGACTACGACTACGACTACGACTACGACTCCGACTCCGACTCCGACTCCGACTCCGACTACGACTACGACTACGACTACGACTACGACTACGACTACGACTACGACTACGACTACGACTACGACTACGACTACGACTACGACTACGACTACGACTACGACTACGACTACGACTACGACTACGACTACGACTACGACTACGACTACTACTACTACTACTACTACTACTACTACTACTACTACTACTACTACTACTACTACGTACTACTACGACTACTACTACTACTACTACTACTACTACTACTACTACTACTACTACTACTACTACTACTACTACTACTACTACTACTACTACTACTACTACTACTACTACTACTACTACTACTACTACTACTACTACTACTACTACTACTACTACTACTACTTACTACTACTACCTACTACCTACTACCTACTACCTACTACCTACTACCTACTACCTACTACCTACTACCTACTACCTACTACCTACTACCTACTACTACTACTACTACTACTACTACTACTACTACTACTACTACTACTACTACTACTACTACTACTACTACTACTACTACTACTACTACTACTACTACTACTACTACTACTACTACTACTACTACTACTACTACTACTACTACTACTACTACTACTACTACTACTACTACTACTACTACTACTACTACTACTACTACTACTACTACTACTACTACTACTACTACTACTACTACTACTACTACTACTACTACTACTACTACTACTACTACTACTACTACTACTACTACTACTACTACTACTACTACTACTACTACTACTACTACTACTACTACTACTACTACTACTACTACTACTACTACTACTACTACTACTCACTCCCATCCCTTCTCCTTTTCGGGTCGGGTGGATGAGGGGGGATAACAGAGGCAGGGTTGGCGAATCAGCTCCTGTGGATGGTGTTTCAGGCGGCGGGGCCGCAACCAGCTGCATGCAGCAATCTTCGCACCTAGAGAAAGGTCGACATGCGCAACAATAGACTCTCGTCGGGCGGATCTCGTGGATCGGCACAGGTGGCGGCGCCTCCGTCGCCGCCCCCTGGCACATGCAGCGCGACAGGCGAGGGTGTCCAGCGCGAAGGCCCGCGCGATCGGGGCGCGTCCGCCCGTCCGCTCGTGGCGGCGCCCAAGCGTGGCGCCCGCCGCGCCATGGCGGGCGTGGTTCCCACGGTGAAGCGCACGCTCGTCCCGCTCGGGGCCCCCCCAGGCTGGGAGCCCGCCGACGCCAACCAGCGGCACACCTGTGGGACAACTGCCGGGCCTCACCTCGGAACCGAGGCCTCGGGGGGCACCAGGGTTCACAAAACGCTCCCAGTGGTCCCGCGGAAGGCCTTCAACCGCATTGGTTATGCTGCCTTGAGGTGGGACTCCACCAGCGGCGCCGGCATCGCCCTTGTCAGCCGCGCGTGGGACAAGGAGCTGCGGGGGAGGCAGGCAACAGCATGACCAGTACGATGGGAACCCGCACTCGTTTATCAACGTCTCCACGTAGAATGACGACGAAGACAGCATGTGCGTCACAGAGGGCACGACCGCCACGACCTACAATCGGCGGGGAGCCAGTGGGGAGGTGATAAGGAGAGGGCTTCTGAGAAGTCCCGACGCCTTGTGAGAAGGCCTTCTCCTTCTCACTTCCGCTCCTCGCTTGCCGCCGATACAAGTAAGCTGTCATCCAGGTCCCCAAAGTGATCGAGCACGACGGCCACGATGCGACGGGCCCCATGTCGGCCCCCCCCTCAAGACGGCCCCAAGACGGCCCCGACCACGGACCCCACGATGGTCCACCACGGCGGCCCCCAGGATGGCCCATATGCCCATACGACGGCACCAACCCGAGGGCGACGACGACGCCCGTCACGACGGCGACGACCACGACGAAGCCTGCCGCCCCTGCGACGCCGACGCTGGTGACCGCCAAGATGGGCACGAGAACGGACCGGCCGACGGCCTATCCGACGCCACTCCCCGACGCCCCCTCCCAAACGCTGAGACCGACCCCCTGCCCAACGGCCTCCCCGACGCCCTGCGCAGCTCTTTGCCCGAAGCCTTTCCCGACCCTCTGCCCGATGTCATACCCGACGCCCCCACTGACGCCCTAACTGACGGCCCACCCGAAGGTGTCCCTGACGGAAGCCCCTTCGACGCCACTTCGACGCACCCCGAGGCCTTCCCATCGGCCCCTCCGACCGCCGACCAGGGCGGAGACGACGACCGCCGCGGCGACGGAGACGACGCACAACCTGAAGCCCTGCCCGACCCTTCACCCGACGCCCTGCCTGACGCCCAGACCGACGCCCCACCCCACTGCCTATCCGACGCCTCGCCCGACGCACACCCCACGCCCGACCACTTGCTGGGACTCTGCCAGGACAGCGCTACCCTCACGGACGGCCGGATGGCCCACAGAACGGACGACCCGACCGCCAACCTTACGGCCGACTCGACGCCAACCCTGGCCACCCCACTCGCGGACCCCCCCCGCGACCCACCCAGAGACTCCCCCGACAACTCCCCCGACGGCGACGAAGACGACGCACGCCACGACGGCGACGACGACCGCCACGAGGCCTCCCACCCTCGACGCCAGCGCCAACCACGGCGACAGCGAGGCGTTCCTGCCCCCGCCCTCGATCCTGGCGTGCGCCTGCTGCGCCCACAACGCGCCACGACCCCCCCACGACCCTCTGCCCCCTTCGACCCCTCCCCCCCCCCGCGACGGCCCTGCGACGCCCTGCCCAAAACCCCGCGGCTCCCACGACCCCTCACCCCGCGGCCCCTTGCCCAAACCGATGGCCGCCACGGCCCACCACCACGGCATCCCCCGCAACGGTTGCCCCCACGACGGCCACTGCGCGACGGCCTCCACGACGGCACCCACGACGGGCCCCCACGACGGACCCCACGGCCGCTCCCCACGGCGGCCCCACCTCGACAGCGACGAAGACGACGCCCGCCACGACGGCCACGACCACGACGAAGCCCGCCCCCCACTGCGCCGCCGACGCCGTCAACCGCCAAGACGGGCGCGAGGACGCACCGACCGACCTGCCCCAGCCCATCACGTGGCACAGCAACCTCTTTCATGTGAGATCTTCGGCGAGGGCCTCGATGACCAACCCGACACCTATGCTAACTTGTAGGAGGCGACCCCAGACACTACGAGGGCGCACCTCGACGCTGTGGCGACGGTTGGGTGCCCAGGCCGCTTTCGACATGTTTTCCTCGAGCACTCTTCGAGCACCCAATTCGAATTCCTGAACATCTCAATCGTCGAGCTGGCGGCATTCGCGGTGTAACAGCGCCTGGGAGCCCAGACCGGCACTGCCGACGATGCACCCGCCGCGTGGGAGACCTCGACCCTGACAGCCGCGCCGACTGGGTCCCTCCGCGCTCTCTGGAGGAGATCACCATGGACCCAACATTGGCCCTTCTCCCACTCGACGCGCTCTCCCACGACGGCCTACACGACGACTCCTCGACGTCCTCGTCGACACCCGCCACGACGGCCGCGGCCACCACGACGGCTTCAACGGCGCCCAGCCATCGGCGTAAAGCCCAAGAGACCAGCTGCCACCCAAATGGCAACCACAGAACCATCCGCCGCCAACATGGCAACCCTCGCCATCGCTCGGACGTCCATTCCCTGTGTTTTTTTTCGGTTTCGTGCGTGGTTCTCCCGCCAAATGATCAAGGATGCTCCTCGATGGTCCTCGCCGAAGGAGAAATGCACACGTCCGAGCGATGCCAAGAACCTGGGTCGCGCGCCCCCGGTCCCTGCTCGACGCAGCACGACCAAGGACCCGTGGCACGGGACCACACTCCTCTGAGGAGGTCCTCCCTCTGCGACGCCCGCTTTTTTCCCCTCCCGCGACGGCGACGAAGACGAAGGGAGGAGGGAACCTCCTGCCCCCAACCTCTCCTCCTCCTCCTCCTCCTCCTCCTCCTCCTCCTCCTCCTCCTCCTCCTCCTCCCGTCTCCTCCCTCCTACTCCTCCTCCTCCTCCCTCCTCGTCCCTCCTGCTCCTCCTCCTCAGGACTCCTCCTCCCTCCTCCTCCTCCTCTTCCTCCTCCTCCTCCTCATCCACTCCTTTTCCTTATAAACACCTTCTCCCCGTCGCACCCTGAAACCAATTTTTAGGGCGGGCCAGGCGTTTCGCCTGAGACTTCCTCACCCTTTATGACCCTGAAGCTTGACATCGGCAACAATTTCACATGTGGAGGGCGGGTGGTTTTCGAAATGTGGTTCTCGCCGCAGCGCCGCGAACATTCCTTACAAACATTTGCAAGAGCTTCACGTATGGAAGGCGGGTGGTTTTCAAAATGTGGCTCTCGCCTTAGCGACGGGAACATTCGTTTCAAACATGTGCCAAGAGTTTCACGGCTCGAGGGCGGGTGGCTTTCAAAATGTGGCTCTCGCCTTAGCGCCGCGAACACTCGCTTCTAACAGTTGCAAGGGTTTCACGGATTGAGGGCGGCTCCTTTCCAAAATATGGCTCAAATCTTAGCGCCACACACATTCGTTTTCCAAACTTGCAAGGGTTCCACGGGTCCCCATGATCAACGTACCAGAAATGGCGTCTTGGAAGAATTCAAGATTATGAGAGTGCAACAGTTACGCACATTGATTCACGGTGTTGGAGTCCCAAGAATGACGTTTTGTCACGATTCAAGATCGTCAAGTCGCACCAGTCAAGTTGATCCGTTGCGTTGGAATTCCGACAACAATGTTTTGGCACGCTTCAGGGTCTTCAAACGGTTGCCTTCCAACAAGGCACTTCCCTGTGGAAGTGAATCCTGATATAAGGGGCCTTTGATGAGGGAGCTTGGAGGGAGGGTTTATTCCAACATCATTGATGAAACTTGGGTTTGCACTGGTCCTCCTCCTTCTCCTCCTTCTCCTCCTCCCACTCCTCCTCCTCATCATCATCATCCTCCTCCTCCTCCTCCTGGTCCTCCTCCTCCTCCACCTCCTCCTCAGCCTCCCCCTCGTCCTCTTCCTCCTCCTCATCATCCCCCTCCTCCTCCTCCTCCTCCTCCTCCTCCTCCTCCTCCTCCTCCCACTCCTCCTCCTCCTCTCCCTCCTCCTCCTCCTTGTCCTCCTCCTCCTCCTCCTCAGCCTCCTCCTCGTCCGCTTCCTCCTCCTCCTCCTCCTCATCATCGCCCTCCTCCTCCTCCTCCCCTCCTCTTATTATTGTTATGTTTCGTCATATGCGTATTATTATTTATCTTCTTCTTCATATTATTATGTTCATTAGTATGATTCCTCCTGCTCATCCTCATCCTGCTCCCCCTCCTCCTCCTTGTCCTCCACCTCCTCCTCGTCCTCCTGCTTCTTCACCTCCTCCTCCTCCTCCCATTCCTCCTCCTGCTTCTTCGCCTCCTCCTCGTCCTCCTCCTCATCCTGGCCCTCCTCCTCTGCCTGGTCCTCCTCCTCCTCCTCCTCCTCCTCCTCCTCCTCCTCGTTTCTCATTATCTGATTAGTATTCTTATTATTATTAGTATTATTATTATTACTATTATCATTATTATTAATATCATCATTATTATTATTATTATTATTAGTATATTATTATTATATTCTTATTATTATTCCTCTTCCTCCTTCTCCTCCTCCTCCCCCCCTCCTCCTCCTCCTCCTCCTCCTCCTCCTCCTCCTACTCCTCCTCCCTCCTGCTCCTGCTCCTCCTCCTCCTCCTCCTTCCACCCCCCTCTCCCCGAAGAGGTCCTGGCCGGCGGGAGCCAAGGCGAAGAACTTCGAGTACACCTCGCGCCGCACGAAAGCCTGGGAGGACTCGTCGAGGCCAGACCAGAGCCGGTCGAGGCACCTATCCAGTCTCCCTCCCCGCGAGGAAGTCGAGCGAGGAGGAGGGGAAGAAGGATGAACATGAGGAGGAGAGAGATGAGCATGAGGAGGATGAGGAGGAGGAGGAGAAGGTGGTGGAAAGAACTGGGGGGAGCGGAGGGAATGGAAGGCGAGGGGGCCCTGATGCCCTGGGCATGATGACGTCCATCTCGCGCCCCGTCGCAGCACGCCCTACTACCGCTGCACAAACAATGCTGGATCTGGGGCGGTGGGAGCTCCTCGCCGCCGGCACAGGCCAGGGAGAGCCTGGCTCGGGCCTGCCAGCTAGCTTCCCGGATGCCCTCCCTTCCGAGGCAGCCCAGGCGAGGAGGCATATGGAAAAACAGCGAGTCTCACGGCCAGTGCCAGAAACGCTTCTGGGGGCTAGGACTGCGCTGCTGGGGGGCCCGCTGTAGAGAAGCATGATTGCGCCAGCGCTTGCTCGGGCACACCCAGTATGGAAAGCCACGACGCGACTACAGTAAACTTCCTCGTTCCAGGAACTGTGCAGCATGAGGCACGGCGTGGCGCCGCGAGGACACACGTATGCTAACAGCTAAGAGTAAAGGACCCTTTAGCAATATGTACCTCTCGCTCGAGAGGATTGGATGGGAAGCCTTTTCCCCGCTGGACTGGCCTCATGATTTGGACGTGGAGATGCTGTACACCACCCACTCGATGGCGGCTCAGTGGTTAAGGATGGGGACTCAGAGGCATCATGCGAGGGTCCTGGGGATCAAACTTGGTCGGGAACATGTGGCAAGTGTAGTGTGTCTGTGGGACCGATGAGGAGGATCACCAAAGGAGGGGTCAAAAATATTGGGTCCATTGCCCAAGACAATGATTTCGTGATATCGGAATGTTGATGAGGGCCTCTGGACGGAGGACCACGCCCAGAAGTCGGGCTACCTCACACGTTCGGTTGCGCCCCCACTACCAAGAGCCAGACTCGGTAGGTCATAGGAAGTACGGGTGCCAGCATGCGGACGTCCAAGGCTACGAGGGATGCAGTAATGGCGCTCGACGCGATCTTCGAAAGTGCTGGGGGGCGGGGATCCCCGATTGCTACCAGGCGCTCAAGCTCCGACAACCCTGCTGCTGAATGGCCCCGAGTGTCAGAACAGCAAGAGACTGTCCTGTAAGTTATGATGAGCGGGATCATCGCTTCTTTCATGCAAAAATCCACGATTCGGGACTTTCTCAAGCGGGTGACGGCCGCGTATCAGACATACGAATAATGCAGCATCCCGTGCAGCGTAATCGTGGGCGTACTTTGAAGATCAAGGGGCGCACACCCATGTGTTAATATGCATGTATACTCAGGTCATATATATATATATGTATATATATATAAATATGTATGTATATATGTATGTGTGTGTGTGTTGCCCGCGGAGTTGTACGGCCGATATTGCCACAGACGAGTCAAACTGCGGAGCAATTGCAGGTGGCCCTGTTGCCGGTTTGGGTGCCCAGATTCGGGCCAGCATTGTGCAGTGACTGTACGACTGCAGCGAAGCTGCACAATGTGAGTCCAGATGCACAGCTGTTATCCAAGCAACGCGATGAGGGGTTGAGAAGCGGTGCCGCACTGCATATGCGCAATAACGAATATGCCCCAACTGTTCACACCCTGCCCATAAGAAGCTAAGGATATAGATATGTTGCCACCCCCCGAGAGGTGGACAGGCCAGGCGAACTGGCGAGCGGACCTCGAGACCAAGAGAGCTCTCGAACTCCATCCCGATGCCTCGGAGGAGAGGGCAGCAACTGAAGAGTTCGATCGAGAGAATCGAAACGGTGGCGCGTCTCGTACTGCGGCGACATTGCCGTGTTTTCCCAGGTTGCAGCATTAGCGCCCACCGAGGCGTGAGCGACCGCTTAAGGTCGTGGCCGCAGTGACTGGCTGGCATGCCCTGGGACCCTTGGCTGTGGGGGCACAGATGTGGCAGCGGCCCTTCTTTTCACGGAGGACCCACCCAGGACCGACCTGAGGTGGGCTGCAGAGGTCTCCCCAAGCGTCTGCGCACGCTGCTGGCGCCGATGCCCCCTGCAACGTGCACAAGCCAGCCAGTACAACAGGTCGGCGATGAGGAGTTGCCACTGCTTTTCTACATGGTGTGTGGCAGCTGCGCGCAAGAGTGAAGGGGAACTGGGACACACACATAAACACACACAAATAAAAATATCCCCCATAGTTTCTCATATTTTCTGGGTTTTTGTCTTCCCCCCCACTTCCCATATTTCCCCATATTTTCTGGGAATCGAGGATTAATTGTGTCTGTGTGTTTCTTTTCCTCTTGAGAGAGAACACTCCTAAGGTGGCAACGGAATGCGGGCCTGACATGTACAGCGGAGGTGCGACCGCTCTGTCCAGATTGCTGCGGGGACTGCACCCCCCCTCTCGCGGATGTGCACGTGCCGCGTGCGGCGCACGAAATGTGCCCACATCAGGCCCCGGAGCCCGTGCGGCTGCCAGAGCTTCGAGAAGCAACCACGGCGGTCTGCGCGGGGGCGGCCCCGTTAGAGAGCGACCCGCGGTTATCCGTGATCGGATCGCCGAAAAGGAAGGGCAGCGAGGCTAAAGGGGCCGTTTATAGAGGAAAAAGAACTATGCACATACACCGATTCTGGCCAGGCCCATCCTGAGCCCAGGATCGGTGCATACGCCCTCCTGCCTTGGCCAGGAAGGCATATGCACCGATCCTGGGTCAAGGATTTGCCTTGCCAGGATCGGTGCATGTGCATAGTTCTCTTCGCCCGAGTTTAGTTTTCTGACCGGGTCGGCCGAAAGTGACAGAACAATGACCCACTCCGACTGCAGGACGCCGCAGGAGAGAAACCCCTGGCTGATCTCGAAATGACCGTCATCGTCGTCCTCGTGATTTGTGAGGCGCCATTGCGGCCTCCTCTGCTTCATTCTCCTTCTCGCCCTGGCGCAGGCCCGAGAGTGACGGATGCTACAGGATTCGGTTGATGGGCTCGGGATGGCGACATGATCTGCGGGCCCTATACGGGGGGGGGGCTACCGCCCGAGACTGCCTCGCGTTTCGCTCGCGGGCGCGTCTCCCGCACGAGGCTTCCTCCAGATTCAGAGCTCGGGGGCCCGAAACTGACGACAGGTACACGATTCGGATGACCCGCTCGGGTTGACGACATGATCTGCGGGCCCCATACTGCAGGGGGCTCCCGCCTGAGACTTCCTCGCATCTCGCTCACGGGCGAGGCTCCCGCATGCGACTTCCTCCATATTCAAAAAATGACGACAGTTACAAGGTTCGGATGAGCCGCTCGGATCAATAACATGACCTGTGGGCCCCTTAGGGAGGGGGGGGCTCCCGCCTGACACTTCCTCGAAATTCACTCACAGACGGGACTCGCGTTCGAGACTTCCTTAAGATGTATGTATGTGTGTACATATGTATGTATGTACGTGGAACATGACGATGTGAAAGTGTGATGGTGATGGCGAGGTGGTGATGATCAGCGATATTTTGATCATGCTGATGCTGATGCTGACGACGATGAATTGGATACGTGGGAGATTGAACGTGTGATGATTGTCTGACTGATGATGATGGTGTAGGTGATTGGATGAATGATGATGACGATGATAATGATAATGATAGTGATCACGATGATGATAATACTCCTGATGCTGCCGATGATGAGGATGCTGTGAACGAATCTGAGGAGACTGGTGTTGTTGTGATGGTGGTGTGTGAATGGTTGCGTGAGGGATGGTGCGAAGGGAGAGGAGGAGAGGAGGAGGAGAAGTACTGCGAGTGATGTCCAGAGACAACGAGAGACCCACTTCGGATGTGGGGAGGCACGTCTCTTGCATGACGAACTATTACTCCCGCCATCTTTCGACCCTCCGCCGGCGAAGGCGCCCCCGTTCTGCTTCCGCCGAGCTCTGCCGGTCTGCCGCCACCATCCACCGAGGAAGATACATGAAATTCTCACTTGCTTTCTGGAGCGCGAGACTCCCCCCCCCGCCCCCCTCGGGTCGGGCGAAAGGGGGGGATAGCAAAGGGGGGGGTTGAGAATCAGCTCACGTAGCTGATTTTCCCGGCGCCTCCCGGCGCCGGGAGGCGCCCATGTATCGAGGAGTGGGCCCCTCGGTGAGGCCGAAACCAGCTGCATGCAGCAAATTTCGTAACCCCCCCTTTCCCAATCCCCCCCTTTCGCCCGACCCGACCCCCCGCATAGCGTTCGCTTTCGCCGGAGGCTTCGGATGACCGCTTTGGGGGGCGGTGCCGATCCGAGCCCTGGCACTGCGCTTCTTCTGCGCCGCCGTGGGGGTGCCGGGCCGCCTGACTTTCAGGCTGGTCGCCACCTGGGAGTTGCCATTTCCGGGCTCCTCTGGCGAAGCCTGCCGGATGAATCCGCATTCGAACGACATCCTTCCTTGTCACTCGAGGAGGACTCGGGTGTCAACTGGGCCCCCGCGCAACACCACCAACAACAACAACGACGACGATGACGACAACAACAACAACAACACCAACACCAGCAACGACAACAACAACAGCAGCAGCAACAACAACAGCAACAACAACAACAGCAGCAACAACAACAATCATAACAACAATAAACACAAACACAACAACAACAACAACAACAGCAGCAACAACAACAACAACAACAACAACAGCAACAACAGCAACAACAGCAGCAGCAACAACAACAAGGTGCGAGCCCCGGGAAAGGCACTTCAATTGAAAAATACCATGTGCACAGGTGGGGAGATCAACAATAATTATTCTTCAGAAATAAAAATTCAACAACAACAACAGCAGCAACAACAACAACAATCATCTTAAAACGTTTCGCCCTTCTCTGCTCGAGTGCCCAATAACGCGTATTTCCAAAACCCTCGATACCCGCCCTCTTCGTCTTCGATCGAACCCCTTTTGGGGGGTATACCTTTCTTCCCTGCAGGCCGGGCCCCGGCAAGCGGCGGGGCGGCCGCGGACCGTCGGCCTGGCCAGCGGCAGCGATGATCGGCGAGGCGGCCGCGGACCGTCGACCCGACCCCAAGAGGGACGGACAGGGGACCGACCACTCTGACGACGACGACGACGTCGACGACGTCGACGACGACGGCGAGCGAAAGCAAGAGCAAGAGAGAACGACAGCAGGGCCACGAAGGACACGAAGTAGCCCACGAAGGGCGACAGCGGGGACACGAAGGGAATGCGTATGGGGCCACGAAGAGTGCGAACCAGCAGGGGGCCACGAAGGGCAGCTAGAGCGGGGCCACTGAAGGCAACGATGGGGCCACTGAGGGTAGCAACTGGGCCACGTAGGTCAGTGAGGGCGCCACAAACGGCGAGAGCGGGGCCACGAAGGGCATGCACATGTGTCCACAACGGGTGCGACTCCTGGGTGCCTGGGTGTCGGGAGCGCGGCGCTTGAACAAATTGTGCGAATTCCAACGCAAGGGCGCCATTCTACAGCAAATTGCAAGCAAATCTCCAGCGAGAGCGCGACTCCAGAGCGCCGGGAGAGCGATTCCTGAATAAATTGTAAGGAGGCACGATTCCTGAATTGATGCAAGGAAGTCTGGGGCAGGAGCGGGGGTCCTGGCTAAATTGCGAGGAAATCTCAGGCGGGAGACGTTGTTGATGTAAACTGGGGGCCAGGGGCAGAGTTTGAGCATCAAGACTTCCCCTTTCAAAAAACAGGGTGCGAGCGTCGAGGGGCACACTGTGATTGAGAAAAAACAGCATGCACCGGTGAGGGGGGATCAACAAAAACTATTGGTCAGAAATGAGAGTTCAACAACGACAACAACAATAACAACAATAACAACACCAATCATTTTTACCCTCATGCGAGATGTTTCCACACGAAGCATGACACCATCATGATAACCATCCCCATCATGGCGGATTATTGTTTCATAGCGGGGTCCGTTATTCCCACTCCCAGATCTCCTGCCCAATGAGGTCTTGCAAACACCTCCTCCGAATAATTTCAACATACCCCGCCTCGAAAACGTATGCCCGCGCCTTGCTGCGCCGATGCGAGACGGCCAGTGGAGCCCCAGCCAAGGGTAAAGCACAAGGAAGTACCGAGCGACAGGATTGCCTTAGTGGAGATGGGGGCTGTCGGCGGCGAGGCAAGGACATGGCCCTGAATAGAAAGGGAGGACGTCTCGAGCAGGGCCGCTGTTGTTGCTGGGAGCGGCGCAAATGCTGAAGAGAGTAGGGTGAGAACGTCTCGGGCGGGAACGCTGGTTTTGTCGGGACGGCGGTTTCCGGCGGCAAGGAGGAGCACCGCCTTGAGTAAAAACACGAGGATGTCTCGAACGGGAGCGTTGTTGTTGCAAGGGGCGGCGCCGATGAGAGAAAGAGTAGCGCGCCAATCCAAAGAGAGGAAGTCTCGAGCGCGAGCCGTCGTTTTGTCGGGACGGGGGCTGCCGGCGGCGAGGAAGAGCACCGTCCTGAGGAAAAAAAGGAAGGACGCCTCGAGCGGAAGCGTTGTTCTTGCTGGAACGGCGCCAATTCAAAAGAGAGTAGGGCGCCAGTCCAGCGTAAAACGGGAGAACGTTTTGGGCGAGAACGCTGGTTTTGTCGGGACGGCGTTTTTCGGTGGCGAGGAGGAGCACTGCCTTGAGTAAAAACACGAGGATGTCTCGAACGGGAGCGTTGTTGTTGCCAGGGGCGGCGCCGATGAGAGAAAGAGTAGCGCGCCAGTCCAAGGTAAAACGGGAGGAAGTCTCGAGCGGTAGCGCTGGTTTTGTTGGGACGGCGGCTTTCGGCGGCGAGCAAAGCACCAGCCCTGAGTGGAAAAGGAGAAAGTCTCGAGCGGGAGCGTTATTATTGTTGTTGTTGCTGTTGTTGTTGTTGGGGGCGTTTTGGCGCCCCCACAAACATCACTAATTGTTTTATAAGTAACATGCAAGAACAACAGCAGCAACAACAACAGCAACAACAACAGCAGCAGCAGAAGCAGAAGCAACAACAACATCATCATCATCACCATCATCATCATCATCATCATCATCATCATCATCATCATCATCATCATCATCATCATCATGATCATCATCATCATCATCATCATCATCATCATCATCATCATCATCATCATCATCAATAACAACGGCTTCCGCGTGAGAGGTTTTCACCATTCGGAGCAGGTGGGCCTCCGCGGACCCAAGGGTCCCGGACACGATTTGTTCGAAGAGTATGACGCCCGACACCTCTAAATCTTCACGTATGGAACGGCTTGCACCTGTGACCACGCCCCCCCCCCCCCCCCCAGAAAACTTGGCGTCGCGAGCGAAGAGGGTGCCTTGAGGAGGGCGGCCCCCCAAACAAAAACAAGGGGGTTCTCACAAGGCGGGAAGGTTCGGAACAAAACCTGCGTCTTTTCCCACAAACACCCGGCACTCTTAGAAGGCCGCTCGCCTCTGCGCGCCCGCGACCCGCCAGCGACCTGCCCGCGACCTCACCGACGACCCCGCGCCCCGCGAGTGCCCGCGGCTGCCCGGGAAAACCGTGCCAGAGGAGGGAGGGATGGGGACGAGGTTGGGGGAGGAGGGATCCTCTCTCCTTCTCTCACCTCCGAGATTATCATGTCCTCTTTCGTCATCTTGGCGCCTCCAGGTGTCTGTCTGTCTTCACCCTGCACATTTGTCCCAACCAGCCGGAGACTCCTGGACCGAACGCTCCAGAAGTCGCCTGACATTCAGTTCGATCACGCCCCCAGGGCCGACCGGCCCTGGGGGGGGAGGGCTGCATCAGGCGGGTCATATCGCCTCCAGTGCCTCGATGCCTCAGTCGGAGGAAGAAAAAAAAAAGGAGGATGGTTGTGGACAGGCCGATCGGGTGGGAACGCATGCGTCGCACACGCCCCTTGGGTGGCAAACGCGTCGGATAAGATAGGGGCTCCGTCGCCTGTGACTCGCTGCCCCGTCGGTGCTCACATGCGGCCTCTCCCGTTTCTGCACGGGTGTGCGCTGGCGCGACTTGGGAAAGTCGGAGAGGAGGAGGAGCAGGAGGAAAACGAGAAGGGGGAGGAGGAAGAGGAGGAGAAGGAGGAAGCCCAAACATTCGACCAATCCGACAAAGGCCGAATCCAAGCCGGACAACCACCTCCCACCGCAGCACCACTTCTCCTCCGTCGCCTGGTCGGCGTCGCCGCCGTAGTGTCCATACATTCCTCGCGAGTGGCCCTTCTTTCGTGGCCTTTGTTCTGGTCCGTCTGCTTGCGGATGCGTTCCCCTCTCCCTCCTCCAGGCCTCTCGTCCCGCCTCTTTCGTCCTGCCAGCCCTGGCCTCCTGCCCCCTCCAGTCGCCGCGCAGCACAGGAACCCCGGAAGTAGGCGACGCCGACGTCTGACTGTGTTTCTCCAGTGCCCGGCCTCAGAAATCCCAACCCCTTCCCGGGTGGGCAGCTTTTCGTCCCGCACCCGTATTTTAGGATCCTGGGGCCCCGTAGTGGGCCCCAGAAGCCGACATCCAGGACAACAGCCGGGACTGAACAAGATCAAATTGAAACAAAGATCTAAGGGAAGAGGATCGGATCGGATCAGCAGTCCGCGAAAGTTTCTCGTGAGAAGACACATGGTGGGGTAAAACACACGCACATATATACATACGATTACAATTACATAGCTCAAGCCCTTGTGGGAGGAGGTGGAGGAGGAGAAGCAGGAGGAGGAGGATGATGATGGGGAGGAGCAGGAGGCGCATAATAGTTACGCAGCAGCAAACGGATAATGAAACGCCGTGCCCGCTGGCGCCTTTCCATCTGCGCTGGCCTGCCCATGAGCGCCTTGAGCATGCGCTCCACGTTCTCCCATAACCAGGACCAAGCGACCTCTCTGCGAGGAGGAGAAGGAAGAGATCGGTTGGGAACCGAGCGAACTTAGGTTCGTAGCTATAGCAGTTTAGGACCGATAGTAACTTAGGCTCGTAGCTATAGCTATAGCAGAAGAGCAACCAAACTGTCGGAGGTCCGCGCGGACCTTCGAACGTTCATGTCCATGCAATGCGTTGTTATTCTCCAGGCCATGCAGTAGCATCTTCCTGCCCTGGCAATGTGCAGGGGCGCTCTGAACAAGGGCTCCCAACTTCGCGCTTCGCGCAGCGCGAAGCGCGAATAACTTCGCGCTCTCGCGCCGCCCCCCAAGGAGGAGAAGAGGAGGACGAGGAGGAGGGGGAGAAGGAAGGAGGACGGCGAAGCGCGAAGCGCGAATAACTTCGCGCCCTCGAGGGAGCCCTTGCTGAAACCCCTCCCTGGCGGGCTGAGCGTGCCAGGGGCGGTGCGGGAGGCGGCACCAGGGGGGTCCAGCGCCGATCCCAGAGATCAACGAAGACCTCCGGAAGCTGTCCGCAATGAACTTCGGGGCGTAGCTCGTGCCTCGGGCGGCCGTTCCGGACGATCTGGGCACCCCCAGAAGGCCCACGGCCGATGGCGAGGCGCAGCTGCCGGAGAGCGTCCCGAAGCCAGGAAACCGCCGAGAACCAGCGGAGACGTCCGAAAACAGAGCGCGGACCTCCGACAACTCATCTTATGTTGATACCGGCATGCCCGTCGGTCGGAAGAAAGGGGTCGAGCCATGAAGCGGGAAGGCGTCGGAGGTAGTCTGAGTCTCCACCTGCCCACTTACGACGAAGGCAGAAGGAAAGCCACACCGTAAAGTAGGAAAGGATTGGAAAGGCGGAGAAGTGACACAGGAAGTGACGTAAAGCAGGAAGTGACGTAGGAGGAAAGCCACACCGTAAAGCAGGAAGTGACACGTCAGAAGGAAAGCCACACCGTAAAGCAGGAAGTGACGTAGGAAGGCGCAGAAAGTAAATCAGGATGTGGGAATCTACAAATACGTACTTCCAACGGCGGATGGTATGCCGCCTATTCTGCCTGCACCAGCGAGCGCGGGCGGGTCGCAAGCGGGTCGCGGGTGGGTCGCGGGTTGGGTCGCCGGTGGGTCGTGGTCGGGTCGCGGCGGGGTGGGTCGCGGGTGGGTCGCAGGGTTGCCGCGGGTTGGGTCGCGGGTGGGTCGCGGGCGATTCGCGGAGCGGGTCGCGGGGTGGGTCGCGGGTGGGTCGCAGGTGGGTCGCGGGGCGGTCGCGGCGGGTCGCGGGCGGGTCGCAGGGTGGGTCGCAGGTGGGTCGCGGGGGGTGCGACGCCACAACAGCAGCAACAACAACAACATCAACAACAACAACAACAGCAACAACAACAACAACAGCAACAACAACAACAACAACAACAACAACAACAACAACAACAACAATCACAACATCATCATCAACAACAACAGCAGCAACAACAACAACGACGACGACACCAACAATGATTTTACCCTCATGCGAAATGTTTCCACACGAAGCATGCGACCATCATGGTAACCATCCCTATCATGGGGGACTATTGTTCTATAGCGGGGCCCGTTACTCCCATTCCCAGATCTCCCGCCCAATGAGGTCTTGCAAACACCTCCTTCGAGAAATTTCAACATATCCCGCCTCGAAAACGAATGCCCGCGCCTTGCTGCGCCGATGCGAGACCGCCAGTGGAGCCCCAGCCGAGGGTAAATCACGAGGAAGTATCGAGCGGCAGGATTGCCTTTGTGCGGCTAGGGGCTGGCTGCGGCGAGGCAAGGACCTGGCCCTGAATAGAAAGGGAGGAAAGTCTCGAGCAGCCGCTGTTGTTGCTGGGAGCGGCGCCAATGCTGAAGAGAGTAGGGCGCTAGTCCAGCGTAAAACAAAACGAAGTCTCGAGCGGGAACGCTGGTTTTGTTGGGACGGCGGTTGTGGCGGCGAGAAGGAACACCGCCTTGAGTAAGAAGGGAGGAAGTCTCGAGCGGGAGCCGTGGTTTTGTCGGGACGGGGGCTGTCGGCGGCGAGGGGCAGCACCGTTCTGAGGAAAAAGGGAGGAAGCCTCGAGCGGGAGCGTTGTTCTTGCTTGGAGCGGCGCCAATTCAAAAGAGAGTAGGACGCCAGTCCAGCGTAAAACGGCAGAAAATCTCGGGCGGAAGCGTTTTGTCGGGACAGCGGCTTTCGGCGGCGAAGAGGAGCACCGCCTTGAGTAAAAAAAAGAGGAGGTCTCGAGCGGGTGCGTTGTTGTTGCTGGGGGTGGCGCCGATGAGAGAAAGAATAGCGCGCCAGTCGAAGGTAAAAAGGGAGGAAGTTTCGAGCGGTAGCGCCTGGTTTTGTTGAGACGGCGGCTTTCGGCGGCGAGCAAGAGCTCCGGCCCTGAGCAAGAAAGGAGAAAGTCTCGAGCGGGAGCGTTGATCTTGTTGGGGGGCCAGTTTGGGCGCCCCCCAAACCCCTCGAGCGTGAGCCTCATTCTCAATGGAAATGTAGCTGGCGCCGAGGCGAGAACGCCAAAGCGCCTGGGGGGGTCCAACAATCATAACTGTTTAATAATTAACATTCACCGACGACAGCACCAACAACAACGAACATTTTAAGACTGTTCGCTCCTATTTGCTCACGTGCTAAACAATACGTATACCCCAAACCTTCAGTACCCACCCTCGTCGTCTTCGATCGTACCCCCTTGAGGGTATATCTTCCTTACCTGCCACGTGTATTTAGTGCAGGCCATCAGACAAGGGAAGAGAGGACGGGTGGAAGGGGGAGGGAGAATTATCAGTTATGGAACACAAGAGAAATTAGCAGGCGGGGATCAAGGAGCAGAAAACAAGTGGAAGAACCAGACGGGCAGATCGGGTGGGCAGACCCATAGCGGACAGGTCGGGAAGGCGGGCCCAGGCGACGAGGTCGAGCAAGCGGGTTGCTGAAGCGCGGGTCCTGCATGAACCGCGAGGAAGTCTCGAGCGATAGCGCGATTCCTAAGTAAATCGTGAGAAAAGCCAGCGTGGGCCAGCAACGGGGCCACGAAGGGCAGCGAGCGAAGGTGACCGCGGAACCAGTACGGGCAGCGAGGGGCATCGAAGGCGGGCGAAGGGCACCGAGCGGCGACTGCAGTCATTCTCGGGCTGGTCGGGCGGGCAGGCCCCGGCGGGCGGGTCGAGCGGGCGGTTCGTTGAAGCGTGAGTCCTGCTTGAACCGCAAGGCAATATGTAGCGGGAGCGCGATTCCTGACTGTCGAGGACCAGCATCGGAAGAAATTGAAGAAATATCAAGCGAAGCGGTTCGGTGGTAAATTGCGAGGAAGTCCCAAGCGAGAAAAGCGATTCTGCAATACATTGTCAAGACGTATCAAGCGGGAGCCGCGATTCGGTGGTAAATTGCCAGGAAGTCCACAGCGAGAGCGCGATACTCTATAAAATTGTGAGGAAGTATCCAGCGGGAACCGTTTTTGTTTTAAACCGGGGACCAAGGATACAGTTTGGGCCTCAAGACTTTCCCTGATAAAAAACCAGGTGCGAGCCCCGGGAGGGACACTTCAATCGAACAAATACAAGGTGCACAGGGCGGGGGGGATCAGCAAGAATTATTTTTCATAAATGAGAATTCAACAACAACAACAACAACAACAACAACAACAACAACAACAACAACAACAACAACAACAACAACAACAACAACAACAACAACAACAACAACAACAACAACAATAACATCAACAGCAACAACAACAACAACAATCATTTCAAGACCGGTCGCTCTTACTGGCATGCGTGTCTTGCATTCTGTATACCCCAGTCCTCGATACCCGCCCACTTCGTCTTCGATTGCACCCCCTTTCGGGGGGAATCTCGTTATTGTCGGCCACTGACTGAAGTGAGAAGAAGTCTCGAGCGAGAGCGCCGTTCCTGAGTTCGGGGGCCTCTTTGGCCAGGGGCTCTCGGAGTAAACCGTGAGGAAGTATCGAGCAGGAGCCCTTGCCGTCGTGGCTGGGCCTCCGCCAACTAAATTGAATTGCAAGGCGGTCTCGAGCGAGAGCGCCGTTGCTGAGTTTGGGGGCCTCTCTGACCAGGGTGTATCGGGGAAAATTATGAGGAAGAGTCGAGCGGGAGCCGTTGCTGTCGTAGCTGGGCCTCCAAAGGCCCACATTTAGGTTCAAAGCAACGATCGAGCGGGAGCCTCGTTTTCAAGGAAAATGTAGCCCGCGTCGAGGCGAGAGCGCGCGAAACCGTTTCCCGAGACGAGCAACAATTATTCTTTAGAGCTGAGTATACAACAACAACAACAATCAGTTTCAGACTGTTCGCTCTTACTGGAACGAGTGTCTTACATTGCGTATATCCCAGCCCTCGATACCCGCCCATTTCGTCTTCGATTGCACCCCCTTTGAGGAGGACTCTCTTCCTGGTCGGCCACTGACTGAGGTGCGAAGAAGTCTCGAGCGAGAGCGCCGTTCCTGAGTTCGGGGGTCTCTCTGGTCAGGGGCTTTCGGAATACCGATGAGGAAATATCGAACGGGAGCCCTTGTCGCCGTGTCTGGGCCTCCACCAACTTTCCTGAATTACGGGAGCGTCTCGAGCGAGAGCGCCGTTCCTGAAATCGGGGGCCTTCTTGGCCAGGGGCTCTCGGAGTAAACCGTGAGGAAGTATCGAGCAGGAGCCCTTGCCGTCGTGGCTGGGCATCCGCCGACTTAATTGAATTGCGAGGCAGTCTCGGGCGAGAGCGCCGTTCCTGAGTTCGGGGGCCTCTCTGGCCAGGGTGTCTCGGGGTAAGGTGAGGATGTATCGAGCGGGAGCCGTTGCTGTCGTAGCTGGGCCTCCAAGGGCCCACAGTTCAAGCTAACGCTCGAGCGGGGGCCTCGTTTTCAGAGAACATGTACCGGCGTCTAGACGAGTGCGCGCGGAACCGTTTCCGGAGATCAACCACAATTTGTCTTTAGGAATGAATGCTCAACAACAGAAGCACCACCACCAACAACGCCAACAACAACAAACAAACAAACAAACAAATAAACAAACAAACAAACACAAAAAACAAACAAACAAACAAACAAACAAACAAACAACAATTATTCACTGCGTGGAGCTCCCCATATGTGCATCTATTCGCGTGGACCTGTCCGCCGTGAGCGTCTAGCCGCAAGAGTTTTCGAATATAAGCGGGCTTGAGTTGTGACGGTCTGATCATTCATCGAACTGTGAATGAATTGGAGTGTGAATGAGTCTCAGTAGTACGAGCGCGTCTCTGCGCATGAGCCTGGGGCCTCCTGGGGGCTCCTGAAACCTCCTAGGGCTTCCTGGGGCCTCCAGAGCCTCTTGGGGTCTCCTGGGGCCTTTTGGGGTTTCGAGTGGCCTCCTGAGGCCTCCTGCAGCCTCGCGTGGCCTCCTGGGACCTCCTGAAGCCTCCTGGGACCTCCTAGGTAGGGCTCGCGCCCCGGGAAAAGGGAAATCGATAGGAACACACGTAAAACACAGACTCGTGCCACAGGGGCGGCCCCATCTACAGGAACACGTAAAACATTTAGGGTTGTATACACAGGAGAAGGACAATCTATAGAAACATACGTATAACATCAAGGATTCATGCTCCAGGTGAGGCCCAATCTATAGGAGCATACTTACGTGAAACACATGGGATTGGAACCACTCCTGTTGCCTTCTGAGGCCTCCTGCTCCTGGGGCCTCTCGGGGCCTCATGTTGCCTTCCGGGGCCTCCTGGCGCTTCCTGTGGCCTCCTGGGGCTTCCTGTGGCTTCCTGACGCCTCCTGGAGCTTCCTGGGGCCTCCTGGAGCCTCTTGGGACATCCTGTGGCCACTTGAATCTTACTGTGGCCTCCTGATGCCTCCTGGGACCTTGTGTGGCCTCCTGGGGCCTCCTAGAGCCTGCTGGAGCCTCCTGTGGCATCCCGGGGAGAACCTGTGCCCACGAGTCTTGCCACCAAAACAGGCAAACCGATCGAGACATCCTCAAAATCTGGCCCCCCTGGGGGGGCGAAAAAGAGCGCCTCGCTCGAGACATCCTCCAAATCTGCTCCGAAAGCGGAGGATGCTGGGCATGCAAAGAGGCAAACCGCTCGAGACAACCCCACCATTTTGACGCGAACGGAAACCGTGCAATACCACTGGCGGCCCCCCCTAAATGAGCGCCTCGCTCGAGACATCCTCCAACTCTGCTCCGACAGCGGAGGATGTTGGGCATGCAAACGAACAAACCGCTCGAGACATCCCCGCCATTTTGGCGCGAATGGAGGCCGTGCAAAACCCCTGGCCGCCCCCTTACGAGTGCTAAAACCAGCAAGCCGCTCGAGACATCCTCATCATCTGCTCATCTGCTCATCTGCTCATCTGCTCATCTGCTCATCTGCTCATCTGCTCATCTGCTCATCTGCTCATCATCATCATCATCATCATCATCATCATCATCATCTGCTCATCATCATCATGATCATCATCCTCATTATCATTATCATTATCATCATCATTTTCAAAATCATCATCATCACCAGCCGCAGCAGCATCATCATACTCATCCATCATTCACCATCACCATCATATGCACATAATACTCTCACCGTACCATGGTCATCATCATGGCAATAATGAGAGGCACGGTGTGGCCGGAGTAATAACAATAATCCGATCTTAGGATATGGGGAACAAGAATCCGCATCGCGGAATCCCACGTCAGCCACGCACCCAGGGACAGTGAATGACCGTTCGGCCCCCTCACTCTGATCTCTTCTGACGAAGCCCGGCGCTGCGACAGCGATGCTTGTAAGCCCCCGCGAAGACAGTCAGATTGCGCGTGGCCTGGCCAACCAACTGGAAATACTGCCACGTTGGGGAGCCAACATATATCCCTGGCTAACCCGTACTTCACGGACGAGAGAAGGAGGATGGCCTGCCCGCGAAATCCTTCGCGGTCGCTCCTCTTGATCGCGGCCAAGGACCGTGGCCTCTAACGTAGCAACCAAAAAAGCATGCGCCCCGCCGACGACCTGGCAACCTGCGGGGTCGACTGGACCGCACAGTGCTCGATGCAGGGCGCGCGCACGTGCGCCCGCGCGCGTGCGTGGCGTGGTGGGTCGGGGGGGGGGTCGATCTGAAACTTATGGGGGCCCTCTCTTCCCCCCATAACTCACTGGGAATAATATGAACGAGCTGGGCCTTACTTGCGAGGGGGCTCGAGGACTGGGTCGAATTATCTTCCTGCTGCTCAGTAACTGGAGTGGCCGGGGCATCCGTGGAGCTCAAGGACCCAGCAGGGGGGCCCCGAACCACCGACGCAAGCCCCCGGGGCCGGAGCCCCCCACGAAGCAACCGCGGAACGCAAATCAGACGCCTGGCCGAGGCTGACGTCGCCCCTTCCAACCGCGTCCGTGCTCTAGCGAGGTTCGGAACTGCGAGGCGCAAGTTCGACGTGTCGACAACACAAAAAGAACACACAACACACATGTATGTATGCCTGCATGTCTGCATGTATGGACGTATGCGTGTATGTATGTATGTATGTATGTATGTATGTATGTATGTATGTATGTATGTATGTATGTATGTATGTATGTATGTATATATGTATGTATGTATGCATGCATACATGCATGCATGCATGCATGTATGTATGTATGCATGTATGCCTGTATGTATGTATGTATGTGTATATGTATGTATGTATGTCTGTGTGTATGTATGTATGTATGTATGTATGTATGTATACATGTATGTATGTTTATGTGGATGTATGTATATGTGTATGTGTGTGCGAATGAATGAGTGTATGAATGTATGTATGCATTTATGAATGTATGTATTCATGACTGACGGGCTGTCCGTATGCATGTCGGCATGTATGGATGCATGCATGCATGTATGTGAGTGTATGTATGTATGCCTGTATGCATGAATATGTGCATGTGTATGTATAGATAGATGCGTATGTATATGCACATGTAAAGGTGTATGTGTATGTACACGAACGTGCATATATATATATATATACACGCATAGCATGTGAACAGTTACATATATACACATATATACATATATATATATATCAAACCGCTACTCTACGCGCCCCATGCGGAGAAAGCCCCTGCGTTGCGCGACGTCAAGAGCGCGCGTGCTGCCTGGGGTAAACATTTAGATCAGATGCTAGGGATCCTACTCTGAAGAAACTGAATGCGTCTCAAAAACTCCCTGGAAGTCGGTGGAATCGCCGCCGGGGTTTCGGAGGGGCGGGCGGGGCGGGGGGGGGGGGTCAAGGAGGTGGCAGAGGACAGTGCTGACGTGCACTGACTGAATAACTGAGGGTAGATTTTCCCTCGCTCGGCTGCTTCTTCCTGCCCGGCAACGCAGCGCTCGGCGCGGGCGCGGCCGGACTTCGAGCGGGCTGTCGGCGCCGCGCCTGGTCCCGCCATCCGCGGTAGCCTCGCCGCCATTGCCAGAGTACGAATCACCAGTCGGACCCCGAATCGCCAGAATTGCATGGCCAGCCCAGAGCGAGTCTTCCGCGGCGCCGAGAAAACTGGTTCGACTGCCTTCGCGTGCGCCAGCGCCGCCGTGCTGAACACGACGGTGTCGATTGTCGTACCTTCTGTCCTCACATCGCACGTGCACAGCGCACCTGGAACCACAATGTGTCATCCCACTCGAACGGAGAAGGTCGACTCCGCGACGGCTGGCGCTTCAATGTTGAAGTCTCCCACCACGGTTCATGGCGCCTAAAGTGCTGCGATCTGACCAACCTCTCACCAGTGCCACCAATTGTATTAAAGCCGAAGAAGCAGACAAGGCCACAGCATATCCATACATCTAGATGACACCAAGCATCACTCCACCCATCGCGTGAACCTCGCCTGCCCCCACTATCTGAATGCTGCAAACGAATGCAACACGACGAACTTGAAGGCGACTCGATTGACGGCACATTCACCTCCCTCATTGGCCATGGCTTGATGACTAGCATCAGCTCGTTTGGAATGGCGATCTTCTCGTCCAGGACGCGCGTGAAAACGCAATCCCTCGTGGCGACACTTGTCCCGCTTTCGAAGGTCACGCCGAGCTACATCTGCTTCAGCCATGACTGGGAATTTTAATTCCAGTCGAACTGGATGTCGGCCAGCTCTGTCACCCCTGCATGCGACGTTGTCGAACCTATTAATTAAATGTGTTCGGATCGTCAGCGCAAGTAATGGAATCATGACTCACTGGGGGTGCACCCTCCGCGGATGAGCCCGGCATCGCCGTGCAAGTGGCTTCCCTCAGCGAATCAATACTGGACCTTCCTAGCGATGCTTCGCCCGTCGAAGCGCAAGACGCTGAAGAAATAGAACTAGGCATTGGAGAGAAAGGTGTAGGCGAGCTCACGCATTGTGTCGTCGACTCCTGTGGCAGGTGAGCCAAAACCGCAGGAGCCGACGCGGCGAGACCTTTCTCATTCCGCTCCCTCGCAGCTGCGGCGGCAGCGAACTTGGCCCCCGAAAGCTTCTGCGCCTCAGAATGCACCACCATCAGCGTCATCGTCGTCACCAGAGGCGTTGCTGGCTGGGGCGCCCCCTGCCGCGGCCGCCTCCGCTGCCGCCTCGGCGCAGCCCTCGGCGCTGCCGACACCGGGTCCTGCCGCCTTGGCTGTACCTTCGGCCGCCACAGCTGCACCGTCAGCGCCATCTTGCGTGCGCCACTTCTTCATGCGATCCTCGACCTGCTTGCGAACCGCATCCGCTCGTGGCAGCCACCCTCGGATTTCATCCTCGCGGCGAGAGATGGCCTTCTTGGCCGCCTTCAACTCATTCTCAGGGTTGGCCATGATATCCTCTATGCCAACGGCGGTGGCTTTACCCCATGACAGGTTGGAGATATCTTTCTCATCTTCGACTTTGCCACCGCCGTATGGTACAATGACTTCCGCGTGGACGCGTGGACCAACCTGTGAACTGCCGTCTGCCTAGCTGCTGCTGTAACCAAAACAATCGCCGCCTTCTGCTCCTTTTACCCAGCGGGGGCGAGGGATTGGCAAAGGCGAGCCGCCGATCGTACGGCCTGGTCGTCCTTGATCTCCGCATCGCGCCAGGCAGCGTCTGCCCTGCGCACCTGCACTGCTGCTGCCTGCTACGCCTCTGGACTCCTGCTCCCCCCCCCCCCCCTTTTGGTCACCTCCGCCTAGAGGACGGTCTTCACGGTGGCGTTCTGGGTGACGCTGACAGCTTTGGGCACGTGCGCCTTGGCTGGACCTTGGGCCAAGTTCTCTGGCCCTTCAGGATCGACTTTGCCTGCGCCAGCTTGTCTCATCAATTCGTTTCCTACCTCTCCTGGGAACGAACGTGCCTCGGCGACTCGTAACCGTGACCATGGTGCACCTCGACCAGCCGATGGCAGCGAGAACACTTCACCCCGCTTTTCTCGATCTTACCATTCCGCTCGTGCGTGCCACATCCGCGCCACCGAGCCTGAAGAACAGGTGCCTGAAGAACAGGTGGGCAAGCAGGAGGAGGCCATGGTCGTTCTGGAAGTCGCCGGGCGGGTTGCTTTGAAAGCCTCTGCCGCCCCTCCGCCCCGCTTGGAGGCCACCCGGGCCCGCATAGCGGCTCGGGAGGCTGCGAGGAGGGCGCCAGCAAACTCGAACTGTCGAACTGGTCGGGCAACGGTGCCTCCCCCCCCAAAAAAAACCACTCGTGCGCGCCACATCCGCGCCACGGGGCCCACTGCCCCCGACTGACCCCCCCGACTCGGCTGCCCTGCCGCGGCCCTGCCGCCGCGAGAGCCGGCCGCTCAAGCTTCGCGGCGCCGGCCCTGCGGTGGCCAATCCCGGGAAGCTGCTCTGCGGCGGGCGGCACGGCGCCCAGGCAGCGCTACGCGGACGCGCCGAAGCTCGAGCCCCGACGCTCGAGCCCCGACGCTCGAGCCCCGACGCTACGCGAAAATAGCTCGAGCCCCGACGCTCGAGAGAAAGATTAGCAGGATTAGCAGCATTGGCGCAACCAGACTCCACGAGCGCAGGGAAGCCAAAGCACTGGGCTGCCTTGGGCGTCGAGCCTGGGCCGCTCGAGAGGAAGAGGAGGGAGAGGACGCCGACGAAGAGGGCCAGGAGGGTGACGGGCACCAGGGCTTGACGACTTGGAAGAGGCTGTTGGTCCTCAGCCTTTCGGGCGCGTGTGGAGCAGCTGCGGGAAAAAAAACTAGACGGAGGAGTATGAAGATCTGCCAGGGCAAAGAGGCGGAACAAATCACATGCACGTGCACCGATCCTGGCCAAGCGTGTTCTGCATGCGTGTGCACTGTTCCTGGAATCAGGAAATGCCTAACCGTGATGGGTGCTTGTGCTGAGCTTCGTTTTGCCGCTTCCTATCCCCACGGGTGTGGCCTGGGCCCCACTGGTCGATCTACCCCCCTGGATGAGGGTATCGCCTGTTTCCTGCAGGTTTCGAAAGTATATCCCCAACTGGGTTGCCGAGCTGTCGGGGTCTGGATAGGGGTGGGGATGGGTATAGGGGATCGGGGTCGGTTTAAACAATACTGAGGTGTACGGCGTTCGTCGCCCGAAGAGGAAGAGGAACGGAAGAGCGCACGGTGCTGGGCGACCTCGTGATTCGAGTTCCAGTCCTTCGGCACCAGAGAGCGCAAGGAGGCCAGCATGACGGCCTCGTGCTCATCCTCCTCCATCCTCGTCCCCCCTCCTCCTTCCCCTCCCACTATAGACGAAGCCAGGACGAGGATAACATCGGGCGAGGATCAATCAAGAATATATGAGATCCGGCGGCTCTGGAGGATGTCTCGGGCGCCGCGGCCTTCCCAGAGCGTCCAAGAACCCTATGAGAGCGTTCCGGAACGCTCTGGACCGGTTTTATCCTCGTCCTAGCCCCGTCCGACATCCTTCTTCCCCTCCCACTCCTAATTGCTCTGCCCTTCCCTTACTCCTCCTGTTGCTACTGCTTTCTGTTCCGACGATGCGCAGGGCCCGTTGTTTCTCACTGAGGGTTCCTGCTGACGCTGAAGCTGAAGGCAGCTCTGTCAACAGGTGACTGGTGCCATCGGTAGCCCCCGCCCTCAGCCTGCGCTGGGGGAGGCGAAGGGAACTAACACTTAAACGGGAACAAACCTAGAGGGCAAAGGAACAGAGGCAAATGACAACACGGCGGCACGACGGAGCGACAGGGACGTACGGTCGGGAACTTCTGCTCAGCGTGTCGCCGCGGCGGCCCCGGCGACACGCTGTGCCTTGCCAGCGGATGGCGTGTCGCTCCGCGGGGCGGGAGGCTCGGACAGGCTTGGGACGTCCACGCTGGGGGACCCGGATGTGGATAGCGTGTCGCGCCGAAGCGTGGTGAGCCAAAACCGGAGGAACGACACGCGATCCACAAGCTCCCGACCGCAACCGAAGGCGGAAGGGAGAGACGAGGCAACTGCAGCAGGACGGTTGTCAAGTGCACAAAGGTCCTCCTCCTCCTCCTCCTCCTCCTCCTCCTCCTCCTCCTCCTCCTCCTCCCCCTCCTCCTCCTCCTCCTCCTCCTCCTCCTCCTTCGCCTCCTCCTCCTCCTCCTCCTCCTCCTCCTCCTCCTCCTCCTCCTCCTCCCCCTCCTCCCCCTCCTCCCCCCTCCTCCTCCTCCTCCTCCTCCTCCTCCTACTCCTCCTCCTCGTCCTCCTCCTCCTCCTCCTCACCCTGACCAGCCTTGTACTCCGAGAGGTTCACGGTGCCCCTGTACTTCGCGAGCCGCAGCGACAGCACGTCGCACTCCTCCTGCAGGCGGTACGAGTTGGAGACGTTCGTCACGATAGTGTCGAAGGACGCGATGACCTCTCAGTGCACAGAACAGCGGTGACACAGCGAGTGCTGCGCCATCGGGGGGCGCCTGGCCCGGGGCGGCTGGGGAGTCTGTACACCTGCGGCGGCACGCATGTGGGGAGAGAGAACGCAGAGAGGGGCCCAGGGAGGCACAGACACACAGGAGCACATCAAAGAATGCATCCTAGTGTTATGTATTTTCTGGACTTTCGTCTTCTCCTCCACTCCTCATGCTTTCCAGTATTTTCCTGGGCATCGACGTTTACTCGTATTTGTGTCCTTTTTCCCCTTCTGGAACTCTTCGGCCGCCCTGGGACAGGCGTCCTCGACGGTGGAAACGCTTGAATCATAAGCTTCTTCGTCCGCTGCACCTCGTTCATCCATAGGTTCTGACCGAAGCCCATGACGGCCGCGTTGAATGCGAACATCTCGTTGTAGGTCGTCGGCACGGACCTTCGTGGCCGGCGGCCCGCTGGAACGAGCGCGCGGGATGGAGGGAAGGAGGGGGGCCCTGAGGAGTTGGGGAGGCGGGGAGGGCATGGAGAAGGAAGAGAAAGGAGAGGAAAATCAACCAGAGCCAATCCAGGATGCTGCAGAGCACCCTCCCGTCTCAACTCCCGTCCTCAGAACTTGCGAGCGCCCCATGGGCTCGCCCGACCGCCGTCTTTTTTGCTACGAGAAAGGGGCTGCCCAGAGAGAGCCTCGTTAGGAAAAAAGAGCCCCCCTGTGCGAATATCTGTTGCGCCTGTTCATCTGCTGGCCAGAATGAACAGGTCATCTCAAGCGGGATCGTTGTTTTGAACTGAAGCCTCCATCCATCCGTGTTGCCGTCGAGGACTGCTCACTTCCGTTAGATCAAAAATGCCTCGAGTCGGTCCTCGATCTCCGTATTGAAACCTTGCCGCCCTTAATCTGGTGAACATGTAGCAGCGAGGATGTGCGCGCCGCTGAGACGACAGCCGCATTTTGAAGGCGAGTCGCCATCCGTCAGCAAGGCCCTTCACCTCCTGCTCTTCTTCCTCTTACCTCCTGCTCCTGACATGAGAAGCCCGTCGGCGGTTCGTCTAGACTTGATGGGTCGACGGTAAGCCGCGCCAGGGGCAATGCCCGAGCTGCGTTGGCACCGCGCTGCGTCCGGAACGAACCCGTCCGGAGCACTGGCCGGACACTGTCCGGAACAGGCGCGTGGATTCCATGGCCCTCCGGCCTCGTGGCCCCCGCGGCCCGCAGGCCGCCCGGGGACACACATTTCGGGCGTTCCGACGCCGGAAGGGGCCGAAATGGCCGTCCCTGGGCGCACTGCAAAGCCAGCCGCTCTCCAGGGTGAGGGCTTGACCCTAAATGGCAACGACGGAAGGCGAGACTCGGTCCTTCTCGCCCCCATCCCCGCCCTCGTCCTTCGCCCCCGCCGCCTCCTCCTCCCCGCTCCCCCCGCCTCTTCCGCATCCTCCTCGCTTCGTGCATCATACGCTGGGGCAGTATGCTGGGGGGGGGGGCATGCTGATGTCAAGCAGCTGCTTCCCCGCGAAGCCAGATCCGACCAGCCAACAAGCCAACCAAGCGCCAAACCAACGGGCCAACCAGCCAAGCCTGCCTCCCGCCCACCTCCTCGCCCAGGGACTTTGATTTCGAGCGATCCGACGCCCGATGTGGCAAAAATCACCGTCTCTGGGCGCCGACGCGCCCTGCGGCCTGGGCTGGAGGCCAAGCCTACCAGGTCTGGCCATCCACCACCGGCCTGATCCGACGATCCAGCCATATTCTCCTCCTCCTCCTCCTCCTCCTCCTCCTCCTCCTCCGCCTCCGCCTCCGCTTCCTCCTCCTCCTCCTCCTCCTCCTCCTCCTCCTCCTCCTCCTCCTCTCTTCCTCCTCCTCCTCCTTCTCCTCCTTCTCCTCATCCTCCTCCTCCTCGTCTTTCTTCTTCTTCTTCTTCTTCTCCTCCGCCTCCTCCTTGTCCCTGCGTCCCTCTCTTCCTCCGTCCCTCGCCCCATCCCTTCCTCCCTCCTCCCCCCTCGTTCCTCAGCCACCTCACCTCCCTCGCTTTCCTGCTCCTCCTTCTCCTCCTCCTCCTCCTCCTCCGCCTCCTCCTCCCGGGGACTGTCTTGGCGCGCGCCGCGCTTCGCCTCGTCTTGAGACAGGTCGCGGGCCGTTCCTCGACCCGAGCGCCTCCCGACCCCCCCCAAAAAAAACGGCCGCTCCGATGCCTTGGAGAGCCGGCTGGGGGCCTGAGGTGGCTCAGCAATTGTTCCGGCCAGCTGGACTGGGGGGGCGAGCCAGGGCGCCAAAGGCGGGGGCACAGCAGACGGGGGCACGGGGAACGCCGGCTCCCACGTTTGGCGATGCCCCCGTTTGGGGGGCCTGCGCGCCATCAACGGGGGCACACTGAACGGCGGCACATGGAGAAGCGTAAGCCCCCGTTGAGCTAAACCCCCGTGTACGAAGCCCCGAGCGAGGATGCTGGGCTCGAGACGCTTTTGTTGCCTTGTTCGGCCCCCCCGGGGTTGTTCTCGGGTCCCCCTTGCGGTAGCGTCGGGAAAACGGATGCGGAGGGTGAGAGACTGCAACATGGTGGACCCCGGCAGGGGTAGGGGAACCGATTTTGAGCGGGAGGAGGAGAAGGAGGAGGAAAAGGAGGAGGAAGGAGAAGGAAGAGAAAGGAAGAGGAGGAGGAGGAGAAGGAGGAGGAAAAGGAGGAGGAAGAGGAGGAGGAGGAGAAGGAGGAGGAGGAGGCGGGAGAGGAGGAGGAGGAGGAGGAGGAGGAGGAGGAGAGGAGGAGGAGGAGGTAGGAGAGGAGGAGGGATGAGTAAAGAGGAGGACGAGAGGAGAAGGAGGAGGAGGAGGAGGAGGGGAGGAGGAGGGAGGAGGGAGGAGGAGGCGGAGGAGGAGGCGGAGGAGGAGGAGGAGGAGGAGGAGGGAGGAGGAGGAGGAGGAGGAGGACGAGGAGGGAGGAGGAGGAGGAGGAGGAGGAGGAGGAGGAGGAGGAGGAGAGGAGGGTGAGAGGAAGAGGAGGAGGAGGCGGGGGAAGGCGGAGGAGGGAGGGGCAGGAGGAGGAGGAGTAGGAGGAGGAGGAGGAGGAGGAGGAGGAGGAGGAGGAGGAGGAGGATGGAGGAGGGGGGGTGGGAGGAGGAGGAGGAGGAGGAGGAGGAGGAGGAGGAGGAGGAGGAGGCCCCCAGGGTCGGGCCTGCACCCGCGGGGCAGGGCCACGGGGCCACAGGGCGCGACGAGCAGCCCAGCCTCGAGGCAAGAGGCACCCCTCGTCGACGAGCCCTGCGTTGCATCCTCGAAGGGCCTCCCCTGTCCTATCGGTAGGGGGCTACATGCGAACCCTGACCCTACCCCCCCACGATTTCTAAGGGGGAGTGTGGGGTTCACTTCGCTCGGGAGCTCTCGAACGAGGTGAATCCCACCCTCCCCCTCAGAAATCGTGGGGGCCAGGGGTAGGGTTTGCATGTGGCCCCCTGATCGCGCCCAATGATCCGTGTCGAATCCGCGCGGAATCCATGTCCAACAGGCCGGATCCGCGTCGAACCGCCGTCGAACCCACGCCGGATCCGTGCCGAATCCACGCCGGACCCGCGTCGGGTACACGAAAAGACCGCAGTTGGCAGGACAGACGAGGCCCCCCGAAGATGCGACGTACCACGGCTCGTTCCAGGAGCCCCGAATCCCAATCGGTGTGCATGTCTTGTTAGGCGAACGGAGGATTCAACTTGAGATGCTGGAGGTGCGCGCGGATCTCGTGGATCGGCGCTGGGCCTCCCCTGGTAGCGACTGCGGCGCCGCCCCTGGCGCCCTCCGCGCGCCCGGAAGGGGGTCGACCGAAGAAATCCTCGCGTAGCTCCAACAATCTATGTTCAATGGAATCTCCTCTGCGGTGGTGACGAGGAAAGTCTCTATGATCACAGGTGCGGGGAACAAGAACGCCCAGCCCCCACTGAGAAATCGGTCTCGTGCTTCACCCACCGAACATCCTCATCGCCCACTCGGTGGCCCCATGGGTGGGATGAAGATGCTGATGGTGATGATGATGATGATGATAATAATGTTAATAAGAATAATAATACGAATAATATTAGTAGTAACATTAATAATACAAGTACTGATAGTAATAATGATAATACAAGAATAATAATAATTGTGTTAGGATTAGTATTCATATCACTATTAGTAATACTACTACTGATACCAATAATAATGCTAATAAGCAAAATAATGATGCTGCTGCTCATGATGATGGTGATGGTGATGGTGCTGATGATGGGTGGGGTAAAAACGCTGATGATGATGGTGGTTCCCAATGCCTCTCTCTCTATATATATATATAGATTGTCCCGTCTGTCTCAAACGGCATTCCGTGATTATGTGTTCTGTTCATCAACCGGCTACACGCATGAGTGGCCCTGGTACGTCCCCCTACAGACGGATGTTGGAAGAAATATGGAACACAATCAGAACATATTCAAAACAACATAAAAAACGAACATCTTCCCCCGACTATCTTTGACTGCTCTTGCATATTCCTCCTGTCGAGGGGCACGCCCGACTTCAGGCTGCGCGCAAGACGTGGCCCCACAGGCGAGCGTGGCCCTCGGTGCGCGACGCTCGGGGGCCGCAGGGGGGGAGGCCAGACCCGAGCACGAACCAAGACGCTGCCAGTTCTCGCACCGCGCTCTGCCCTCGGGGGGAGGAGGAGGAGGAGGAGGAGGAGGAGGAGGAGGAGGAGGAGGAGGAGGAGGAGGAGGAGGAGGAGGAGGAGGAGGAGGGAGGAGGAGGAGGAGGGAGGAGGAGGAGGAGGAGGAGGAGGAGGAGGAGGAGGAGGAGGAGGAGGGGGGGGGGGGGGCCGGCGTGGGCGCCCGCACCGAATGCTGCCCCAGCGAGCGGGAGGCCACTCCTGCGTGGAGCCGCCGGCAACGGCGGGCAGCGGCGCGCACAAGGGGGCAGAGGGAGGGGGGGAGGCTTCTTAGAAGGAGGCCGCTTCGGGGGCAGAGGGAGGGGGGGAGGCTTCTCAGAAGGAGGCCGCTTCTCAGAAGGCGCCCGCCGTACATCTGCAGACAGGGCCCGCGCCTTCTGAGAAGCAGGGGTGCTTCTAAGAAGCCTTTCCCCCTCCACCATACCCCCACCCCCCCCCGTCGCGTGGCCGACACATGTTACCTCAGCGAGCGAAAGGTCACTCTTACATGGAGCCGTCGGCAACGGCGAGCAGATCTGGTTCACGAAGGGTGGTTTCGACAGCTGCTGGGATGCCTTTGGTCGAGCCAGGGGGCTTCAGGTCGGCTGGGGGGGCCTCAGGACACCAAGCTTGTCCAACGAACCCTTCTGGAAATCTCTGGAGCCGATTCGACTTAAATCTGAACTCAAGAAGCTGGAAACACACATGGCCGGAACCACACGTGGAACATCTGGAGGCCTCCTGCTGGATACACGCGTGGAGGACCAACGTGCATGGCCACACGAGGGTCGAGCGTTGGAGAGACATCTGGTCACATGTTTCACGTCGCAGTTCTGCAGTCAGTCCGCACGCGCGCTCAGCAGGCCGCGCGAGACACCTGGCCACACGTGTATCCAACTCTCGTCCAGGCTGGCCCATCCAGCTTCCTGTTGCTTCCGTTCGTAGCGCACTGCCCCCAATGATCACAGTCGGCGCAGGAGGTCTCCTGTGGGGCTCTAAGCTACCGAGTGGACGACGCTGGTGTACAGTAGGCACTATGCTGAACTAGAAACCCGACGAAGAGCGAGCAAAGACAGGTGGGTATCTTCGTGCCCCAACCCTTTGAGCAGGGACCGACCGTCCCGACATTCAGGCCTACCTCGACATGTTCTCAAACCCAGAAGATGTTCGAAGAACACAACCAATGTTCTTAGGGCATGAACCCGATGTGCTGAAACAAGACGACCCCAGCCAGAAATGCTCAAAGAACATCTCGTGGAAGCCACAACTGGCTCTTGGAACATTCTCTGGCAGGCCCACAGGCATGCCAGGACGCTTCGCCACAGCCTGAGCCCTGGTGCCGCCGGCTTCCGCCGCCAGAGCCGCCCCCGCTCGACTTCCGCCGCCCTCCGCCGGCCCGCGCCCGGCCCGCGCCGCCGACCGGAGGCGTCGAGGGGCCGAGGGGGGGCCGGAGAGGGGGCCGAGGAGGAGGAGGAGGAGGAGGAGGAGGAGGAGGAGGAGGAGGAGGAGGAGGAGGGAGGGGGAGGAGGAGGAGGAGGAGGAGGAGGCCGAGGAGGAGGAGGAGGGAGGAGGAGGAGGAGGAGGAGGAGGAGGAGGAGGGAGGAGGAGGAGGGAGGAGGGGGAGGAGGGCGAGGAGGAGGAGGAGGGGAAGGAGGAGGAGGAGGAGGAGGAGGAGGAGGAGGAGGAGGAGGAGGAGGAGGAGGAGGAGGGGGGAGGAGGGGGGGGGGGGAATCGAAGGAGCGAGAAGGGTCGAGGGGGAAGGGCGGGCCCCCCTCGGCCCCTCGAGGGCTGGCCCTCTGCCCGGTGGACGGTCGTCCTCTCGGGGAGCGGCGGGGCCTCTCTCGGGCGTGGCGCTCCTCGGGGCGACGAGGAGCTGCTCGGTGCTCTTTGAGTGCTGCCGCCCCTCGAGGCGCACAAGCGCAGCACTCTCGGGTTCGACGGTGATGGACGGGAGCCTGAGCTTTGGAACTTCGCCGCCAGGTCCTGCCAGCAGGACCCCGCGCCACGAACGGGGAGATCACGAGACAAGCACGACTCTCGCCTGGCTCACCCTGGAGGGGGCTTGGGCGCCAGATACTTGTAACGCTTGGGTGGGGCGGGGCACGTCGGGACGGTGGGTCGGAGGGGTCCAGGGCCACCGTATGTGCGATCGTTACCCTCACCTGGATGGGGGCACCGGGGGTTTTGGCCCAGGTAGCGACCGCTGCGCGCCAGAGTATAAAAAGGCAACGCCCTCCTGGAGCGCATCCCACGCGAGGGCTCGCAGGCGCGTGATCGGCAGGCGCCCATCGAAAGACAACCCATGGCATCGGCATGAACTTTAGCAACCCCCCCTCGGCGCACGGAGCGCGCCGGCCGGGTCCACGAGATCTGCGCAGGCCTCCGAAGGCTTGTGCCTGTGCCGCCTCTTCTTGGCCGCCTGAGGCCCCGCCCGCCTGTGCCCTGTCTCCCTAATTAGAGCTGTGCGTGGCCCGCCTAGCTTTCAGCGGAAGAGGTTCGCTCTCGCCCCGCCGACCAAAAAGTCTGTGCCGCCTCTTCCTCTTCTGCCTCTGCCTCTTCCTCCGCCTCCTCCTCCTCCTCCTCGCTCCTCGCTCCTCGCTCCTCGCTCCTTGCTCCTCCTCCTCCTCCTCCTCCTCCTCCGAAGGCTTGTGTCTGTGCCGCCTCTTCCCCTTCGAGCTGAGGCACGGGCGTATTTTTGAAGCTGCTCCCGTCCGACTCGTTCGCGTCCTTGGCCTTCCCGTGCCGCGTCTCCGAGTCCGTGCCCCCGTCGCCGCCGCCGGAGAACCTAATTAGGGCAACCGAAGGGTACCAATATCGCTGCGCCCTGGACCTCTCCAGGGGTGCGTTCTGACTAGGATTTCAGGGCGAGTCCAGCGGTGGCGACGATGGCCTCCCAGCAGGCTCCATAAGTCCAAGCCGAAGCACGGGTAGCGAGATCGGTACGGTCAGAACTGATAGTGTGGATGCGCGATAAGAATGCAAGCCTCCTGGACGCCCATGTCGAAGCTTTCCGAGCGGGGCTGGCCATCGACAGGGGCTGAGCATGGACTGAGGAGGCATGGGTGCAAGGGTACCGTTGGGAAGGTTACCCACCCTGACTATCGATTTCGACTGTACCTTTCCCTCCTCTGAGAACCAGCTGCGCCTCTTCTCCTTTTTCTTCTTGCCGGCCTTCTCCTCGCGGGAGCGGGGCCAGCAGCAACAGCAGCCAGGCGGGAGGAGGGTCGGGAGGAGAAGCAGGGAGGAGGTGCAGCAGGAGAAGGAAGAGGAGAAAGGGGGTGAGGACGAGTTGGAAACGCCGGGGGGATAGGAGGAAGGGAAGAAAGGAGAAGCACCAGCAGGACCGATTAGAATGGGATGAGGGGCGGGGAGGGGCAGGGGGAGAGGGGAAGAGGGCAGGAGTAGGAAGAGGACGCGGCGGATGAGCGAGACCAGGAGGACGAGGATCATGGCGAGGTGATGGACGACGATGAACGTGACGGGGAGGAGGGGTATACCTTTCTGTTTTGACAAATTCCTTGTAACCTGCTCGACCCCCGAAACAACACACTTGCCGTAAATACAACCGAGAGGCCCACCCCTCCCAGAAACTAGTCACCACCCTCTCCTCCTCCCTTCGATCCCTCGTCCTCCTCTTTGTCTCCATTTCCCTCACCTCCTCTTCCTCCTCCTCCTCCGCCCACCTGAAATACTGCCCCTGGGGCCGTCGGGGGAAGGGGGGGCTTGCTCTTTTTTGTTGTTTGTTCCCAACCATCCTGTGGTGTTGGGTCCTCGTTTTGAAGAGACGGTCCCCGCGTCTCCTCCTTCCCGCTGCCCCCCCTCCCTCTCCCCATCATCAGCATCATCGCCACTATCATCACCCCTCAAATGCATCGTGGCCCCATAGGGAGCTCCGCCGAAGACCCCAGTGGGGGTGGCCACATGCGTCCGCCACACCCAGTAGAGCGCTTGGTGGCCCCATAGGGAACTCCATCTGCGGTCCCCGTGGGGGTGGCCACATGCGTGCACCACACCCAATACAGCGCTTCGTGGCCCCATAGCGAAATCCATTTAAGGCCCCAGTGGGGGTGGCCACATGCGTCCGCCACACCCAATACAGTGCTTGGTGGCCCCATAGGGAACTCCATCTGCGGCCCCAATGGGGATAACCATATGCGTCCGCCACACCCAATACAGCGATTCCTGGCCTCATAGCGAAATCCATCTGAGGCCACAGTGGGTGTGGCCGCATGCGTCCGCCACACCCAGTACAGCGCTTCGTGGCCCCATAGGGAGCTCCACCTAAGGCCCCAGTGGGGGTGGCCACATGCGTTAGCCACACCCAGGACCGCGTTTCGTGGCCCACAGGGAGACCCACCGAAGTCCCCAGTGGCACCGCCCGCATGCGTCTCCCCCACCTGTTACGGCACGTCCCTCACGCGCTCCGTGGCCCCATAGGGAGCTCCACCGAAAGCGGTACCAGGCAACGCGTTAATCAGAACTGCATATGGTTGGGTCCTTCGCCAGGGTTTTTCCCAACCATCCTGTGGTATTGGGTCTTCGTTTTGAAGAGACGGTGCCCCCCGTCTCCTCCTCCCGCTGCCCCCTCCCTCCTCCCTCCTCCCCCTCCTTGCCTCTGCTCTCGGCACACCCCTCACACGTTTCGTGGAGCCACAGAGAGCTCCACCGAAGGCCCCAGTGGCTGCTCTCGCATGCGGCTTCCCCACCCAGGGCAGCGCCTCGTGGCCACACTAGGAGCTCCACCGGAGGCCCCACTGGCTGCTCTCGCATGCGGGTCCCCCGCCCAGGGCAGCGCTTCGTGGCCCCATAGGGAGCTCCACCGAAGGCCCCAGTGGCTGCTTTCGCATGCGGTTCCCTCACCCAGGGCAGCGTTTCGTGGCCCCATAGGGAGCTCCACCTAAGGCCCCAGTGGGGGTGGCCACATGCGTTAGCCACACCCAGGACCGCGTTTCGTGGCCCACAGGGAGCTCCATCTAAAGCCCCAGTGGCTGCTCTCGCATGCGGCTTCCCCACCCAGGGCAGCGCCTCGTGGCCCCATAGGGAGCTCCACCGGAGACCCCACTGGCTGCTCTCGCATGCGGGTCCCCCACCCAGGGCAGCGCTTCGTGGTCCCATAGGGAGCTCCACCGAAGGCCCCAGTGGCGCAGTTCGCACGCGGTTCCCCCACCCAGGGCAGCGCTTCGTAGCCCTGTAGGGAGCACCGCAGGCCTCAGTGGTTGCTCTTTTATGCGGCTCCCCCACCCACGGCAGCGTTTCGTCCGTAGGAAGCTCCACCGAAGGCCCCAGTGGCTGCTTTCGCATGCGGTTCCCCCACCCAGGGCAGCCTTTCGTGGCCCCATGGGGGGCTCCACCGAAGGCCCCGATGGCTGCTCTCGCATGCGCTTCCCCCACCCAGGGCAGCGCTTCGTGGCCCCATAGGGAGTTCCACCGAAGGCCTCAGTGGCTGCCCTCGCATGCGGTTCCCCCACTCAGGGCAGCGCTTCGTGACCCCATGGGGAGCCACACCGAATGCCCCGATGGCTGCTCTCGCATGCGGTTCCCCCACTCAGGGCAGCGCTTCGTGGCCCCATAGGGAGCTCCAAAGAAGGCCCCAGTGGCTGCTCTCGTATGCGGTTCCCCCACCCAGGGCAGCGCTTCGTGGCCCCATAGGGAGCTCCACCGAAGGCCCCAGTGCCCCAGTGGCGCAGTTCGCATGCGGTCCCCCCAACCAGGGCAGCGCTTCGTGGCCCCATAGGGAGCTCCACCGAAGGCCCCCGTGGCTGCTTTCGCATGCGCTTCCCCCACCCAGGGCAGCGTTTCGTGGCCCCATAGGGAGCTCCACCGAAGGCCCCCGTGGCGCAGTTCGCATGCGGTTGCCGTACCCAGGGCAGCGCTTCGTGGCCCCATAGGGAGCTCCACCGAAGGCCCCCGTGGCGCTGTTTGCATGCGGTTCCCCCACCCAGGGCAACGCTTCGTGGCCCCATAGGGAACTCCACCGAAGGCCCCAGCGGCGAAGTTCGCACGCGGTTCCCCCACCCAGGGCAGTGCCTCGTGGCCCCATAGGGAGCTCCACCGAAGGCACCAGTGACCAAGTGGCGCAGTTCGCATGCGGTTCCCCCACCCAGGGCAGCGCTTTGTGGCCCCAGAGGGAGCTCCACCGAAGGCCCCAGTGGCTGCGCTCGCATGCGGTTCCCCCAGCCAGGGCAGCGCTTCGTGGCCCCATAGGGAGCTCCACCGAAGGCCCGCCACAGTGACGCAATTCGCATGCGGTTCCCACGCCCAATGCAGCGTTTCGTGGCTCCATAGGAAGCCCCACCGAAAGCGGCACCCACAACGCGTTACGAACAATTGCTTGTGGTTGGGTTTTTCGTCAGGATAATGTTTTTTTTGGGGGGGTCGGTGGTCCGGTAAACTTAACGGAATAGCGGAATAGCAACTCTGAACGTAAACCCATAACATCCGATCCGACCCCCAAAAGAAGGGAACTCGGAAGAACCGCCCATCAAAAACACCCAGGTGATATTGTGCAGTAGTCATAGCAATACCACTAGTAATCATGCTAGTAGTAGCAATCGTAGTAGCAATAGTTACAGTAGAAGCAGTCGTAACACTAATACTGATAGTAGTGGCAGTAGTAGTATTAGTAGTAGTATTAGTAGTAGCAGTAGCAGTAGCAGTAGTAGTAGTAGTAGTAGTAGTAGTAGTAGTAGTAGTAGTAGTAGTAGTAGTAGTAGTAGTAGTAGTAGTAGTCGTAGTAGTAGTAGTAGTAGTAGTAGTAGTAGTAGTAGTAGTAGTAGTAGTAGTAGTAATAGTAAGTAGTATAGTAATCGCAACAGAAGTCATAGTAGTACTCGTGCGAGTAGTAAACGTCATCGTAGCAGTAGTACTAGTAGTAGTAGGAGAAGTAGGATAAGTTAGTAGTAAGATTACTCGTAGTCGTAGAAATTCATAGTAGTAGTAGTAGGTAGTAGTAGTAGTGGTGGTAGTAGTAGTGGTGTTAGTAGTAGTAGTAGTAGTAGTAGTAGTAGTAGTAGTAGTAGTAGTAGTAG